>JBBPCX010000035.1:2879233-2908870 GCA_037974365.1 Hydrocynus forskahlii
ATTCAAATGTTGCTCTGTTTTTACAGAATGTTAGATTTTATTACAAAAATAGCACAAAAATTTTAATTATAACTAATTTGAACCAAACTCCTAAAGGCATGTTTAGATATTTTAATCAGTAAGCATACTGATATATCAATATTCATCTCCCGATACAATTTCATTCTAACATCAGTGGTTTCAAACAGCTTTCTCAGTCAAGATTTATCATTGTGGACACATATAACATTTACTTACAGCCTCTGAGCTTCCTGCTAACACTGTACATGACTGCCATTTTAAAACTATTTCTATATTATTTTCAATGGCATAGGTTTTATTGAAAACAGTCTTTGGAAATTTTAATGGTGGATCCGGGATGCTGAACAGAAGGGAATGTATTATATCATTGACTACCATGTGTTTTCCGTGTACTGGTTCTCTAAAAGCCAGTGGATAGCTGGTAAACAGGCTGGCCAACCTGGCTGATCCGCCACTGATGGATGTTCCACCTTGGCGGATTTCAGGACCACGCGTCAGACGGATCAGCTTTCAGGCCTTTAAAGCGAAGCGGCTCACCGCCAGCTGCCTGTATTCTCAGGCTAAGTGTGAAGTGCTTAAGCCAAAGAGGTGAAAGTGATCTATTAGGGTGAAGTTAAGTAACGGTGAGATGCAGCAGCAAAGCTGGCTTTAATGGATGACAGTTTGAAGTGCCCCCTCAGTGCCTCTTTAAACAAGCAGTGAAGGCTGACAGGAGTTCATCTAAACGTGTGAAACTTCATACACACCATTGTCGAGAGATGTACTCAAACTCATAACAAAAGGCTGTCATCTGCAACTGCTTATGCGACTGCACAACTAATAAATAAAGATAATGTACATTAAAAAACAATCGCATATTTTGCGGATTTATTTATTCATATATTTGTAAACAAACAAATGAAGATAAAATACCTATATGCATTTATTTATTTATTTATTTATTTATTTATTTGCCTTCTTATTTGTCAGCTCATTTGTATTTCATTCCATTTATACTCAGTGTTATTATTATTTTATGAAAACCGTTTAACTTTTGATTAGAAATGCATAGTTCTCTCTGGGTGCTAGATGAGGATGGTCATCTCGCTCTCTCTCGCTCTCTCTCTCTGTCTCTCTCTCTCTCTCTCTGTCTCACTCTGTCTCACTCTCTCTCTCTCACCATCTCGATTTCTCTCTCTCTTTCTCTCACTCCCCATCTTCCTTTCTCTCCCTTTTTCTGTCTCTCACTCTGTCTCACTCTCTCTCCATCTCCCTTTCTCTCTTCCTCTCTCTCTCTCTCTCTCTCTCTCTCTCTCTCTCTTTATCTCTCTTTCTCTCTCTCTCTTTCTGTCTGTCTCACTCTGTCTCTCCCTCTCTCTCTCCCTCCTCCCTTTCCCTCTTCCTCTCTTTCCCTCATTCTGTCTCTGTCTCCTTCTGTCTCTCTCTCTGTCTCTGTCTCTCTCTCTCTTTCTCTCTATCTCTGTCTCTCTCTCTCTAACCCCTTTCTCTTCCTCTCTCTCTCTATTTCTGTCTCTGTCTCCCTCTGTCTGTCTCTCTCTCTCTCTCTCTCTCTTTGCAGTCCTTCTATCTCTCTCACACACACACTTTCTCTCTCTCTCTCTCTCTCTCACACACACACACACACACACACTTTCTCTCTCTCGTTCTCTCTCACATTCTCTCTCTCTCTCTCTCTCTCTCTCTCTCTCTCTCTCTCTTTGTCTTGCTAATTTATAATATTTGCACTCAATTTCTACTCATCAGAATGTGTGTTCATGGAAAAAATGCTGCACGGAGCTTGTAGCCCCCCCGTGCATGTGGCGTGTTTGTGTCTGCACGTGCTGCTAATGCATAAAATGGGATCATTTAATTTATGGACTGATCCACTGATTACATTCACACGTGGCATCTTCACTAGTCACACTACTTTTACCAGGACAGAGAGCGGACACTGTGAATATGGAGCTGCGAATGTGTGGCCGTCACTAATCGCTCAGCCATGACTATTCTGCTCATGAGCTCATAATCACGCTTAAAACCAGCAGAATTAAGGGAGCACTGTTAAGGACCTCTGTAATGCTGCTGTGATGAAAGGAGCTTAATGAACAACATAAAAAACCTGCTGTTTCCTCAGGGAGAGCACGGAGACAGGAGACAGCCAAATAATCATGCATTTTTTGTCCTGTTAACGAATCAAACAGCTTGTTATGCAGATGAACGGGTGTGCGCTGATAATTGAACATGGATCGTTCTGACAGGCTCGCATTCAGTCGAGGTTCATTCTCATCAATTCAGTGCATCTCCACTGCTCTAAAAGTAACCGCATTACAGACAGTCGAGTGGAGCTTTTGGAAATTCACTGTGTCAGATAGTCCTCCAGGTCCCATCTCTATAACAAAAAGGAGTATTTTTCACAGTTAAAGAGCTGCAATAATAAGTGATTTTACCTAAATATAATAGGTTTTTCCTAATAGAATAGAAACTTCTGAATCTATCTTGGATTCATATTATATAGAACTGTATTACAGTGTATTCGGTGGTTTCAGTGCATGATGTCATGTGTTATACTGGATATATTATGCAGGGTATTGTTTTGTATCTAGTTATTCTGCAGCATATTGTGTTATATTGTATCCTAGCTAACTGTACCGTATTGAACTTTATGTGATTGTATCATATTTTATAAATCCCAGTTTATCATATTGAATCCAATATTTTCCTGCACATCATATTGTATTTAATTTTTTAGCCTCAGGTGATATTTTATCGAATACTGAATATCACAGCATATTGTATTGTATAAGATGATATAGCAGTGAATTGAATTGTACTGTATTGCGTCAAATTGTAACATCGTGTATCATATTGCATCAGAGCTTATCCTATTGGTTGTTCATGGTAAGCTTCTACAAGTCAACTTTAAAAAATCATGCAAATTTCAATCAGTTGAGTTGTTACTTAATAAAATTCAGCTTGCTGTAAGTCCAAGTTACTCAAACTGTACTTATTCGATCCAAAGCAATGAGTTTGCTTTTTAAGTTAACTCTTTGAAATTCACAGCGTATTGTTGTATAGTGACTAGCTAAGGTGGCTAAGGTGTTAGCTTGTGGATAGAGTATTAGATCAGGACACTGTTAAGCACTTTAATATCCAGTGTTGTCCATTATAATGTTGTACGCTCAAAAGAACTGAAATTGGAAATGTTTACATAATGCAAGGCACATTTTGGCACATACCAAATGCTGCTCGTTTTTCATTTATCGAAAACTGCATCAAACCAGGACAGCACTGTATCATATCAAACCAAAATATGACTTTTGTGAAAAGTTATCTAGGACCTAAAAATGATCTAGGACAAGGTTCACATGACAAGCGTGTATAAAGTCATACAGTAATGCAAAAGTATAACATTGGAATCAATTATAAATACAGTAAAGTGTCTGCATAGAATGACTCATCAAACGTCACTGTCAAGTGACTGCCCACTGCTGTGCTGGCTAATAATGGCTTGGCAAGTAGAGAGTCTTACACAAAAAGTCAAAGAAAGAGGAGATGAGTTTGGAGTGTGCGGTCATTAGGCTGGCGTGTGAGGGAGAGTGACAGCGAGAGATTAAGTAGTTGTTGACTGGCCCAACAGATTTAATTCCAGCCATTTAGGGTTCTGCCATAAGGCATCCTGCTCAGCATTCATCCATCAATATTGCTCCTACAACGGCAAAATGACAGACTAGGATGTAAAATACCCTCCTGCTGCCTCGGCACAGATGTGATTCCAGGACGTCGCCCGGGAATCGAGGCTAATAGCACCCCGATGGCAAGGCCTTGATACTTGTAAACAAGAAAACAAGCATTTGGCCTAGCATAACCAATTTGTGCTTACACTCTCATAGCCTCCATCATTAGCATATTCAAACTCAAGCAGTCTGCTGTTAAACAGTTTAACAAAAGTTGCCATTCTTGCCAAAGATACTATTTTTGCTATAGTGCACGATGCAGATGGTTACAGAGTAAGGTCATGGAAAACAAAGTCTGGTACATGAGGAGGACGGTATGAGCTAAGACATGTTTCCTGCCTGTTTGGTTCTTTACTATTGTACTGGAGATACAAGGCTAATGGTGATAATAAGTGATGGAAGCTAATAACCTGTCAGTTAGCACTGTGCAAGCTGCATGCCTAAATCACACCTGCATGAAAACATGTCAGGTTGGTACAAAATGGGGATGTCGGCCTATGGAGAGGCTGCACCACACGGGCTGGGAAGCTTGGAGGATCCAAGGAATACATACATACGGACCAGGCGCAGGTGCAAATAGTGACTTTTATTTACACATCATACCATAATGTAAACCGCCTCTACTAATAACTCTCTAAACAGTGCCAAATCAGTCCCACAGCCCTCTAGCCCTGGTCATCTCAGTCTCTAAAGACTAAAGGGTTCAGTCTTTAAAGCAGCTCCTCCCCTGATACCTTCCAGATGTACCTTAATAAGGGAGGAGCTCAGCACACCTAGGTCACCTGACTGTCACTCCGCCTCTATAACACCACAGCAATATCAGTTGAACTTGCAGCATAAAATATTCACTAGAGAGTTTTACTTCCATTACTTTTTGGCTTCCTTTACTTGTTGGATAACTGGAGCAAAGCCAAAGAAGCAAACTGATTACCCCAAACACGGCCTGGCTGCTCAACTCCATTTGGCAAGAAAGAAAAACAGTGATGATGAGAATTTATAAACTATCACGTTAATGACCTTTACATGTTTCTGACATTGTTTTCGGTGCTCTTTCTCTGCATTCTGTGTTATAGCAACAAAACGAGCATGCCAGCTCCTCTCTCTATGCCAGTCTTATTGTGCTCTGCCCTCCCATAGCTCACAACATGACCTCCCCCAAGCTCCCCACCAGTCTTGGCTCACTGCACCCTCCGCAGCACGCACACACCTCCAAGAAGTAATCCAACCAAAGCTGAAGCCCTCCATCTGAGCCTGCCTCCCTCAGTCTGCTCCTCCATCTGCCTCCATGCTAACACAGCACCAGAGGAGCAGAAAACGGGTCGAACTCTGCTGACTGTCTCTCCTCCACAGACTTAATACCTTTCTCACTCTCTCTCTCCACCGTTCCCTCTTGCTATGTCTGTCTTCCTTCATCTGTGCACTTTCTCCCTACTCCTCTGTCTTAGAGGGCATGACTCACTGTCAGTTAAACAAGTTCTTCACACCTTTATCTGTAAGAGAACTGAACGAGATGCTGGGGGTTGATTCACCGCGGAATCATTTTACTCAGGGAAGATTAGAGAAAGGATGTCTCTGATTTGTTGGAAGGGGAAAAAACAGTGACCGCCTCCTTTATCTCCGCTCATCCTCCGACACCACTCTTGCTTGTCAAGTGAAGCGCTTCGCTTTAAGGCTTTAAAAAAAATGGCAAAATGGCAGTCGCACACAATCAGCAGCGCATTTGAATGAACAATTACTGCTCAATTCACCTTTGCACCACAAGCACTTGCTGGAGGGCTTTAACTCAGTGGTAGTTCTGACGCCTTAATTGACAAACACGTCAAGGGCCTCTTCATTAAGCGCTATTAAATGACAATTGAAAAGTTTGGAATCACTGCTTTCAGCAACAGAAGACCAGCTGTGTTGCAGATGCATATACAAAAAGATCCTAATATGAAGTAAGGTTGTAAATACAAAGTCTTGGTCAAAAAGCAAATAAAAAAGCTAGTTAAAGCTAATTTCTGCTGAAGCTCTTGCTGATTTCTTCTAGCAGGTGAGTGCTAAGCTAATGCTAGTGCAGATGTGACCATTCTTGATTAAACACAGACTTTGTAAAGGCTCGTAAAATATATCCCCTGTGTTATATTCCACATGCTGCCAGAGACATGAATATATATTTTATACTTTATATCTTGTATTTTACAGTGACACCTTAAGCAAGAGAACAAAAATAGAGCTGCCGCCACTGTTTTCTATTTCTAACTGACTGAAACATGGTTAGGCTACAGCTTGCATTCACTTCAGCAGAAAGAATTTTCAGAAGGTCTAGGGTGTGATTTTTTTCCCCCAAATTTGTCTGACCCATACATCAGAATACATCACTGAATCCTGTGTCACCACCTGACTACGTTAATCTGAAACAACAGACCTTAAGACCAGCTCCTGAAGACCTAAATAATAGGAAAGCAGGCTTAGCTGTATCTCCCTAAACAGCACAGAGGAACATAATACAGCCTGGACACCCGGCTGTTTTGAGATTTTATCCCTTTTAGTACCTACCAAATCTTAACTATGAAATAGAAGTATTACTAGAATACGTGCAGAATTCAAGTACATCAAGAATGATGATATCCAAATGAAAATAAGCTAAAATAATGATATAACAAATATTAGATTCATATTCAAAGTGACTCCAAACTTGGCTAGTGTGCAAATCTAATGAAGCAAGCTTCTGAGGTTCAAGCAACAGTGCTTCTTTCTGTGGCAGTAAATCACATGCACACAGATACACACATACACACACACACACACACACACACACACACACACACACACACAATCTAGCTGTCCCAATGTAGATGACTCTCCCATTTTCCTCGTGCTGTCCATGCCGGCTCGATTAAGCTGTCTCTCCTGCTGCGGACTGCAGACACCAGCCGCCTGTCTGGGTGCAGAATCATCAGCTGCAAGGACAGCTCTGCTCTCAGGCCCGTAAACAAGTCCACCACACACGTCCATCAAACCAACGGAGGACGACAGCTCCTGCCTACCCGGACCAACCTAGCAAGCTTCTCACCACACACTGTCCGCTTCACGCCACAGCGCCTCTGTTTCCTCCTGTCTGATGTGATGGATTTCTATGCAGAACAGTATGGATTGTTAGCGGAGAGTTAATCACAGCGTTAAGGTTAAGCCGGGGTTTTCACTGCGGTGGCTGCACTAGAGCCCAACTGTGCACATATGGCCGTCCGATGAGGAAGTGTGGAGATAAGGGAAATGAGGCATCTCTGATGGTTTGAAAGTGCGATAATTATTGCGGCTCATCCACCAGGCCCCGCTTCAAAATGGCTAAATCCCCCGTCGGCCCAAAGCAAATAACGGAATGTGAAATCAATTAAATAGCCTTTAGAATAATTCTGCCTCTCTCAATTAACCGCGTGCAGCACTTTCCGTTGTCCACACCAGGCGAATTGTCCTTGAGAGTTTGCTGTGACTTGTTTCAAAGCTCTAATCCGCTGAAAACAGAGGAGAATGGAGAAGCAGTATTGAAACAGAAAAAAAAAAACAACAAAAAACGATAGCCTAACTTTGTGCTCACATAAGCTTTTCATTTGTGTCGCGTCAACTTAGATTCTCCTGTGTTGTTTAAAAAGTATTTCAGAGGCTGTTTGTCATGAGATTTTTTCATCTGGCACTTTGTAAGCGCTTATTTTGGCCGTCCTGCTCACTTGGGTGATTGATGCTAAGCGTGGTATTCAGTTAGCTGCAAAACAAAAAAAAAACAATCCTGTGCGATGCCAGTAAACAGCATTCAGTACCAATTCTATTTTGTTGTGTGAGATTCAGTGAATGTAAAAGTTCAAGAAACCATGTTCCTTTTTCGTAATTCACAGCATCTCAAGTCAAGAGCCCATAGGAAGGGCCTCGCACTTCTAATGAAATGTGAAGCAGATCTGTAACCTTTCAAAAGACATATTCCAACAATGTGTTTGTGTAATTTGCGACTCCTGGCAGCTTAGCATCAGTTTCATCCATGAAATGTCAGCCCACAGAGTCATTGCAATGCGGTATGCATGCGTGTAACCACACGCACTCGGCATTGACCGGCCGTAGCCTTTCGCGCCAGATGCCTGACTGGATGTCTCGCAGATCGCTCCAGTGCAAAAGGTCATCGGGCCCTTCAGCGGAATTCATTTATGCGAAAGGTCTTTGGCGAGGGTCCAGAGGGCCACAAAGGTAAAACAGAGCGACAAATCCTCAACCTTTTCCTCCAGCAGGAGCACTGCTTCTGAGGGAAGAGCCCTGGACAGCAGAGATCTGACTTACAGCAGCGCAAGATGCTTTCTTCCACAGACAAATAGCCAGGCTATTTTTAGTTTTGCATTAAAGCACAGGGAGAAAACTGTACTTCCGAGCATACTGATCTAGGATCAGCTCTCACTGCTCAGCCTTGAGGAGTGTCTGTTAGGGTGATAAGCTATGAGAGGCCATGCATCACAATGATTTCTCCTTGGGGTGTTGTTAGTCAAGCAGAGTGAAACCCCCCAGAGTAAAAAAGCCAATGGAACTTATGGCCTCGAGCGGCTAATCGCCTTTACAAAATGGCAACAAAATGCAATATTAGAAAATACACTGGTAATAAAAAATTCAATAAACAATTTTTCTGCCAAGCAACGCAGTTCATTATGGTTGCCAGGCAACATAACAATCAAAAATTTGTCCTTTGAACAGCACAATGTGTTTCGGCAACTTGGTACATACAGAATTTGTGTGTGCAGGTCAAGGATTTTACAGCTTGGGATGTGACCCAGACTTTAATTTTAGAACCAGAACTGACCATTTTACAAAGCAAGGCTATCATGAAGTACATGTTGGAGAATTCTATTTTTTTTTTTCAGACATACGGCATACCTGATAACATTACTTCAACAATTGTCAGATTTTTTATATTCAGCACAAATTAGAAAGCGGATTAGAAATGAAGTAACATTTGTGATGTTGTATTCAAGTTAAGTTTCTTTGTCATAAGTGACACCTGGGCCCACCATTTAGGTTCTCAGTGCACATTGACATTCCTGCTTGCCTGTGTTTTTTAAGCCAGTCTGGATATAGGTCTGATGACTAAAGGTAAATGTTACATAAATGTAAAATAAGTGATAGCCCTGCTGAGCACATGCTGACCTCCTGAAGTGCAGAGATTCTGCTGTGGGTGTATAGCAAGAATGCGTTTAGAGGACATGTGACAGAGAACGCTGGAATCACTGTGCCCATCACTGCCACTCCTTGTGTTCTTATCTCTCCTGGTGCCAGAGCAGTGAGACAAAAATGTGAAGGATGCACAGTCTGGGGGGGTGGGGGGGTGGTGGCATGATGAGGGTGCCTTGGAAGCCTAGGCATGTTCTTTATGCCTAGTCAAGAAAGGCTGGCATTTATTGGGAAATAGCCCATAATGTCATGTGACCTTTCACTCCTAAAATGAAAATGTGCCAGTAAGGGTTATTTGGAGTGATGCCATTCAAGAATCATGTATGGATGAATGTATGGATGTATGGATATATGGACCTTTCAAACTGTGTGTCTCTAAGGAACCATGTTTGTAAGTGAAATGTGCCACCAACAATCTCCACATAGCGGTGACCCAGTTATGACTCTTTTATGAACCATTTACCACTGTTTCTTTCAGTTGGTAGGCATCAGTGAAACTAAATAATTTTCTGTGTCCCTGATGGACGTACTGTGTGACAGGCTGCTTAGGCTGAGATTTACAACTTGCTTACTCGACTGTAAAATTAGAAAAAAGGGGGTGAGCGCTTAACTCTTGGTTTAAGCCATCACACTTCAGGGATGGTAATTAAAATCACATTATCTCAAACAAAACATCTGGAATGCTGCTGCTGCCCAACGATGCCAGCTTCTCGCTCACTTCGACTAACAGTGGATCATGGTGATCTGAAACACATTGTACCCCATGAAGGCAAAGTTTTAGGTGTGGGTGAGACGTTGTCTTGCATGTCGTCCTTGTATCTTGGATGAAAATGAAATCTGCATTTGCCAGCCTTTCTTCAAAGATAAGGTGAGACAGATGTGCAGGAGGGTGTTTTAGCTTGTTTTGAACATGAGTGCAGTAGTTTCATGTCATTAAGTTCAAAAGGAAAAAGGCCAAGGAGAGATACCACCATCAGTCATTCTTATTTACTGGGAGAAAAGTGGAGTTCTTGGCTTGTTCTAACTTGTGTACAATCAACAGCTCTACTTTGAAGTACAGTGCACTCTGGAAAACTAAAGGTTTTCATAAGGTTCTTGGCTTCGACCAATGCTTCTTAGAAAAACATCTAATGTGGTGTAGAACCACATTCTCCAAACTTTAGCAAAGTTTTTTGTTCCCAAAAACTGTTCTTTAAAGAGCATTTCATTCAAGTTGTGGTTTTATGATGGATTCTCTTTTGCCCCTGGATTTTTAAGAACATCTTTTGGTGTTTATCAGTTGATGGTTGCCTTCATAAGACTTTCTGAGTGTTCTCTTGCATCTCAAAGCTGAATTCAGGGTTGATGTGCAGATGCACATGCTGTGAACGGCCTTCAAATTTGCAATTCATCTCCAGCTCTTGCCGAGGGATGATGCCCATAATCACTGCGCTCCGGTTTAATGCCGCCAACTCTACCCATCCAAGCGATGGTTTAAATACGGCTCCAAAAGTGGAACATCCTGCTTCACTTGTGCTTATGGCCGATTGATCGTTGTGAGGGTTTGAGGATACTTGGGGCCAGATGGGCAGTTTATGGATCCTTCTGGCATGGACTGTGGGTTTGGAACTCATCCGCTTCCTGCCAAACGTGCCACTGCCATTGGATTTCCATTTCCAGAACCTTCTCTGAGACTTCACCACCTCACGTGCGTGTCAGTTTAAATCAGGCGAGAGCACCAGATGGCCACTGTATGGCAAGGGCGTGCCTGCCAATCCGTACCATGGCTGAGCCAGATGCATGAGCGCATACTGGAGAGTCCATTGTGTAAAATGGTGGCATTATTAGCATATTCCTAGGGAGCAGTGATATCCCGTTGTATAGAATATTATGTACATTCATAAAATGTCAAAGTTGTACCACATTTGTGTTGGTAATTTAGAGATATTTTCTGAATATAATTAAATGTGATGAAAAGTTATGGTGGTGAGTGGAGTCTCGTTTCTTAGAAAGTAAATGTAATACAACGATTGTGTAATTCAATTAGTTAAGTAATTACATTTTCATTAGCATGCTTCAGAAAAGCAACGTATTTCGATAAGATAGCAAAAGTTCAGAATCATTCACTATGCAGACAAAAGTATTGGGACACAACTTTAATTCAGGCTTTCCAGTCAAGGGCAAACATATTGCTTCAGTATGCTGAGACATTTTGGACAATGCCATGCTTTCAACTTTGTGGACACAGTCTGGGGAAGAACCTTTTCTACTCTAGCATGACTGTGTCCCAGTGCACAAAGCGAGCTCCATAAAGACATGGTGGGATGAGTTCGGTGTGGAAGAACTTGACTGGCCCACACAGAGCCCTGACCTCAACCCCATCCAACACCTTTGGGATGAACTGGAACGAAGATTCCGAGCCGGGACGTCTCGTCCAACATCAGTGCCCGACCTCATGAAGGCTCTACGGAATTAATGGGCACATTAATGGGGGCTCATTTTATATTAAAGTCAATGTATAAAGTCATTTTATATTAAATTCAATTTATGTAATGGTCAAGCATCCCACTACTTTTGTCCATGTAGTGTGGCTCATCCTCTAGGAGTCTGTGTGAAAATTGACGACTCAAACAGGTACAAATATGTTATATATTCAGAACTATCCAGACACCCCTTGTAATTAGTGCATGTTAATGTAAGGTGCACACATTGCTGACACAGGTTTTCAATAGTGCAGACATAGCTTGTATAATCTATAGCTAGAAAAGCAGTGTTAGTACAGTGTGACACTCAGGACCAGCAGCACATGGGCCCAAGGCCACTATGTCCAAAGTAAAGTAGTGTTCAGAGAGGTATAAACCCCCAGGACTGGGCCATTAAAGAGTGGAACTGCATCTTCTTTAGTGATGGAGCTCCTTTGGGATGACTTATAGTGGCATTTGTGATCCAGAACTAATCGTCCCACATCAGCACCTGACCTCGCTGGTGCTCTAGTGGACGTAATAAAATCCATACTGCAAGGTTCCAACCTCTAGCTTTCTCAGAAGAGTAGAGGCTCTCACTGCAGCAAAGATGTGACTAACTCCTTATTAATCCCCTTGACTTTAGAAGAAATAGGTATCTACGCACAATGTGTTTAGTATACACAAGTTAACTGTGTTTTTCTTTCTGAACCACTGTTGCCCCAAGGAAGACAGGCTCCCCTTTTAAGTCTGGACTATTTTAACATTAATACATGTTTTCAGGGATGTTTGTTTTTTTTTTTTTTTTTTTATGAATGTGAATGGCAATGGAGTCAGTTTGATGTAAAGTCATTAGAGTGCCTCGCAAAAGATATTACAAATAAGATGCAAATGAAATTTCTTCCGCGAGAGCAGCCTCAGAGGGAAATTTACACTGTTTAAAGTAATGAAGGAAGCCTTCAGTAGTGCAACAGTCAAAACAATGCAGGGAGTTTTACTTCGTGCGCAGCGTCCCCCCAGAACGGTTTTACATCTGTAGTTACTGAACTAATTATCTAAGTAGGACTCAAATAGCCATCAGTGAGCATGCTCGACTGAGTATCATCCGAGGCTTTGCTTTGCTTTGCTTTGCTTTGCACCCCCTTGCCTCGGAAATGTAATAACAATGCTCTAGGAAAAGTCATTTATCCTGCCGACTGCTCAGTCTAATTTGACAAAGCTGAGAGCGCTTAATTCCTCCTCCTCCTCTGCGATGATTTCTCAAATGACCTCCACTGAAAATGGAGAGCATGTCCTCCGGTCGCCAGAAAATAGTACGTTTGAAAACATCTGGGTTCGGAGTGTGCTAAAACATGAGTGTAATTTTCCATCGCTTTTAGCACAGTGGAGGAGCAAGAACACAAGAGTAAATGACACGAAAGAAAAACACAAAAGTTACCTTCCCTTGGCATCGTACTCCACTTAAATGCCGACATCGTCTAAACACTGCAACCGACTTTGCAATGTGATTATCTTATGAACGTTTGAACCGGTGTGAGTCCCTGTGGCGGGCCATGCATAATGGGATCCACTCCAGAAGTTACACTAATTTCTTGTAAAACACTAAAGATAAATTTAACCTTCTGCCAAAAAGGCTTTTGAATGATATAAATGTCATAAATAGATAAAAAATATGTATCATACATGAAGCAGCATTTGATAAACAGATGTTTCCAGTGTGTGAGATATTCATAAGAGATGCTTTTTAGACATTTTTGGGACAAAAATGACTGTAGTCACCACAGCAAGTGTTCAGCTGTACACAAAGATTCCCAGATGGGTTCAGAAATGCTGCATTACAGTTACAAAAAATCTTTAAGTGCTGTCTTAGAATACTCACCCTGTTCATGTTGCAGCGTCTGATTTGGCTGAGGTTTAAGATTTAAGGTTATTGCAGTTGGCAGAAGTCGCACCTTTAAAGCGCCGACTTTTTAAACAACCGGTCATGAAAAAAAAAAAAAATAAATAAATAAATAAATAAATAATGTGAATACCATTGTATATACATACCATTCAATCTCCAGTCTGTTCAGTCTGTAAGTAAAACTATGCTGCAAACCAACCAAAGGTCGTAGTTTGATTTCATTGTTTCTGTGATGTCACATTTACATGTAAGGCCTTTTTCACCCTACAGAAGGTTAGCAGGCTTTTCACACAAGGAGTGTTTCTGCTCTGACTACTTTCTGAATGAGTATGTACTCTGAATGGAGTGAATCAGGTCACATTTGCTAGACTTAAAGGCACAGTAACAAAATGGTTATTAAAAAAAAGCACATAGACGATATAGTAAATCATGTAAAATGCAAGAAAAAGTGAATTATTGGACCCTTAAATGTTAGACAAACATTATATAAGTAGGTGCGATTGAATTACCCACAACAACAGCAGCCTCTAGTCTTTAATGCGTCAATTGCTTGTGTACTGCAGCAGGTACTGCATAGAGAGGTTGATGCTAGGCTATTTATAAACAGAGAACAGAAATGCTTAGGTGTGTATAGGGTTATCAGGTGTGCAAGTGGTGCATCATACATATTCTTCTACGACAGCCTGCTCGGGTCTGGCAGGTTATAAACATTTAACCTCCGCGTCGCCACCACAATAGGATCCATCTCTAAAGAATTTTGTCATTAACACAGGGCATCAACCTCCGGCATCACTCCGCCTGCCTCTCAGCAGTGTCGTTTTTCAAGGCTCTGATTTTACCGCTGCTGCTTGCGCCCTTGTTTGCCCGCCTCTAGCGGTTTTTCATGGAGCTTTTCACCTCGCTCTTCTGTATTCCGTTCTCTTCCTGACTCAATCCGAGGCGCGCTCAGTCTACTCAGCCGAGTGTATTTTTTCTTCTGCTGCTCTGTTAATTAGTTTGGCCAAATAGCTTCCTTCCCAGGCCTTTCCCCTTGCTAATCCTGCACCGTTACTGTTCCAGACCAGTAGACCTGGCCGAGGTTTGCAGGCCGCTCGCTTTTTAAATTAATGAAACTCCTCCATCTCCTTAATCCGCCGCGTCTCATGCCGCTTTGCTGCATAAATCTATTTAATGCTGGGCCTTTCACTCTGGCTGGGAAGAGATGCCTCGTCTTGCCTGTTGGGTGAGGGTAGTAAATCTAGAGCTCGGACACTCGTGGAACTGCTGTGTGTGTGTGTCAGGAACGCGGCTGCTCCTCCGTCCCTGCCTCAAACCTCGAAGCTCATGTTTGCAGTTTGTGACAAATTGGAATTTTCTAACTTCATACTTGTCATTTCAGAGCATTCATGCTATGGCATATCGTTTGGAATGCAAATTGGCCAAAATGAAGGTTCTGTAGATTCTATGGAAATTATTTTTCAACAGTACATACTGAGTGCTGGGTGCTAAGGGGTGCTACTGATTTGCTACTTGGTATTGCCAGACCACCACTACTGCATAACTGGACGTGTTGTGGGATGAATGTAATCTAGTCTTTCCCATGCGATTCTACTTTCAAAGCTAAGTTCTGGCTGTCTCGTGTTCAAGCTTTATGCTCTTATCCAAAAGATGAATTATACTCCTCCAAAAGATGAATTTAACCTACTGCCGAAAAGGCTTTTGAATGGCGATAATATAAATGTCAGAAACAGATACAAAATTAATCATACAAGAAGTAGCATTTGATAAACAGATGTTTCCATTGTTTGCGATAGTCATAAGAGATGCTTTTTTAGACTTTATGGGACAAAAATGTCTTTTGTCACTACAGTAGGTATTCAGTTCTATACAAAGATTTCCAAATGGGCTCATAAATGCTGCATTTCAGTTCAAAAAAAGCATCTTTTAATGCTGTCATAGAATACGTCTTTTCACCATGGTCCTTTTACAATGTCTGCTTTGGCTGAGGTTTAAGATTTAAGAGAGTGTAATTCATTCGTTCCCATGACGTTCTCCATTCAAAGAGCAGAGCAGTTCTGACCGTTTCGAATCGTAAATATTAACCATGTTCAATATTTATGACTCAGTATCCTGAACCTTGGCTCTCTTACGTGTCATTTGTGACATCATACATGAACCAGTGAGAACTGAGGTGAATGGAGAGCTGAGACGATCTTCGCTAGACGTCTGAAGATGTAGTGACTTGTTTTAGGGAAAATCGTAAAGTTTTATAGCTTTGATGACAAAAAAAAAGGGCATCAGGGATCCCTGGTTTAATGTTTTGTTGATTTTCTAAGTGAAAATAAGTACACATCCTCTACAGAGAACACACTTATGAATATTTATAATGTACTTTTGCTGAATTTAACATACCGGGGGGAAAAAATGGAAAAAAACCCCAGAAAATGTGGCATGTTGTTATTGTAAACTCACCAGATAAATAGAAATTGTGCAAGGGGTGTAGTTAGTCACATGATGAGCCACTGTCTGGAGTGGAGAACGCTAAGCTAACAGAGTTCTGCACTGACAAGCCTCATGCTGAGTGATGGGGTAGAAGGAAGACCACCCTACCCACCCAGAGAGAGCACAGCTAATTGTGCTATCTTCAATGTGCCATGTAAAGCTGTGGCATCACAGTCTCCTGATGATGAGGCAAATATTTGGACAGAGCTCCTGATGATCGTGAACTTAAACTGAACTTAAACTGTCGGAGTTTCATAGATTTTTGACTCACAGCTAGGTAACATAAAGAGGGCAAACAGACATGAAAAAACTTGAAGAAATAAATGAGAAAAAAGCACAAAGCGTTAGAATCCTAGGAGTCAGAACATGGTACAAGCACTGCAATATCATATAAAACTGATATTTTCTAGTTGATCAGTCATTGGAATGCTTTGCTTTTTAAAATGACACTTTTGAAGAAAGAAGTCTTCTTTAATTGGCTAAACCCATGACTTATATAGTAATTGTTTGACTGTTCCATTCTACCTCATTTTGGAAGAATGAAACCCACCCATTGACACCTTGTTGTTATTTGTTACTGAGTGATGTGGCTGTTGTGTAACTATCGTGGAGACGCTTATTCCGCACCAGTAAAATACTGACAAACTGCATTACAGAACCTCCTTTGGTGGAACTAATCCTGCTCCAATATTGTTTTAGTCATTAGCACAGCATCAGGGTAGCCTGGCTAACTTCACTTCTCCTCCATCTTTCCCTTGCTGAGGCCCGGCCTGGAATGACTTGCAAAATATCGGCGCCTTAAACCTGGAGCTGCTTTCTTGTCTCAGCTCCCAAGTGCTCCTTTGAGCCGGAGGATCCATCTCGCTCCCATTTAAAGGGAGAGTTCCCTTTCATCCGTGCGAATATGAAACCGGATTTGGCCTGGGCCACTCTGAGTGAGGCGCTGGCAGTCCCTCTGCTTTTATTGATGGCGCTGAACGCGCTTGTAGGGTTTCGCATGGCCCGCGGCTGGCCTTCTGATACACTCGCATGTAAACCAAGCTAACCCAACCCCCCCACCCCCCCCACCCCCCGTGCACTAAAGGTCATCATTCAAAGAGAGCTTTAATAATGCAGCAAAAGGCCAATATGCATTTTTACCAAAGAGCAGCTGTAAGGGGAGAGCCTGGGTCAAATTCACACAGTTGGTGGATGTGTGTGTGTGTGTGTGTGTGTGTGTGTATGCGTGCGTGTGTGTGTGTTTGCACTTGTGTATGCATTTGCGTGCATGATTTAGATTCCGAGGTTCAGTTTGAAGCTGTGTTTGTAATATTTTATCATCGCTCGATGCTCGAAAGGACCAGTCAATAAATCAAACGTGAGTGGGACTAAACAAAAGGCTGTTTATATACCACAAAATGTTTTGCGGGCAAGTACCATTAGGGCCGAGATGTTTGCAATCGTAACAAAATTAAAGGGCTCATTTGAGTAAAGAAAATAATTCATCTCACTCAAGAACAGAAGTACCAATGAGTGGTGCCACACACTCTCAAAAAAGTGATGCCATACAAGAGCCATTTTAGGACCTTTCAAACTACGTTTCACTTTTTAAGAGTATAAAGTACTTTTCCAAATTAAGAGTTTTTCCTACAACATTTAACTTATATAGTTTTTAACCATGAAAATGGTCCTTTGTACTCACAAAATCTAGCATAGATGGTTCTGCTATGGCATGTTTTTAGCACTGTTCTGTTTAAGAATGTAGAAGCACCACTTCTGGTTGTCCAAAGGACCTTTCAATAGGTTCTTAATGGAACCATTTATGTAAAAGGGTGGTGGTAAGGAACCACGTTTTAATCTCATGTTCACAAAAGAGTTTTGTGAACTTTTTGAGAACTTTCACAAGTTCTCAGGTTTCTAAACTACTTTAAGAGTATTTTTTTTCTGTCATCTTTTCATTACGTGGATGTTCTTCAGACATCAGGTATTCCATGATCACACATCTCATGTTCAGCAATGGTTCTCTAAAGAACCACCCATGGAAAAGTGAAAAGTGGCTCTTCAATGGCATCATGCAAAGCAGCCTTTTTGGTACATTTAATTTTACAAGCATACCAATTAGAGCCCTACACTGAAACCAAGAATCCTTTAGATATGTCTATTTTTAGCCATGTGGGAGGAAAATGATGCAATTCCTAGACAGGCAGAGTTTATTTGAGCATATACACCAGAGGCCATCTTCATCCCTCTGTCTTCTCCTTAACCCTTAACAAAAAGCAGCTCTCAAGAGGAGAGCACTCATGACTTCTCTTTTAAATTCGTCATCCTGATGAATGCTTCTGGGTGATGATTCCAGAAAGACAAAGGCTGGGCTGGGGGTAGATGTTGGAGTGTGTGTGTGTGTGTGGGGTGGGTTTGCAAAAGGCAGAGGCTTGCCTCCTAATCCCTTAAAAGCTGCCATGAAATCTGCAGCTCTGCTCGTCGTGCCTGCCTTGATTGTGAAAGTGGGGAAGAAAGTTGAGCGCTCCATCTTTTAATCCACTCTCTGATCCCACAAGCAGGGATTTCTCACTTTTTTCCCCTCCTGTCATTCATCAAACCATATTATTCTAAGGCTAACAACCAAGGACACAGCCACTCCTACATAGTATGGGAAAAAAATGAACAAGAGGCTGGAGGTTGTATAGATGAGCAGTTTGGGGTGACTTGTTTAGCCCTTTCTCCCTCAGAGAGGCAGGCAAATGTTCGCTCAAGAGTTTCAGGATTTCGATCTGTAAATAGGACAAGGGGAGATTAATCTCGCGTTGATTAAAATCTAATTTAAATGATTCATCATGCCGCATCTCATTATCCTGATCCAGAGTGATTTAATCGACCGTACGCACTGACGCATGATTACTTTGTGACTTGCATCCACCTGTGTTATAATTGTCCTCATGGTCATTTGTGTTTTATATCAAAGCTCCTCAATTAGTCTCAAAGACAAAACAGGGCTTGATTTGTACCATAACAAGCTGGATCTGAGTCCGGGTCTTATTTTAGTGGATTCAGAATTTCATTCACATATGAAATACATACCTGTGAGATTTGTCAAGAAAATTTGTATTATTTTCTTTTTTTACAGGCTACAATATAAACCAATGTGGAAATGTGAACCAAAGCTGTTTATTGATCGCACTACAACTAACTTAATTATAACTGTACTTAACTATGATTACAGTAACTTAACCATAACTATAGTAACGCAGCCATAACTGAACTTAACCATTACTGTAGTAACTAAACCCTAACTGCTCTTACTTAACGGTGACTATAATACCTCAGCCATAACTGAACTTAACCCTGACTTTAGTAACTTAACCATAACTGTAGTAACTTATCTAGAACTGCATGTACTTATCTTAAAACTTAACCATGACTATAGTAACTTACTCATGACTGTGGTAACTTAACTATAGGTGTATTTGTACATTTACGTTTACGTGTACAGCATTTAGCAGTGTAGTAACACATTGTAACTTGAACATTACCGTAGTAACTTAATCATGATATTCTGTGTTGACCACAGACAAGAAAGAAAACTGAAATAGATGTATAAAAGGCAGAAAGAATAAAAAATACTTGCTTCACACAGAGAATTGATGATATTAATAATAACATTTAAAAAAGACTGGTACTTAAAATGTTTATTTCTGTGTTTCCTTCACACACTTTGAGTTGATCGATCTCCATATAATATGTTTACATAACACAAAATCTGTGTTTAACTGTGTTTATGACCTTTTTTGAGGCATCAGTTTTCATTTCTTTGTTTTTGCAGTGTAGTATGCTCGGGATTTTTTAGAGCTGGCTCCCCTTTTGTGGTTATTTTGTTAGATGCGCTGCTTGGTTATTTTTCTGCGACGAACGGACCATGCCTATGTTTTCACTCCGTAGGCCAGGGAGGTTTTGGAAGAGGCTTTTTAATGCTTTTATCTGATTTTGAATGTTGGCAAATACCTAACAGTTGTGGTTATTGCTAAAACTGGAATTTTGATTTGTCGATATTAAAAACAGAAGTCACATATTTCATCATTTTGTTAGTGGTTTCAGTTTTTTTCTTTTTAATTATGCCTTATGGCTGTGTCTATTACAAAATTACGTTACCACTTGTTTGATATATTCAATACTCACACATTAAAAACCGTTGTTTAGTTTTAGTAAACCCATGTACTTGAGAGCGTTTGATGCTTAAGAGCCTTGGGACCTTTCCCCTCCTCATCGACCTGCTGGATCCTTCACTGTTTAGTGCTCTGGGACCTCATCATTTACAAATTAAGCCCTGCAGCAAAGTACATCACAGTTCTAATTAGAAGAAGCATTGACTTCAAACTCCAAAATCCTTGCTTTGATTGTGCACAGGTGACAAAAACAGGCTTTCGTCGTTTGACTTGAACTGAACTGAGCTGAGTATTCTTTCTGAATATTGTGGATTTATTGGTAAATTTGTTTTGGGTTTAATGAACTTGATCATAAAAGCTAACAGGCACATTTTTGCATAGCAACTGCTTCCATACAATATGAATCAGTTTAAAACAAATAGTCAGTAAGAATGTTTTGCTTTCTTCCAAACAGTGATGCCAAAAAGGAGTTCTTTGAAGTGATGCCATACAACAACCATGTCTAATTACCTACAAGACCTGTCAACAGATATAACCATTACTTTATGTGCAAGCATGAAACACCATTTTTTGCTATCTCCAAACATAATTTTGATTAGTAGCTCCATAGTCCCACTTGGCAGTGTAGCACTGGTTCATTGTTATACCTGGACTCTAAACAAAGCGCTGCATTTTCTCAGTAAGTTAATCAAGATTTTCCCAGTATTTCCCCAGCAGCTTGTTCAACGTGGGAACAGTTGCTAAGAAAGGGCAAATGTGTAGGCATAGCATGGATACATCCATTAAATCCTTGAATTGTATTTTTGTGTAAGCAGGCTATTCTTAATCTTGTAGACAAACAGTATACATGTATAACATATTTTTGGTGAATGATATCACAGTGTCAACTGAATTTTCCCATGTTGATGTAAACTAGATGGGTCTAATCTTGGCTACATCTTATTTAAGCTGCACTCTCATCAATCTCAAGACTGACATGACTTATCCCAGTCACACAGCTTTAATAAAAATTGGAAATCTCTCACAATGTCTCTGTCAGAGAAACTTGATATGGTAACAATGACCAAAAAGCAAACTAGACAACATAAAAAAGCAAGCGAGCTACACTGCTTTCCATTCGTTCATCCGTTCATCCAGCTGGCCATTTGGGTCATGTGAGTATTCCCCGGAAGCACATTCAGCAGTAAAGGGAATACAAACCTCATCCTCTTTAAGACATTGCCGTATAAAATCTGGATACTGTTTTTTTTAGAGAATCAGAGACACAGCGGGGTGCACCTCTCCGCCACCAACTGCGTGTGTGGAGCCATTTTACTCTTTTCCACTCGCTCACACTGTTGGGTTTACTTCTGCTTCACTGTTGTAGCTCTACGGGACAGAGGGATGTCAATCAAGTACACTCATTACCATATTGTTACCATCCCCAGACAGTCCCCAGACAGGTCTGATAAGCATTTTAAGCTGTGCTTTTTATACAAACATTGCAGGATGTTTAATATAACAGGTTTTTATACACAAATATATATATATATATATATATATTTTTTTTTTACTTTTGCAATATTAGTTTTGCACTGTCATTCCTGTATAAATGGGTCTTAAGATGTAATAAGTGTGGGTATTAAGGGTTAAATGATTAAACTAGGATACACACCCACCCACACACACAAACATACACACACTCACACACACACATATATATATATATACAGGTTGGTCCTTGAGTTACAACAATCTCGACATACATCGTTTCGAGTTTACAACGCTCACTCTCACTCCCACTCAGCTTACACCATTAGCCTCGTACTTACGGACAACATGGGTGAACTAGTTTGGTTGTGCACGGTGGAAGCATACGCAGCAACTCGGCGTATGAGTGAGGGAGTTTTCCTTTTCCTTTTTCTGTAGCTTAGTTGTGTTTTTGTGCTTTTACAACTGTGTTAGAACAGGTAAGTGACTTAGGCTGGGGTGTTTCAACTTACACCAAAATTCGAGTTACATCACTGTCGAAGGAACAGATCTGTGTCGAGGACCCCCTGTATATAGTACACACACACACACACACACACACATATAGTACACACACATAAGGGGTTAAGTGACCAGGGTGTTCACACACACACACACACACACACAGGTACATCCAAGTTTATTTCCATTTTAGATGATTTTTGTGTTTTTCCCCCAAATTATACTTAGTTGTGCTGTTTTGTCTCCCACAACAATTTTCCTCAGATGAACGTTCCATGAATGCCTTGAGCTCACCGAGGGGGGAGCTGACCACGTCTGCATGCGCTGATACTGATTATGTAGATCACAGAGGTGACAGAGTCTCTCCACTCCTCAACTTCATTAAAATCAGTCTCACCACAGAAGGCTAATCAGAAGTAACTGGGGAAGCAGGAATGGTCAGAGGATGCTGGGAATCACCAGCGTTAACTCTGTTTTCGCTAAAAAGGCACGCAGAACTGTAATGATTCATTCGGTGTAACCTCCCCTTGAGAGCGAGAGGAGGAAACAAGAGGGAGAGGGAGAGAAAAAAAACTCACCAGATTTGCTTTGTTCAATTCATGCACAATAATTTTCCCTCCATTTCACCATCGATCAAAAGCCACCGCAGAGGAATGGAAGCAGTCTCCTAGCCTGAACTCAATATGCTGATGTTACACAAGCTCTCCCTGTCTGAGAAGCTTTTGAAGGGCATGGCAGGGAGCGTCTCTGGCTCGCCTCACACCTCCGGCTCCGCCCCACTGATGTTTCGATCCGCATCTCAGCTGAAGCTGAGAAAGCAAATCTGGGCAAGATTTTTTTTCTTCTTAAACATGCTCCGCCTTATGGGAAAGCAGACTCCGTCTGCCTAACAACTATGATAACTCTGTTATCGACCATGTAGCTAGTTTAAATAAAGAAAGCCAAGGGTGTAAGCGCTGAAACTCAGGAGACTGATTTCAGCTGAGGTGTAATGATTTCTTTTCTCCTCGTAGATCTCAGACCTACCCACGCTTCCATAGCTAATTTTAAAACATCACATTTTTAGCTCCTATAGCTTAATCGTTCCAGCAAAGGATGCCTGCAGCCCTGTTAACTGGAAAGAGAATAACACGATGTGATGCAAGGAGGGCAGAGATGCTATACATAAGCACGTTATTGGTATTTACAATAATTTGACTTCTTTCAAGTGTATTTTCTAAGACCTAAAATAAAAGAAATTTGGGTGTTTTTGTTCTTTATGAGCATTTGCTTATGATGCCCATTTTAAAACCCCAGTTGTGGTTATTATTATTACATGTGTATTTTAAACTACAATAAATTTGGTTCTACGTGACCTAGGAACACTGAGCAAAGCTCAGCATGACATCTGACACCTTGATCATCAACACAAACCGGGGGAACTGCAATGGAAGGAGATGTTTTGCAGTACGATGACAATTTCCCAGTGCCACTCACGTTCGAAGGGTTCATTACATTCTGCTATGTTGGTTCAGCCTTTGGACTGCTTCGCTATTGCTCACACCTTTTGGGAAGAAAGGAATGGAAAAAGCTTGGCAAACTTCATTAACTATGCTTTTATGTGGAAACTCAGTACTAGATGACTTTTTTGGGCATGAATTCTATAGTCATTTTTTTAAATCAATTTTTCTACCCAATTCAGTCACCTCCAGTGCTACCTGCTAGCTAGGAATGAAAGGGCGAAGGTGAGAATGTGCTTCCTCCGAGTTACATGAAGACAGCCACCTCATTATTCATTGTGTTATGTCAGCTAACACATGCCTGCACTCGGTAGCATTGTGCTGAGTAAAAGAGGGATGGATGGAGAGCATCGTACCCACCAAGACAAAGCGACATTGTGCTCTTTTGGACTTCCAACCATGGACAGCTGTAGCACCACTGGGGATCATTTTAAGCAAGTAAACACGCTGCTTAAAGATTAGTCATTCTTAAAGATCTGTTGCCATTTCAATCATACACAGTACACAGTGAAACGACGTTTCTCCAGTGCAGACAGGACAAAGAGAGAGTGCAACAAAAGCACAAGAGCAGCAAAACAACATGAGTAGACAACGTTTAATGAGAATCAGAAAACTTTATTGATCCTGGAGGAAATTGCTTATCTTATGACTGCACAGACACACAGAGACAAGAGCAATATAAAATATAACTTCTAAAAAAAATCCAATAAATTCTCAATATGAAATACACTACGCTATACACACAAATGATGAGGTGTAAATACTTTAAATACTATAGATAAGTAACATTACTCCATTTAGTGCAGTCGACAGCTATAGTGCCAGTCTGAATGAATACAGCATTATGACTGAGACTGTACTCTCGCAGTGGAAAGTTATGTGTGCAGACATTCATGCACATGATTCTATTGAAAATGTATGGATAGAATGTCTTTAGTTCAAATAAATCATCTCTAAAAGCCCCCAGTGGTCTGAGGCTCCCTTGCTGGTCAGCTGCTGCCGTTTTCCTTCAATTCTAGGGCTCAAGCAATATTTGATTAGCTATTGATTTTCATTTAGTGTAAAAACAGTAATCCCTCAAGAATATTGGGTGGTAAAATATTAGTGTGTAATGAGGTCCATTTGGTTCCATTTGACTGAGCAACCACAGCACAAAAACGACACCAAGGACCTATTCTTCTGCTTTTTCATTTCATTTTCATACTTTTCATACTGATATCTACTAGCCCTCTGGTATCCGTACCCCCTAAGAAGAATTTGTAATTATGTAATGTAGCTATGAAACACTGGCTGGGAGCCAGGTGGTGGAATAAAATGTATGCTCTCTCTCCTGTAGGCCGGCTCTCCCCGGCTTTTTTCTGTAGCTGTAAACCATGTTCAGAGCAGATCAATACGCTCTCCGATAGAGCAGCTAATGCACTCGCTGCTGATTCTGCTCAGCATGACAGTGGCAGACAAGCCCTACGCGGAGTGTTTATTACAGGCCATCCGCAAGCAAGGGAAGGAGAGAGAGAGCCAGTCAAATGTGCATTACCACGTGTCAGTAACAGTTAAGATGGGCGAGAGCGTCACCAGCAGAGGGATAAACAACCTGAGGCCATTACATGGTGTACCTGCAAGAGCTGTACATATTAGCTTGAGCTGTCTTGCCGATATACTTTGGGGAATCATTTTGTTTCCACTAATGAATGACTTTAGCCTGTGACACGGTGGATCTGTAACCAACAACAGCCAGCAATAAAACAGTGTCTAATCTTCATACAAGAAATCAGGCTGCCAAGTCTCCACCTGTCTGTTTCTCCTTAAACACAGCCTAATCCTCTCCTCAAACCATCAAAATGCTAATATCCGCTCTCCTTGAAAGGCCATGGCATTTCCCCCCTCCATCTCATTTTCATTCACTTAAAAAGACCCTTTTTTTTGAGCAACGAAGAGGATCAATAGATCAGTGAAGCTCAAAATATATTAGCTTACAAGCCGAAGGCCTTATATCCCTCCTGGATGCTAGTCAATAGAGGCACAAAGAAGACGCCCAAAAATAAACTCCATTAGCTGTCCCTATTAGCATGCCATCAGCACTTGCACTTTTTGCTGAGTTGCAGTCATAAGAGGGAGGAGCAAACACGCTAGGTGTTTTGACTGGGCACAGTCAAAAGGCGTGTGGCAGAAAGTCATTGATAGAAGTGGTTCTGAATGCCCATGGTTAATGTGAAGTATTTATAAATTTCAGTGGTTTCCGCCTTAGCATGCGGATAATTATGTGAGCCATTGTTATTTTCGCAATGGAAAATTTAGCTCATCATGGATTTACTGTAGTCTGTCAAATGCTGTTTTTGTACTGTAGCCATTTGGAGTTTCTGTCCTGTGCGCTTGCTGGTGTAGATAAAAAAGAAAGAGTTGCCATTGTCTTTGAGGGCAACGACAATGGCATAGAAACAAATCAATAATGTAATTCCAAGACAGACATTCCTGAGACAGGCATTCTCCAGCTTGTGTAAAATGTAATTGTCAATCGCACTTTTGTGCACTGTTGAGGTGTTTTTTGCTGGACCGGGTATGTTCAGACCATATGGAGGGGCCTTTAGGGTCAGCAGATAGAGGCTGTGCTTTGCAAGAAGCAGACTGGCTTTATATGCAGTGGGACTTTTTTTGTGGCACAATAAAGTCTAGCCCATTCACTCCAAATGTTTTAGTCACCATTCTGAGTGTCTTTCTCTTTACCAGTCGTTTTTCAGTTTCACTCTTTTAAGTAAAGGTGCCAGAAAGCAATCTTAGGACAAGTGACATAAAAAAACCTCTTTTAGTTCCCTGAAGACGCCTCAAGTGGCTTCCTTGAGTTCACTGTCCACTGAAAGCTTGTACAATAAGAAACCAAAAGTAATTCCTCTGTGGCAGGGGTGTGCATTGAACCTTTCTGTTTTGAAAAGGACAGAAAAGAAGAAATGTGACTGCAAAAAAAAAAAAATGAAAGCCACAAGATGTCTTCTTATAATCAAGGTCATAGAAAAGGTTCTTGGGGATGAAGCCATAGAACAGTGATGCTCAGTGCCGGTCCTGGAGATCTACCACCAACTCTCCAGGGTGGTTGATTTCCAGGAGTGGGCAGGCGAAGCGTGTTCTATGGCATCACCCTGTAACGTAGTTGATGTAGACAAGGACCAGCATGTAAGCCCAAATGCAGAATTTATTTACAAGAAACAGGATCCAAGATGTTAAAAAGAACCAAACAGGACATGGAACTAACCATGGAATTAACTAAGGGAAAACAAAACAAAGTGGAACTAGGGCAGAACAGAGATTAACATGGTTAAACGGAGATACAGAGAGCAAAAACACTGAGGCACAAAGCACTGGGACAAAACACAGAAACCCAAATAAACACAGAGCAAAAACAAACTGAGCAACACTGGGGCCAAAACACAGATAACCAACAAACACAGGCCGAAAAACGGGGGTATATATACTAACTAGGGAAACGAGACCACCTGGACAGGGCAGAGACAGGAGCAAGAGTCAGGAGAACGGATCAACAAAGCGGCAGGGCTATGGCAGGGCTATGACCAAAACAACAAACTCTTTTGGAAACACAGACACATGGCAGGGGGTGAAAAAAGACATAGACGTGGAACCAAGGAAAAAGACTGGGAGAATGTAACACAGCTGCTAAAGACACTGTCTTTGACCTTGATTTGAAGGGTATATTGTGTGGCTTTCATTTTTTCTTTACAATCTTTTTCTCCCGTCCTTATCAACACAGAAAGTTTCCTGTGTATTCCATTCACCGCCTTGGTCTTCAGCTGTGACCAGCTGCCTATGTCACTCAAGCCTACAGCGCAACAGAGCAGAGAGTGTAAAGTGTAGGCCGGCTGCAGATAATCTCAGTGTTGTTCACTCAGGTGGGCTGTGTGGAGGTTCCGCTCTACCGTGCGAGAGAGCTATCTCTCTTTCTTTCTCTCGCTCTCTTTTCAGCAGCACAAATCAATGGTCTCTGTCGGGGAGAGGGGGTGAAGATGTGACAGTTTCCAGCTCTGCAATTGTAATCACGTCGAAACGACAGGTCCAGGATACTGCTGCTTATCCCGCAGTTCTGTGAAATGGAATCTGAAATTGAACTCCAAATGGTTCCTATGGAAAAAGACGCTGTTTGATTAGTTCTGCGATGGCCTGAAAGACACAGAATGCATATGGAGTGTTCGATATGCTTCATGTTTCATAGGCAGTGTTTGGGACAACTTTTGTAACAATGCCTTTAATAGTCATGTTGTTTCATATAGAGTGCCTCCCTTATGGGACATTTGAAACCGCTGCATCTGTATGTGTGAATACAAGTCGCTATGCCGATTCCTGCAGCGAGACGCCATCAACATCACAACCGCTCCTCTCTTAAATAAGTGCCCTCTGTGACTCGATGGTTCTTTGGTCACTGGCCTTTTTCATCTCCTGTTGCTTTTCTTCAAAAGTTCCACTTCATAATGATGTTGGATCTGAAGAGTGCGCCTACCCATGCTGATGGAATATTTCCCTCCATTTGTAATTTGGGGGGCTGGCAGCGAGGAGGCCGCGAGCATGGCCTGCCTGTAATGGATTGTATGGCTAATAAGCAATGAAAGGAGCAGGGAGTTGGGAATAGAATGCTAATGACTCTGTCAGTGCTGGGACGAGGGTTGCTGAAGCCTGGCCTCCACAGCCTGGGATGCCCCTGGGCTTCTCCCCAAAGCTGCAGGCTGCTTCTGACAACACTGATGCAGCGCTTTAGTCCCTGGGGCCACATATTGGACTCCAACCATAAGTCAGACCAGTTTATCCACACAATGAGCTACCTGTCCACACTGCACTGTGTGGTGTTGGTTACCACCTACCACACCAGTTATGCAGGATGGCATGCCCACACCAATATGTACACACACTGGACCACCCACATAAGTGCAACATTGACACCAGTGCAAGGTCCACACAATGTACACACAGTGATAGCACTATACATCCATCATATATGCATGGATCAGTGTGGTCTCAGAGTTGTGGCGGTGTTTTTCACGCAAGAAAAAATATTGCTTTTTGCATCCATTGCATACTTTTCTTGATACACCTAAATTGGTTGCCTGATAATTAAGCTAACACTGATTACATTAATTAATGTAAATACTGTAAAGTCATGTTTCCCAAACTTGGTCCTGGTCGCATCCACTGATCTGCACATTTTGGTGTTTTCCATGCTCGCAACACACCTTATCTAACTAATGAACTAATTAACAAGCCTTTCCATGGGTTGAAATGAGTAATTACGTGAAGGAGTGGCAGTCTCCAGGACAGGGGTTGGGAAACACTGGTGCAGCTAGCAAACATAACCTCATGGTGTGACGATATTAATGAAGATACTCCTGATTAAAGCCATTCATCCATTTACTCACTTCATCTTAGGAACATATCTAGAAATAAAATGCAGATCAATCACAAGTACAGCGCACTAGCTGGCACTATGTTAATGGCAATTAGCTCTGGCTCCACAGAGGTTTCCAGAAGCACGTTAGTGCTAAGCTAATATACCGTACATTTAATGTGACGCTTTTAATATACATTTATATATCGTTTACCTCATATGCTGCATTTTTTCAGTGACTTCTTAAGTAAAGAGCCATGGAATAGAACTGCCACCTCTGTTTTTCATTTCTGAAAAATGTCTGCGATCTGGTTGATTTGTTTCCCATATTCAAAATCAGTTACATGGTATGTATTTCTAAGAGACTTGAAAATATAGTAAACTATGGTAACTGATTTTTACAATTTCTTTTTTTTTATTTTTGCTGGAAAATCATTAGCACAGTGTCTGGCAATGCAAAAGTAAGGTGGCCAGTGGCTCAAATTCCCATTAATGTGGCATGAGCCTTGCCTCAGTCTGTGATGCAGACAAAGAAGGAATATACACTCTTTGGTCCATGCTTCGGGTCTCAGAGGTATTCCTTGATCTCAGCCGCACTGTGGGCCGAGGCAAGGACTCTGCTGTTGACGCCGACCTCACTCCCACACTACACTGGACAGGAAGAGCTCTGTGAGCAACAAAGTGCCAACATCGCCTTGCTTCAGAGAAAACTCTTAGGTAAAACGGTTGTGAAAAGACTTTCAAGACTAAGCTGCATTATCTCTCTCTCTCTCTCTCTCTGTCTCTCTCTCTCTCGCTCTCGCTCTCTCCCTTTATCTATCTCCCTATCTATCTATCTATCTATCTATCTATCCATCCATCTATCCATCCATCTATCTGTCTATCTATCTATCTATCTATCTATC
>JBBPCX010000035.1:2909157-2921752 GCA_037974365.1 Hydrocynus forskahlii
TATCTATCTATCTATCTATCTATCTATCTATCTATCTATCTATCCATCCATCCATCCATCCATCCATCTATCTGTCTGTCTGTCTGTCTATCTATCTATCTATCTATCCATCTATCTATCTCTTACACCTCACATCTCTTTCCTAATTCTGCTTGTCACAAAGTTTTTTTTTTGCTATTTTTACAAGCACTTCCTGTGCACCCTGCTGCCTCCATACGGCATGGTAATTTATTGGCTCCTGCTCTCTGTTTTGTCGGAAGAACAGATGTTGTCTTCCTGCAGAGGTGGCAGGCACATTTAGCGTTCATGCCACAGGGCATGGAGGCTGCCCCATGCCAGCCATGACACTGGAGCTCAACCAAGCCCACTGCCTGGCACCGCCACCCAGTTGTTTTCCCCATTATATTTATAGATGACTTTTGACTGACAAATCAATCCATTAATAAGACTAACTGGCCATGCAGGTCAGAGCCATTCTAAAAAAACAACCTAAATCTAAAACGTAAATTGTTAGCTTGGCAAAAAGGAGTTGCAGATTTCCTCAACAACCAAAGCAGTTGATCGATTGAAACATGTTTGGTGTTTGTTTGTTTAGTTTTTTCCTTCCAGCTACTAAGCTGTTGTAGCAAACATATAATGGTATCACTAATTAGTCATGTGCAAACTATGCTCCTAAATCATCACACACTCACCTAAAACTGAGTTGTGTAGAGAATAGTTTGGAATAATGCCGTATCAAATTTTAATCCGGATATATTCGATCTGCAAAGACATGCTTGGAGTCCATTTTTTCAGCTGTTAAACTAACAAACCTAAAAAAGCTCTAGAAGTCAATAATCAGCCTGGTTGTTTTCATAAAAAACATCTCTTAACCCACTCAAACCACATCTGCCTTTTCATTAAGGTGGTGCAAATCTGTCAGAATGGTAAAGGACTTGGGCTATACAAGTTAACTTTACTGTACAAACCATGTTTTGCCACTTTGATGAAGAGCTGAATGCAGATTGATTGAGTTGATTGTGTTGAGAACAATTTTGAGGATCTATTTATGGAGATTAGTGGGACTACTACTGTAGCTCCTGTGCTCATGAAGCCTCATAGCTCCTGTGCTCAGGAAGAAGAAACTGTGTTAATTAATAAATTAATACATTTGCCTAGATGGGTTCTGACTCTGTATGACATCGTGTCTGTTGTTCTTGAGAAAGGACTGCATGGCATTTGTTTGTAAGGTATATTGCATAGCTAAAACCAATAGCAGTCAACCAAAATGTGTCTGTTTTTATTTGTTACAGTATGGCATATAAGTACACACTTCTATTGCTTGCTACTTTTGTCTCACGGCTCCAGCAGGAATTTACAGATGCACTGGTCTCTTCAGCACTGGCTGCGTTTGGGTTTAAATGAAAAATTCGAATGTACATTTCTCTTTTTGCGAAACTGTCTCTTTAACACCGAGAAAGAAAGAGAGAGTCAGTCCTAGCCCCGTCCCTTCATGACAGATGTCCGCCCAGGGCTAGGGAACTGATGAAGAAATAGATAATTATCTTACGAGTCATAGATCACTAAGTGTCAAATGGCTCCTCACTGCATCTGCATGGCATAAAAGGAGTTCAAGCAGGTCTGGGGATATTAGCATAAAGGTGCGGCCTTAGCACCGATGACCTCAACCAAATCAAAAAACAAATGGCGAATTGATCATCATTGATCATCATCCTTCACAACCTTTCTTCTGGCAACCTGTTGAAGCCCTTCATTTGGCGACTCTTCCATATGCCTTTCCATGTATGCTCATAGCGTTTGAGCAGAAGGGTGGAATTCATAAACATTAGACAACATTGCCGTAACCGTGGTGCCGTTTGGACATATTTTCCCGCCGGTCTCATGGCGGCGGAGGCAGAAATCTGGGCCTGCGTCCAGAAGAGCAGGCAAGCTGTGCTGTCTGTGTTGTGTTTGTCAACAGACAGCTTGATTCGCCCCAAACCCCACCCAACCCTTCCCTGAAAAAATTGACTATTTGAAGCTGCTATTCACAGCCTCATAGTCATTTTATTATGCGCTCGTAGTGGCCGTAAACAGCACTATGTTTATGGACAAACACACACACGCACACGGCTGCACTCACATAGCCTCCTTATTGAGGAAAAAGCATTCTGTGTGCATCTCGCTGTGGGGTGTCTGCTTATTTAGCCTCCCGGTAATGGGCCAGGCCGCGTGGTGTGGTCAGCACACCGGGTGGTCAGGGTTGCGCTTACTGCCGGAGCAGGAAAGCCCTATTCATAGATGCCATATTTTAAGGGCCCTGGTGGAATCCAAGTAAACAAAGTGTTTCTGAGCTGAGGTACAGAGGCTGGTTCATGGCCGGACACGTTTTCACCTCAATAACTCATTTAGAAAGGACAGACGGAGTGGGAGGTAGAGCAGAGGTATCACATTGTACCCAGGCTTGATGAGATAAATGGTTTAAGTGCGGGCTATTATATGAGCTTGGATATGAAGGTTATATTGTATTGAATGAGGGTTTGGTGCATTAGCTTGATTTAGTTGTTGTCATTTTTCTATATGTATTCCAATAGCTTCTGTCTAGGCAGTTGTTTAAAAACAACTTTTGAATTAACGATAAAACATCTGTTCCCCATACAAGCACAAATGTGATGTTGATTAGAATCTAAAGGTAACGCTTTAAAATAAGACTACCTTCTTAAAGGGTTTATAAATCATTTATAATCAGGTTGTTAAATAGGTTTTAGACAGTTTACAAATCATTAATAAGCAATTATAAACAAGTAACAACCGTTGTCATCCATTGACCTAGGCTCAGTCTCAGGTCTTGCCAGTTGCTGAGCTTATCTTGTCTCTTTCTCAGGCAGAACTGGTATTACCATTAAAATACCAGATCTTGACAAAAAGTGAACCTGCATCAATGTACAGTATAACTGTTATAACTTGTTTATAACTCTTTATTAATGTTTTATTAATTGTCAACTACCTAATTAATAAAATAATTTATGAACCCTTTATAAAGGGAGTCTTATTGTAAGGTGGTAGCCTGAACTAAAATTACACATGCTGCTAATGTGATGTCTAAGCATTAGGTAGGATGAATCAGTGGTCAACTATCCGCATGTTAATTAACCTGTCAAACAATCTTTGGCATTAATAGTTTTATCGTCCCATTTTTATAGTTGTCATTCCTGTTGAAGAATGAATTTATTCATCATATCAGCCAGTGACTACACACACCTTTATGGATGTTAGTGTTTTAGTCACAACATGCCCATTTCAATTCTAATTACGAAGAAATGGTGGAATTCCCCTTTATGCGACAGCTCACACTTGCGCGCTTGTTATTTACACTCCTGTATCTTGTTGCATCAGTGGTGTTAACTTAAACCAGAGGCTCGGTCTGTCCAGATATAGCCAAGAGACATCTTCTCACTCAACTCCCAGCATGCTCTAAGAGAATGAAGCCTATCACTGCTAAGCAGGCCCCGGCCGCCCACAGTCTCGCTCTGTTTGCTTTGGTTTGATACACTCAGGAGGGTCAGGAGGTCAGTGACCTGTGTTTGGTTAGGGAGCTCTTCAGGGTGTGGAACAGGTCCAGTCCTGTGGACGCAATCCAGATGGCTAACCCCTGCTAGCCTAGCTCAAACACAGCTACGCATGCATGCTCACGCTCAGCGGCCCACACATGCACCTAAACACACATCTACTCGACACACAAGTACACACACACATACTGGGTGTAGACAGGTACTAAAAGAGATGGCTGGCACTGTGTGTGCTGATGCTGTATTGATTTCTTTGTTCAGATTCAAGCACTGTCCCAGCAGCCCGGAGGTTGCAGTCCCCCCGCATCAGGCAGGCCTTGACAGGATTGATGCTGTCTTTAGCATACTATTAAAGACAAAGCCCAGGCCTGGAGGTCAGCCTTACTGAATGCATGTATGTACAGGCCACTCGCTGTGCTCCTCTGTAGCACGGATGCTAATCTGAGTGATCTCTGATAGCCTGCAATTGATGGGGGGAATTAGTGTCAGGAGGGGCCCAGGAAGCAAAGCTTTAATTACAGGAGATGGGCTTCTGTAGGAGTGCATGTGTTGTAGAGGATTTGGGCTCTGGCTGAGATTACAGTTATGGATCTCTGTTTAAAGCCCATACAAAACCTAATTATGTGAGAATTAGAATTTTTAGGCGATTTCAGCACTTGTAAATACACGAGTTTGCCTTGTCCCTCAGTACAGTCATTAGCAGCTTTGTCTTGTCTACGCAGCTTTATATCGAGTTTGCTGTCGACCATCGTAACATGAACACTGACTTCGGTCATTAAACATAAGGCGTACTATACGTTTTTAGTCAGTCACTGTTATGTGTGATGCAATAGGTATGTATTAGAGTAAGGAATGGAAATGCGTAACTGTTTGTGAGTGTTTCGGTGTTTGAGGGGTTAATTGACTCATCTCAACCTTCCCAGAACTCACAGGATGTTTTTTAACACCTTGTGAAGTTCCATTTTAAGCTGGAAACTTTACAGCACGTCAGGTGAGATGCTGTGAAAACTCTTCAGAAGAATTCCTAATCAAAGCCTCTCACTTGTAACTCCTGCGAGGCAGCATCCTCTATGCGCTCGGCTCTATGACTAAGCTTAGAGATCCACCTGAGGTTCTTTGGTTCTTCTTCATTTTTTTTTTTTCTAACTTATTTTTCTCCCTCCACAGCGCCCTGCTGCCACTGGTGCCATTTGCATTAAACATCTTGCCTAATCTTCCTATGCTTTAAAGCACATAGATTCATAATACATTCACACATTCAGAGGTTTTCCCAAGGAGACAAAGGTGAAAAATAAAACAGCCAATAAAAGTAGGGGTGGCTTTTATATGATTTCTGTCGGTGTGTCATTCGGCGGTGTGGTGGGACTCCTCTGACTGGGCCTGGGATTCTATTTTGTGATACTTCATACCCTCTCTCGCCACTATTCAGCCTGGAATTTCCAATTTAAATGCAAATTGTACAGGACATCACAAAGAACCTGAAACGAGAGAGAGAGAGTGAGAATCACTCAGTAGCTCCAATGAATTATATATTTTAATTAAGCGCCGAGCGAAACGCCTATTCAGCACTGAAAAAGCCATAAATAAAAAATGAATAAATAAATATGGAAGTGGATGAAGGAGAAAGAAATGATTCTCAATTGGCTGGTATTATTATAAAATCCTCAGTGCCACAGGGTGCCATTAAGAAAAAAAAAAAGATCCTGAGCTGTCAGATATCAAACTTATTGTTCCAGAGTTTGATAGGCTAAATGCTACTTACGGGCCAAGAGAGGAAGCGCGAGAATTCTGAAGCAGTGACAGGGAGATGCAATTTTAATTTCACTGCTGTCAGTATGCTTTATTTCTGTAATGCAGAAATAAATACGAAGTGTCAATCAACACATATCCTCAAGTATTTCGGCGGATGGTTGGTTTGAAACTTTCTGAAAAGGAGTCTGCATCTGTTGAGCGGTGGCGGCAACTGAAAACGTCGAAGTACCTCACTTATACTGTTTTGATATTTCAATCACAGAATTCATTAAGAAATGCTTTGAAACTGGTCAGTGATGAATTCCAACTGAGACAAGCTTCATTCATAATTAAGTGTAATCAGGGTCGGCGTTAGACCAGGGCATCTGGGGCTACAGCCCTGAATTTTTTATGAAAAAGAAAGAAATCAAAAGGAATAAAAATAATTCAAATCAGCCCATAGCCACGGATCTGATCATGATCGTCTGTCATTCCAAGTTTTCATGGAGACTGAGCAACACACATCAATTTAATCCACATCATATGAAACAAAAAAAAACATTAACGTTATTGCTGAATCCAAATTTTGAACTGTAGTGTCAATTCTGCTTTGACTCTACACTTCCTAATCATGTAACTGATTACATAATTAATCACATATTTAATCGCTTGATGAATTGCATCACGTTTGACATTCCGAATCCATGTTCAGGCCTTCATTTTGAATATTTTTCTGTCATGCATGTACAATGTAGAAACAAAAAGAAAAGTCAAATCAACTAAAACCTCCGCAATACCTAAAGAATCTTGGATTAATTCTTCCATTTGTAAAGTCTATTTATATTATGTAAATGTTTAAAAGGCAAACATTATTCTTATAATAAAATGGTTCTTCTGTGGCATTGCTCAAAGATCCCATTGTACCACTTTTTTTTTTAAGAATGTTAACTAAAAAATGCTGATTCAGTTGTCTCTGAATCAGTTGTCTGACAATTAAACAGTATATAAATCTATATGTATATATTAGGGCTGGGCACATTAACGCATTATTATCGTGTTAACGCATTATTTACTTAATGCCGACAACTATTTTATTGTGCGTTAACACAGTTTTTTTTTAAATCCTGTTATTTTGAAAGTTCCGTGTTTTTTTGCTTGTAGGTGCGCGCAGCACACATCTACATGTGTCAACTGGTTTTCGCGGTTACTTTTGTCCATAGAATATGTAATACATTATAATATATAATATGGACAAAAGTAATGGGACACCTGACCCCCCATGAAAAAAAACCGACATGTCTAGCGTGTCCATATTATATGGACAACCTTAATGGGACGCCTCACCATTACACCAAAAGGGACTTTAATGACACGGCATTCAGACCCAAATATATTGGTCTGGACTCTGAGGGTAACTTGTGTTTCTACAACAAACTAGATAAAACGTGAATGTCCTGCAGGGGCAAATCGCTTTGGTTTTATATTTGATCTGATTACATTAATGTTTAAGTTGAGATTTACATAAATGTGTGAACTGCAGCTGTGTTACTGTGTTACTTATTTGTTTAAAAAGTTTGCAAACCAAATATTATTGCACTTTTGTTCATATAGCAGTACTTAGAAAATAAATGTGTGCAATACACTACTTTTGAATTAATTATTTAATTTTGGGTATTACATTATGATTAATCACGATTAATCTCAGAAAACCATGCGATTAAAAATTTTAAGCATTGCCCAGCATTAGTATATATACACACATATACATATATAATCTAATTTATTTGTGTATATATTATCTAATATATAATAACACAGTCAATTACTTTTAACACATAATATGTTTAAGTACAAATCGTCTGTCAACTTACAGAAGAACTGAGAAATATCCCAGAAAAAAAGGACTCAGAACAGAGGTAATGCAATTTTATATTTTAGAATTATGCCTCATATTTCAAACTAAGAAAACAGTTTCCAATCTTGTTTTGATGGGAAACTAAATGAATGCACGTCCGGTGTTTAACGAGCGATGAATCTGGTGTGAACCCAGCCTTATCTTGGCAGGCCAAGAGATAAATGGAGCCAGAATAATTAGCTCTGCAAAAGCTAAACATCATGTATCTTATCCGTGTGGACGGAAAACTTTATGTTTACATCCTACACCTTTTCTTTTGCCGGAAAAGGGTTTGTTCTCAATGGCAAAAGAAAACCTTGTTAAGGAGGCTGGAATGGCTCTTTTATGTCAGCGAGATCGTGTGGTGATAAGACTCATGGCTAAATACCCTTGGCGTGTCAGCTTTTGTCGTGCCGCTATGTGATGATTTCCTGTTTAAGTCTAATGAATAACTACCATTGGGATCAGGGGAAACAATTAAGTGGTGCAAAAAGTATATTAGTCTTCTGCTGGAGTTCCCTCCCATGGCTGACTTTGTGTTTCTAACTGGGAAAAAATGCTTTTCTCTGTGCCTCAAACGTTGTACAGAGCGTCTGCTTCTGAAAAATGTGCGTCTTTGTGTTGTTCTAACTATGGGGCCCTTTTAATGTTTGAAATGTTGGAGATACTTAGAGAGACGGATTGATACCTCAACCCTGGGAAGTGTTGTTCTTGGTCAGACTTTCAGATGCTTGGCTCTGGGAGTCTTCTGAAGAGAGGAGGATCGGAGCGAGGGAGGGAGATGAACCGCGCCTCAAAAGTTTAGGGACACTTTTATTCATGTTTTCAGTACAAATGCGCGCTTCTCAGTCTGTAATGATGTTAAAGTCTTGCCTGGCCTTTGTGGAGGAGAACATTCACACTCACAATAATGGTACATTTTATCCCCTTGTTGAGATGTCAGCTCTTATCAGCATTTCAGCTGCATAAACCACCCCTGGCCAAGAGTTTTGAAAATAAAAATAGTGTTTTTAACAATAAGAAAACTGTCAGATTGTTACTGAAGCAAAACCTGCTCTTCATACAAGAGAAGACACTGATCAGCATGGAACTGAGTAGTGAAGCTACACATTCCTGATCAAACTACAAGCTCTGTTGTTTTTAAGGTTAAATAAGTACATTATATGCTTAATTATATGCATAATTTCCATATATTTATCATACGCGCACTCACGCACACACAAATATGTCAGAAAATCCATTATGATAATAATTTGACCAGGGTGTCCAAACTTTTGCACACGACCATAAACCCAAAATTCTAGGGAATAGCCACGCTCCACCTATGAATGTGTCCTTTCATAGCAACTGTTTATTTTCAACCTAAAGAGTTTTTGTCAGAAAATAGAAGTTTAGGGTTTAGGACACTTATTTCATGCTTATTTATTTATTTATTGTGTGACATTGGCATAGTGGACAAATATTGTCATTTCCAACTCACCTAGTGTCAAAAAGCTGCAACCTATTGTCCTTGTCAGTAGTGCAGTAAATTGGAAACTCAATGTGATGTAGCAACTCTAAAACTACAGTCAAAATTCTACTCTCTAGGGTTCTAAACCAATAAGGCTGAATTAGATTTTTGCCAGATTGGGACCAGGTGCAATGAAAGTATGCATTTCTGGGCGGAGCATGGATTTGTTGTTAGGGGGGAGGGTGTATTTTTCTGAATGTTACATCTGGCTGCTGATCGCCTGGTTGCTAAGCAGCTGCAGCATCCTTACTGTCAATCAGCTGGTTATTCTCTGTCACTCCCTTTTACTACTAATTAGCAAGTGTGATGCTACAAGCCGCAAAACAAGCTAAACAAGCAAAAAATAGCTGCCTTTTGTTTATACTTTGCTAATTTTGATCAAAAAATATTAGCCAGTGTTGCAGCTGTCACTCAAGGCCCATTATTATTATTTTTTTAATCTGAATGTTCAGCATGGAAAAATCGCCCGTGACCTAGGCTACTTTTTTCAGCTCGGTCTGGTCAGAATGCTCAGCACAAAACCAGCCGTGCAGGGCACAGGCACCCAGCGTGCAAAAGTGGTGCTGAAAAAGCATCTATCTCCTTGAAAACAATAGAAAAAAGGCTCCTCGGCCTGCAAAAAGCATGCAACCCCATTAACTGTAAGCTGGCTGTGCTCACTGGCTGTCTTTTCGATTTGCATAGACAGAAAACTTTGGCACTCGCCCTTTGAGAAAGTGATCCACTGTTAACTAGTGACTGTGGTGCTGCTAGAAAAAACAAGCTTAACTAAAAACAAAGGCGCTTTGTTTATGTCATGCCGATTTTGATCAGTGGTATCATGCAGTTCAAGGGCCCCGGTGACTGCAAATATCACTGAAGGCCTGCTTTCTTTCTGATCTGACACTCTTGATGTACAGAGCTACATGAACATGTGGAGCGGCTGGTGGCCTGGTGGTTAGGGAGTTGCCCGTATGATTCGAAGGTTGTGGGTCCGAAACCCAGGACTGCCAGTGGCACCACTGAGGTACCTTTGAGCAAAATACCGTCTCCACACACTGCTCTCCAGGCACTGGCTGCCGACTGCTTCTTTTGGTGAATGGGTTAGAGAGCTGCACTCTGTGTGCTGTTGTGTGTTCGCACATGACAAAAATGGCCACTTTACGCTTAATATTGAACACATCAGCGAGGCAAGGTGTCCCCATACTTTCTACCAGGCAGAGCCGAGAGGAGGAAAGGAAACTGAAATGGACTTTGAGGGTGAGAGAGTGACAGAAGAAGGGAAGAGAGAGTAAGAAGTATGAGAGACACTACAGGCCAGGGTTAGAGGGGTGATGTCGGAGGAGCAGCGCAACGAAAACATCCGCAGACACACAGAGCCTGGCATTGTCTGGTCCTTTCTGTCTCTCTGTCTTTTATTCTCTCTCTCTCTCTCTCTCTCTCTCTTTTTCACTCCATACCCCAAGGCCAGAGGGAGGAGGCTGAGGTCAGAGCGCTCTCTGACTTCACTGGCCCTTTAAAGCCATGTGCGTGTGTGAGGAGTTAGTTCTCCCTGTGGACGCTCATTCTCCTGATCATCCGCTGTAAGATGAGAATGAAAGAGAGAGAGAGAGAGAGAGAGAGTAATGATGAGATGAGGGGAGAGAAAGAAAGAGAGAAGAAGGGAAAGAAATAGAGGGAGGGAAGTGAGGGGGAGTGGGAGAGGGAAGAGTAGATGAGGGCGGGGGATGAGGAGACAGTCACAGAGAGATGAGGACGAGTGAGGAAGAGAGAGAGTGAAAGTGAGAGAGAGACAGAGACAGAGAGAGAGAGAGAAGGAGAGGAGTCTCCTGATGTTGACTGGTCATCAGTGGGGCTGGGTGGGTGTTTCTGACCGGAAGCTAACCGTCGTCTCTGTGTGTGTGTGCGATTGCAGATGGCCAACATTGTGACGTCGGTGTGCTGTGTGGTGCTCGCGGCGGTGGTGGTGGTTTATGCCCAGAGACGCGGCCAGCAAGGTAAAACCCTTCCTCTTAAATTATCCATTGTTACAACAACACACACACACACATACACACACACACACACACACACACACACACAAAATTTGGCTTGTGAGCTTTAGGTCAGGATCTTTTAACCAATTAAACTCTTAGAGTCAGTTTACCAGACCCAGCCCAGATTAGGAGATTACGGTGTAAATCTAGACTTTAATTGGATTTTTAATGGCGATGCACAATTAGCATTAGACCAAGGTTAGCCTTAATCGATATCCGAGGATCAAAAGACAGCGTGATTAATATTATTATTGTTATCCAGCATCAATTCTGAATGATTTAGAAACGATTATGAACATATTTATACAGTGAGGAAGGAAGAACTGAAAGTGTTCATCTTCACTACTTGCAAATACTTGTTGGCTCCTTCAAGCTTTACTTGCCCCCAAACTGCCCCCTTTATTTCTCTCTTTCTTTCTCTGTCTGTCAGTCTCTCTTTTCTCTCTCTCTCCTTCTTTCCTTCTCTTGACACTCTCTCTCTCTCTTACACTTCTATCCTATACTTTCTCTCTATGTCTGTCTCTTTCTTTTGTGTCTCTCTACCACTCTTTTACACACTCTCCCTCTTTTACAATCCTATACTCTCTCTCACTCTCTCTCTCTCTCTCCCTCTCTCCCTCTCTCTCTCTGTCTCTCTGTGTGTCTCTCTCTCTCTGTGTCTCTCTCTCTCCCTCTGTCTCTACCTCTCTCTTCTGTCTGTCTGGGTGAAACAGAGGAGTCACAGTGTGCGCAAAGGGCCAGACTGCTATCACCTGACTGCAGGGTGGGGTGTGTGTGTGTGTGTGTGTGTGTGTGTGTGTTGCGTTAGACATGGCCTAGTTGCCTGCACAGAGACTGCCCTGTCACAGGGTCAAACACAGAACTCAACAACAAAGGCCTGAAAGATTAAGGGGCTTGCAAAAGTCCTGTCCCATTTGTGTGTGTGTGTGTGTGTGTGTGTGTGTGGGTGTGGGGCTTGAGATCATGTTTGTGGTCGTCTCTCACATGCTTGTGCTGATATCCACTGAGCTGCTTTTGCACTGAGAAGTGATCTATCGAAATGACTGAGGCTTTACACGCTGCGGTGACATCACACTCGAACAGCCACTGACTTATCAGCACAGCACACACACACAGCACAGTTACAGCACAGCAGTGATCCATTGATCAGGTACAGTAGAACTAAGAAAGACCCAAATGCTTTCTTCGAAAGGTCACCAGACAGAGTCTAGCTATTTATGTTCTTCACCGGAACTTTCCTAACAGAAGTAGAGAGATCTATCACAAGCATTGCCACAGAAGAAGCATTTTGGTTCCCCAAAGAATAGTATCTAAAGAAGAGAGGCTGAAGAGAATCTTCATATAATATCAAGGTTCTTTACCAAATGAAGAGTTGTTCCTGGAAGCTTTACACAAGGTTCTTTAAACTTAAAAATGCTCAAAGCAAACCTAAAGAGCCAAACATTATTTGTCTCTGGCTCACAAGAAAACCTTTTTCTCCAACCTTAAAGTCTCTCTTGTTTGGTTTCTCAGAATTCTAAACCTCTCAGTCAGCAGAGAAGATACATAACAATAATCCTAATCTGGTCTGGTTCTGGTACACTGGCTCTCAGTGTTTACTTGACGTAAAGCACCCAAATTGAAGTGTGTCTGTGTGTTTGTGTGAGTGTGTGTGCGCGTGTATGTGTGCGTAGGTGCGCGCGTGTGTGTGTGTGTAGGTCTGTATAGGTCTGTGTGTGTGTGGGTGTTGGTGTGTGGGTCTGTTTGTGTGTGGGTCTGTGTGTGTGTTTGTGTGTGTGTGTGTGTATGTGTGCTTGTGTGTGTGTGGGTCTGTGTGTGGGGGATTTTGTGTGTGTGTGTGTGTGTGTGTGTGTGTGTGTGTGTGTGTGTTTGTGTGTGTGTGTGTGGGGGGGGGGGG
>JBBPCX010000035.1:2931785-3002736 GCA_037974365.1 Hydrocynus forskahlii
GGGGGGGTTGTTGTGTTCCTGGGCTGCTGTATTGATAGATACTATTGTGTTGAACTACGCTGGACATTATGTTGCTCTTTCAAAGGATTCACCTTCCCTGGATCTTCTCCTCGGGCCTCAAACAAGTCCAATAAATTTAGTGAGGAGATGGAGTCCTCCACAAAAAGCTTTACGGCGAAGTACATCTGCTCTGTTGCCGCTGATGAGCCAAATAACACGGCTCAAACAGGCGAGATAATGTTTACTCCTAGAGGTCAGCGCAGCAACTGATGTCAGCTTGTGAGCACTCCAAGCTCTTCTTTGGCATGTTGCGCAATACGCCACACTTGAATTATGTCGGCCTGTGTACTAATTCATCTAACTGGTGAAGGCAGCTCTGAACTTGGGTGCACTCTGTTGGATGAGCTTGAGTCTTTGTTGGCGCAGGCTATTCTTGTGAGTCCCGGTGGGTGGATAGTTTGATACGTAGTTTGGCAAATGGTGGACTTTAGTGTGGAAAGCAACAAGGGTCAAATGGGAATCAAGACCTTGTAAAAGAGAATCGGCGACAGATTCTCAGTGAGATGACTGGACTTCAGTGTTTGCTTTCATTTGGCTACTGTTTCCTCTCTTTGAAGGTATGTCTTGGGAATTGGCATTTTAATTACAGCAAGCAGGTGGATTTTTCATGCTTCTGCTTTAAGGATTTTCTAGGCAAAAGTCAGACATTTTTAATTGACCAACATTATTATTTACAACCAAATTTCACAGCAGTGATATCAAAAAGCAACACCCCTATGTCAGCTCTCTATACAATGTCAACTCTGCCATTCAAGGTTTTGCAATTCGTCTGAATTTAACATTTGATTAAAAGCTTTATCACACAAATTGAGCTTAGTCCTGGCCATTAACTCATGAGCCGCAGGGTTTAAACTAAGTGAACTAAGTTGTCAAAGTCTCGAAAAAATTCAATGATGAAGAGCTAATGGTGTTAAAAAACTTTTTCTCATCTAACCTTCAAAGAGGTATGATTTTACTCTGGCTATAAAAATTGAGTACTGAAATAGCATTATATTATTATTATTATTATTATTATTATTATTGTTATTATTATAATCATTTATGTGAACGATGATACAGACTGCATGTGCATAGTGCACCTGTGTCACGGCACACTTCTCAAACAAATCTTCTCAAACAAATACATCTGGTCCTGAGATTAAGAGTAATGGCGCTCCGCTGGTTTCATGCAGGCCTTGCCTCCGAGGGAGAGTGAGAAAGAGAAAATTACTAGAACTGAAACAGAAAGAGATGGACGAATGCAATTATCTGAGTCACCAGATAACTCCTGTGTTTCAGTAGGGAAATCCTAAACCCAGAGTGGTAAAGTGAAGACTCAGCATTGTTAGCATGGTGGTAATTATGATACTGAAACTTCATAGACAGGCTAGCAGAAATGAGCCTTACAGCAGTGGAAGTCATTTCTGGTCTAAACAGGCTGGAAAGGATATTATATCGCCTCGTTTTTTTAGATTGATAGGATTTGCTGTGCCAGTTTACTAACGAGTGTAGGTAGTAGAGTAAGAACAACTAGGTTAACTTACAGCCATGTTCTCACATCTACTTCTCATAAGTTCAGCACAGTGCGAGTCCAGCGTGATCATCAGGGGTGGGAATGCTGCTTGACTGATTTGTATATTGATCTGGTACTAAGCCGCATCACGCATGCCCTTAGCAGAGCTGAAACAGAAGATGCTGACAGTCTTACATTTTCAACAGGACTGACATCATTTATTATCACAAAGCCATCAGTTTCAGTCTTTTATATGTTACATGCTTAAGGCTCATCGCTCCGTCTAGCTGCTGTATCAGCTGCCAGCGTTAAAGGAAAACTCTCGACAGCACATCCTTTTATAACGCAGTTTCACACCTGGATTTAAAAGGTGAAGGGAAATCAATGCAGAACTGGCTGCTCCAACCTTAGGGAACTGAGCAGAAGATGAAATCAACGGCATCCACGCCCCTGTACGTAATTCACATGAATACTGAGTGTCAACATAAACTGCACATTTGTGTGACAGTTCATTACACAAAACTTGGACAGAATGCAACTGATTTGCACCTTAAACCTTAAACTAAAAGGCTTAGTACAGCTGTCATACTGCCTCCCATACTATGAAGTATAAAGCCAGACTGAAAGATCTAATGTAAAAACAGGTGTTTGATGAATCGAGGCTTTGTCAAGGACATAACGCCCGTCATGTGATATTCTTTGCATGAACCTTAGTGTTAGACAGCTAGCTTAATGCTAAATGGCATCAGTACCTGCCTCCACTACGCTTAACCTTAGGAAAAATGACTTGATCCATCAGTCAACCCCTACGAGTCAGGTTATTGTTTTTTTTTTTTTGATGCACATTCAGTTAACCTTATGCAATTCTTTAAATGTATTCAGATTTACATGATGAATTGCAGGTGTAATTTCATTTACATTTCATTTACGCTCTTTATCAGTGGTGTCAAGTGTGCTCTCGCAGCGTTTGTCAGGAGACAGAAAAATTATAAGGCAAAGCCTTTCTTTCTGCGGAATTATTCACAGCCATAACTATAAGTGATGAGAGTGACAATAACAGTATAAGTGATGCTTTGATGAATCCACTCTACATCAGTGCCCGACTTCTCAGGCATGAAGTCCAATTGCCAGACAAAACCGTAATTAATGTGCTTTGTACTGACAGGACAGACACCACCCTGCTCCTTTCGCCAATGGTCAGCCGAGGAGCTCAGTGCCTCGGGCTGATTCTCTATTGTGCTTTAAACGATACCCTGTGTGTGAATGTTCTTTTTATGCTGTCTTTCTTTAACTAAGCTTTATATCAACACATCAGTGTATAGCCCTGGGCAACTTCACAGCATCCAGACATCCACAGACATCTGTTTTGATCGCAGACAGACAGACACACACACACACACACACACACACACACACACATCCCTCTCTGTCTCTCATGCTTGTTTGTAAATACAAGCTGAATGTGGCCTTGGCTTAAGTGTTTGTGGGACGTGGGGAGGGCTGCTGTTTATTGTTTTCATATTATGTTCAGTGTGGATGTGTGTGTGTGTGTGTCTGGGTGTGTGAGTGTATGTGTGAGTAGGTGCATGTATAGCTGTATGGTATAGCACATGCACTGTAAGGATATTGACTTTATGAGCTGGTTTACCAGCAAATGCAACGGGCTTTTGTGTGTAGAAGAGGTGGGTTGAAGCAGGTGTGTTTTCATACATTTTCAGAATACAAATGCCCAAAAGAACCAGAGAAGACATGGGCAGCCTACAAAAATCGCTTGCTTTTAGGTACCAAGGTTAAGGTTAAGGTTGTTCCATATATATATATATATATATATATCCACACACACACAATTTCAACAAGACCCTCAGAAGGTCCACTGATCATATAGATCACACAAACAGTCTGCTACCTTGTCAGGGTCGATGATGTATGATCCCATGTTCATTAAAAATCAAACCTGTGTGTGTGTGTGTGTGTTTCCACTGTTTATGGGTCTGTGAGTCTAGTAAACATAATGCATTTAGCCTGAAGAGGTGAAATTTAATTAATGCATAGTAGGCTGAGGGGAAGGCCAAGACAGGTCTAATGAGCAGTGACTCAAGTGTAAATGAAACATTTAACATGCACTGTGTGCTCCCAGCAGGCCTTGCCTTTACTTCTTGTAAAAGAAGTATTGTAACACTTGTATTGATCATGCACTATAACACACACACACACACACACACACACCACAAGGCAGCAAGCCCAAGACAAGTTAGGGCCCAAGCACACACCAAGATGGTGATTTGGGACTTAAGGGGGGATTTTTTTAAACTTAATCCTTTGTGTCTGGGATAATCTCACATGGAATTTTGTTCAGCCTCTGACTGCCCTGAACTTTTCTTTGGGCTGTTTTTTTTTCAATGTAATTACATGATTAACTTTCCACCATCCCGCTGTGCGTTTAATGAGAGTATGTTCCAGCATGGCAGGGCCTTCCCACGTTCCACTCGGGGCTTTTGTGGAGTTTGTGAATTAAATGGGTGTCAAACATCAAGAGGCATTAGAGGAACTGTAAAGTCCTTTATATAGGGTACAGATAAAAATAGTGCTTAACTGCACAGCAAAAATTATGCATTCAGTTAGTTTGATTGATGTCATTTTGCCCACCAACAAAGTGGGCAGTTATTGCCAAAAAGTGTGTAAACTGAACAGCAGAGTTCTGCTGGTAGGTTTTACTCGTGCGGAATCCCACGACCTTTTGTTTTTTTGCGTAACTTCTCCATGAGGACACATGGTAGGCACAAAGTCATTTTCGCACATGGACACACATGCACAAACACTCCATGTATAAGCCTCTTTTTTTCCTGGGTGATGAACAGAACAGATCAGTCTGACTCCGATATCACTGATTTGCTGTGCTATTTCTTTTGGCTGGGTGATAGCTAGAGCTGGGGGAGAGAAATACACAGCTTTGTTTTGCCTGTGACCTTTTCAGCCGAGCCGACATAAGTGATTCCAGGCTGGAAATTGGTTTAAAGGGCGAGGGAATTGGATTGCCTAAGCACGGCGCGGGCCTAGATGGATTTCGCTACCTTGAAAACGGAGCTTGTGGCTGGAGAGAATCCAGAATAGCTTGGACAGCAGCAGATAGAGGAAGTGGCGGATATTGTGTCTTGAAAAATAGCGTGAGTTCAGCGGATGCTGCTGGAGTGTGCGTCGGGGTGTAAGAGGGGGCAGGGAGGTGGGAGGCAGGGCTGCTGAGGGGTCTGCAGCATCCCTAGGTTTCGAAAACTATATTCAAAATGATTGTACAAGGTTGAATATATATATATATATGTGTATATAAACACACACGCAGTAAACCCCCACTTTAACGTGGATCAGCAGTCGCGGTTTTAGTGCAAAGTGGATTTTTTTCTGAGAAACGAACTAATAATTATTCGCTGAAACTCCTGCACTAACACAGAAACTGCAGATTTCCTCCAAATTCTTCTTTGCTTTTGTGATGTCCGCCATGCCCCCTCGTCCTTGTGCTGGGTTGCTAGGCACCGCACCCAAACATAAACACTGCACGAGGACGAGGGGGTGTGGCGGACGAGGCACAGATGTCTCAGCTTTTTCCTGGCAATATATACATTTTTATACATTTAAGTGCTAAATTATTAAGAAAAATATAATTTACAAATTTTGTAACATAAATATTAACATAAATTCAGCCACATTTCCATAGAAAAAATAATTATAAATGTTTTGGTACTGTGGAGAGAAACACAAAGAAAGCACATCTTGGGATGCTGAAATACCGCCGTACTCAGAGGCAGGAAGTAGCCAATCTGAGAATATTATTAATTTCTCCTTGCTGCTGATTGGCTGCTGCCCTTTGATGCATCCCTCCCTGTACTCAGAGGCGGGAGTTTTGAAAGTAGCCAATCCGAGAATGGTATTTATTTCTCCTTGCTGCTGATTGGTTGCTGCCCTTTGACGCAGCCGCAGTCCAGAATTTCCCCCGTGGAGCGTCTCGAGTGTCTCGTGTTTTTCATTTTGTTCTTCTTAAAGCACTGTATTTTTATTACTGTAAATTAAATGTATTTCTTACTGTATTTACCTGCTTATACCAAAGAAAATGACAGTGCGTCCCAAAGAAAAAGCCCGTGCATGAATTACAGTACAGTCTACACAGGGGTGACATCTGTATTTTTATATATATATGTAAATATAAAAGACATTTTTACTGGTTACCAAAACACAAGCAGCTTTAGACATCCTGAGTAAACCTGCTTGCAGTTCTGTATTCTAGTCTTAGGCCTAATATTATGTTCCCTGATCTGGTCTGGTTTTATATAATATAACTTTTATGTAATATTTGGGACACTATTTTAAGTCATGCCATGTTTCTCTAGCATTTAAACAAACAGAAATGCATCAAAAGGACTTTTCGCTGCATTAACTTACATTCAAGTTAAGAAGGTCACGTTAGCAGAAGGGAGGATTTGTCATAACAGTGGTAATGTCTCTGTGCTGATGAAAACAATACTACTCATATTCTTTGAGAATCGACTGCAGCCTCTCTCATACATGCGCACACACTCATACACTCTAAGAGCCCATAACAAACTGATAACATGCATCATTTGACGTCATCCAGATGCAGCGGCAGCCGTTAGCTGGGCTGTCCTGGCGTGGCCACATGTGCTCGAGTTCAGGCTTTGATTTCAGGTGATAGGGACTTATTATCTGAAACAGTGCAGGCAGGCCTTCTGCTTATCTCCTGAAGTGTATCGATCTGCTCAGCTCTTTCAGAGAGACGCCAAGGGCCTGGAACATTCTAGACTTACTGATGCGTTTCATTCCCCACCCTATCTCCCTCTCTGTCTGTGTCTCTCTTTCTCACTCTCTCTTTCTGTTTCTCTTTCTCTGTTTCACTCTCTAACTCACTTTCTCTGTAAATTCGCTTGAGTTCAGTTTAGTTCAATTCAGTTAAGTTTAGTTCAATTCAGTTCAGTTTAGTTAAATTCAATCCACTCAATTCAATTCAGTTCAATACAATTCAGTTCAAGTCAATACAGCTTAGTTAGCTCCATTGGCATGAACTGTAATAAATGTTGCCAAAACAGGGAACAAAATGCTTAGTATTAAAAGAGAGTAATAATGAAGAGAAAAATCAAGAAAAAATCTCTCTCTCTCTCTACCCTCTATCTCCCTCGTCTCCTTCAATCTTTCATTACCTGCTGTTTTTCTTCTTTGTTTTTCTTTGTAAGGACACGGTAAGAATCCATTCCTTTATATTGCTGCAGATTCCACAGGGACTGTGATCAAACACTCTCAAGCATGTCCAGATATTCACAGCAACAGGTCACCAGCAGCAGACTCTGGAAGCAAAACTTTGGGCCAGCCGTACACACGTCACATGTCTTGAGTTTCAACACACTTGATTGAATGTACAAATCCTAAAAACACTTTCATCTAAATGCTTGTCCCTGAAAGCTTGAACTTTCTGTCCCAGACCTTCTTCAGTTGGATCAGCATCTAACATGTCTCATCATGAGGTGGCTTGAATTCCATTGTGTAAAGTGTGTAAAGCTGTAAATCAGGGGATTAATCTGAAGAATGTAACAGCTGCACAATTTCATGTGTTTTTCAGTAAAGTAAAGATTGGGAGACCCTTCGTGAGTAGAGGTGCCCAAACTCCAGAACTTCATATATAAAAAAAAGAACAGTAATCAGCCTCATAAGGACCTAATGTGGCGCCCCAGAAGGTAACGCAGAAAGCCACCATTAGTATTAGTCATTAAAAAACACAAGCATATGTATGCCTGTTTTCTTTTCACTCTCATTGTCCCTGACTCTCCCTCTCCCTCCCTCTTGCACTCGCTAGCTGTTTGTTGTCTCTCTCTTAACTCATTAAGCTAAACACATTAGGCAGAGCAGGTTGTGATTTGGCAAGTGATGGTTTCCATTTCGGAGCTTCGTTAATCTGGGGCGGGATGGAGATGGTGGCAAAAACAACTCCTGAAAGGCTTCAAGTGCTGCTCCTCATTCCCCGAGCATGTAGCTGAATTAGTTGTGCATGACAACCTTATGTAACCTTATGCTGAGTGCGATGAAAATGCTGGATTTCTTTGTGTTTTTGATGCATAATGAAGTGGAGGAAGTTGGCAGTGGAATCTTTTGGTTCAGTGGATTTGGCATTGAAGGTTGTGTATATGAGTGTGTGTGTATCTTTGTGAGTGTTTATGTGCAATATAACGACAAAAATGAATAGTTAGATCGATAGATGGATAGATAAGTAGACAGACAGACAGACAGACAGACAAACAGAAAGGTAAGTAGATGGATAGATACACTATATGGATAAAAGTATTGGGAGACCTGACCATTACAACAAGGACTTTAATGACATTGTATTCAAATACAAAGACTTTAATATGGAATTGGTCCCCCTTTGCAGCTAGAACAGCTTCCACTCTTCTTGGAAGACTTTCCTTAAGATTTTGGAGTTTCTGTGGGCATTTGTACCCTTTCATTCTGTAGAGCATTTATGAGGTCAGGCACTGATGTTGGATGAGAAGACCTGGCTCGCAATCTCCGTTCCAGTTCATCCCAAAGGTGTAGGATGGGGTTGAGGTCAGGGCTCTATGCAGGACAGTGAAGTTCTTCCACACCAAACTCCTCCAACCAGGTTTTATGGACCTTGCTTTGTGCACTGGGGCACAGTCATGCTGGAAAAGAAAAGGTTCTTCTCCAAACAAAGCTGGAAGGATGGCATTGTCCTGAATTGGTAAACTGAAGCACTGAGATTGTCCTTCACTGAGATTGTCCTTCACTGAGATTGTCCTTCACGGATGGTGTTGGGGGCTTGAGCACACGTCTCGGCTTTTTAACCGGAAAGATAAAATATAATGGTTCTGGCGCCCATGGGTGCCCGTGGTGTGTTTCGACATGTATATATATGTATATACATAGGTATGTAGGCATGACCTTATGTCCTTTCATTGTGTAAAAAAAAAAAAAAAAACCTGTCTGTGTGTATGCGACGTGGTGTTGCTCCTAAGTGATGTTGTAGAAACGTATGCAGGTGTGCTGAAATCTGCGAGGAATCAGAAGTCTATACATGCAGTAAAAACATTCTCCTGTCACTCATGTCTGTATAGCCGCTTGTTCAACATTATAAAAGCCCACACTGGTGCGTGGCACTCGGAGTGAACCGTCTGACCCCCAGCTCTAACTACACAGGCCCAGTCTGTCTCAAACTCCATTTGATGTGTCACGCTCCGTGCCTTACGGTCACACGCATGGCCATGTTGAGTAACTCTATAGAGTGTGTGTTGATAGTTAGATAATGCACCCTCACACACATTCCCGTCTAGAGCAGCTGGGGAAGCACTAAAGAGCAATCCCGTGCCTCACTTTGATGAATGCCATGTTTTTCATTCCCAGCCCAGCCATGCTAATTCATCAAAGTGACGCTAGCATTGTGTGTGCGCAAGGCCTGGCCTGGACTCGGAGTGAGTGTATCCATGTATTTAGCCTCTTTTGGGGACTGAATGTGCCCTGGATGAAGGACGGGAATAATGAAAAATGTGAGTGTTTATTGGTTGGGTATTTGTGTTTTCCTCACACAGACTATTTGTTCATTTATATATTTACAGTTGAAAAATAAAAGAGCAAAAAGATTCATTTCAATCATAGGTTAATGTCGGGAGACAAGAAAAGTGTACTTTTTATGTAGCATATATATTATACACTTTTTTATTTATTTATTTTTTTTACTAAATATGGTATATAGTGTATTTTATATGGTATAAAGTTTGTGTATATTAATGTATATTTTATAGTACATAAAGGACTTTGGACTCAAATTACTTTATTATAAATGACATAGTAGGCTGTATGGTATAAAATACATTGTATGTAGGATGAAGATTAGCATTATTTAACTATATGGTACAGAAACCACCCATAAAGATAGGAATACAACATGTGTATGTGTGTGTGCATGCACACTCACACTTGCAGCAGCACAGAGAGCCCACAGCCGTCAGACAGCAAACACGACACATTCATCTTCACACCTCCTTTTGTCCACACACGCACGCACACACACACACACACACACACACACACACACACACACACACACACACACTTTCAAAGAGAGGTGTGCGAGAGACTACAGGTCAGAAAATTCACTGTTGTTAGCATTAACCTTCCGTAATGGCACTTTCACCTCTCAAACGCTTACCTTGCAAGAGGTGTTAGCTTTTGTCTGTGACAAAACTGAGCACAGTGTCATCGAGAGCTGTAACAAAGCCATTATTATACTGATGCTTCCCATTTGCAGTGTTGCCTCTGTCTGGAGGCAAGCATCAGCACTTCAGAGGTCACTCGCTATTCCGCAAGCTGATTGAAACGTGGGCTCATCCATCAGAATGAGAAATCAGTACACACAATTAGCAGCCACAAAATGAGCTCTGAAGGTCACTTTCCATGTCAAGAGCTTATTAATACCTTTTTATGTTGTATTTATGAATATTATCCCACTTCCTGAAAGCAGCTCAAGTTGGGCGCGAGCAGAGATTTGCCTCCTGCATAAACGATGACCTTGCGGAATTAAATCCACAGTTTTATAGAGAGGCAGCACTTGAAATGTAATTTACTAAGGAAATAAAGCATATCTCTAGATACATTAAGCAAAGATAATTATGCTTTAATATCACCATAAATGCCACCAATATATATGGAGTCATAATATCAGAGCAATTACTGTACGTGATCTAACACCTCTTTTTGCATGTTTGGCAGTGCCAATATATCTAGTGAAGGAGTTTTCTCGTCGGCTGAGGGATGAAGCGTGTGCTCATGCTATGCACGAAGGAGTGAACAATGAACTGCAAGCTTGTCTCTAACAACTAATGCCTGTACTTAGTTTTAATTTCCTGTCCGGGCCACAGCGGTCTACTCCCAGCCTCCTAAACAGAAGTTCACCAGTTTGCTTCACTGTTCAGTAATTAGACTTGAAAAAAAATGAAAAAGAAAAGAGCAAAAGAAAGAAATGTGAAGCCCTGAAGATTCCCACACCATCGGTATGAGCATGGACTAACAATACAATAGCGGCATAACACGATAATGCAGTTTAATTCCTTTGAACTCATGTCATTGTTCTACGCTTTTCAGAAATGTGAGTCCAGACCAAACAGTAATTCAGTCAGCATTTGCCAATTATCGCAGCTTTTTTGTCGCCAGCTTTGGGTTTTTCAAATCTTGGAATTTTTTCCCCACTCTTCTTAACAGAACAGAGGCCAATACATTTTTAATGATTTTCAGGTCATGAGACTGTGAGGGCCATTCCATAAGCTTCTGCTTATGTTGTCTTGTAGCAGTTCTTGGTGGATTTCTTTCCAAGATGCCTCTGGCTAGATGTTGTTTTGAATGCTTCAGACACTGACTTTTGTGAAAAGGTCACAGAAAAGGTTTTCTTCTGATGACTCTTCCATGCAGATCATGTTTATGTAACCAACCATGCACTGTAGAATCGCTTCTGTGCCGGCTAAAACGTCCTTTGCTGTCGTAGAGGGGTTTTGCTTTGCCTTTTTGACTGGCATAACAATTCTATTGGACAGTTTGCTTGATTTCATTTCCAGATCTTCCACAGTTCTCCTTAAGTGAAATCACATAATGACAGTTCAGACAGTGCAAACTGTGAGTTGGAAGCATTTTGAAATGTATTTATATGCCTCCCCTGCGTTATTGCCATCAATTAGCATTTTTAGATCATCAGCCAGCTACTTTGAGTCCAAGGATTTTGAATGTTAGCACAAGGCTTGAAGAGTTTAGGCCTAGAATTCATTCCTTAATTGTCATCAGTCGGCAATTCCTAATTACAGTTCTTCATCTGCCTAACAAGTCCTAACGAGTCCATTATGGCTTAACGGTTAATTACATCCAGAGACTTTGCAACTAGAAGGTTGTACAAATATTTGTACATGTCACAACTACTGTTGTGTCCTTTCTATTTAGAAGTAAATCTGATGAAAAAGTAACTGTAAGCAGAAAAAAAAAATCTGCTTACTTCTTAATAAATCAGTATGTTATTTCACAATTGTTTTTTTACACATAATTGTTTATAAGACCATAATGTGTAAGACAAATCTCATAGATTTTCATAGAACTACTACTTGGAGCAAGGAAATATGAACAGGTATTTGTTTATTAAAATCTTATTATAATAATAAGCCCTTAGTGATGTGAATTACATTCTGAAGCTTGTTCAGAAGCAAAACCAAAGCCAGAATCAGGCTGTAATTACACATGCTGAACCCTTTTTTTCTGTGACTAACATGGACACGCTCGCGGCCCAGCTACTCTGGGGGCAGATTTTAATGAGTTAAAGGGAACAAAGACGAGGTCTGTATTGCCAGCAAGATGTTAAGTGTGAGTAGGTCACACAGAGTCGCTTGGATCAGGTCAGATCTATGAGATAATCCAATGACTGACATTAAAAGTCAAAGATCTGGTGGATTCTGGAGGATACTAGATACGAGAATAGGATGAGTCAGAAGTTCAGTATAAGGGCAAAACAGGATTACACATTCAAGAAACAGATGAGTTCATAAAGATGTTGACAGTCATCGAGCTCAAAATCCTAGCAGAAGGTAGGTGTCGAGATAGCGGAATATTTATTGAATCCTCTGGAGCATCCTTTTGAGTGTGACTCTTTTCATATTACAGTAGCCTTTAGGACACAGTTATTTGATTTGAATTTAAGGCAGTCATGCATGGAGTTGTTTATGATCAGTCTAAACTTCCCTTATCATCTGTGGCCCTGTTTCCTTGCTGTTTATTCCTATCCATTATGTGTTATGTTATCATTCTACTCCTTGTGCTGGGAAAGGGCAGTTTTTACAGTCTGCTGTATGAGCTGTAGCTCTGCAGTCTATTCAGCTGCGGCTAAGGGAGTGGAAGAGTGTTCACAGTGCGAGACGAATGCCGGGAGTCGCCCTAACGGGGGACACTGGAGAGTTAATAATAGTTCCACTCTGCTTGTGCCTCGATTCCCCACATAGTCACCCATTAGGGGAGATTACTCACTTGAAGCCAGCTTACACCCACACACCCATTCGAAAGCTGTAGAAATAACTCCATCAGTGAAAGAAAGATCAGAATTAGACGGACATGAATATCAGCAGAAGCTTTTCCCGTTCTCGCCAGTATCCATCTCCCCCTCTACAAACTCAGTACGTCGCCCCCCAGCAGCAGAAATGTAGGAGTGTTAATGGACATAGAACCACACTGCAATGCAAGTGGATGACATTACATTATACCTGCAGAGAGTTGATATGGAGAATGTTTTGTCTGGAAACTTTATGAAAGCTAGAACACCCATGATTTACAGAATATATTATTATATATAATATATTTAATATATTTGGCCAGTGACATTTTTTCATGTTTTTTTTATGAGCTTTGAGATGATCACATCCATCCTCCTAGATTATACTAGGGAAGACTAAAGAGAAGAATCTTGTTTCACTAATGCTATGTCAGATTAAACTAGTGATTCTCAATCCCGATCCAGATAAGTCTGCTCATTAACAAACCTTTGCTGGGGTGCTGAGGAGTTGTGTGAAAGGAGGAAAATGTGGTTCAGTGTTTGGAACCACAAAGTTTAGCTGGTGGCCTGGTGGTGAGGGAGTTGCCCCTGCAGTCAGAAGGTCGTGGTTTTGATTACCAGAGCTGCTAGAGGTGCTCTTGAGCAAGGTACCGTGCCCGCACATTGCTCCCTGAGCACCCCGTCACTGGTTGCCTACTGTTTTACTTGAGTGAATGGGTTAAATATAGAGGACAAATTTCACATTGTTCACACTGTGTGCTGTCCTGTGGTGTATTCACGTGTGACAAAAATGGCCACTTACTTCATTTATGTCATGCGGATGGGAGTGGGTGCCTCGGTGGCAGCAAGGTGCTGCGGACTATCATCCATTAGAAAAGAGACGGCTCTGCACAATCCATCTCATCTTTGGTTGCGTGTAACGTTAGACCCTCCATCAGTGGAAAATGTTCCTCGCCTGCAGATTGGCCCTACTGGGCCTCGGACTTGAGCTCAGCCCCTCCTGACTGTGATTGTTTTCTCCCGAGGATCTGTTATTGCAGTGACAGTCGCAACGAGGCCCGCCCATTTCCTGACCGAAGTCAGATTAGCATTGAGTGCAAGGAAAACAAGAACTGCACGCTGCTGCGGCCTGAATGTGACAGATCCCTGTAGGTAGCGTGCCACCCGCAAGACTGCAGAATGGGGCCTGCAGCAGACCAATCACGCTGGGATTACCCCGAGGTAATGGGGGAATTTGGTGGAAGTCACGACAGCTTTCTCTTCCCTCGCTATTTGGGGCACCAACCTTGGGTTAGGAAGGTGTGAGCCAAAGAAGGAACTCAGAGAAGAACAAGAAAGTGCAACAAAGACAGAGCTGATTTAATGAGAGGAATGAGAATGAGCTGAGGCAAAGTAAAAAGAAATCAAAGAGAGCTAGGATTAGATACAGAGGGAGATGGGTTACGTAGGGTGTTTGGCTGCTTTACAGGGACCAGTGGAAAATAACTCTTAGCAGACGCAGCAGTGATCTGCTTGTTGCCCTGCCTCAGCCTTTAGCCTTTAAAAACAAGAATATCCCACAGCAACCAGCAGAGGCCTCCGAGCACTGCCTCTGCTGTCTAATGTTTCAGCGCCCTTCTGTAAGTCTATTGTGCCATGTTATTGATAGAGGTGGTACAGCAGGCTCAAGGTAAAGTGTTGATAAAGGCCAGAGGAGCATTTGGGGATCAATACATCTAATGGCTTTGCATTATATGTGCACGACTGAGAACATCCTCTTAGTCCTCAATTAGATCTCAAAGAGCAAAGTAAAAATGTTTCAAAAGGGATGGCCTTCCTTTTTTAGTGATAACTGTGCTATTACAGAAAAAAAAACGCTGAAAAGATTGTGGCCTCTTCACTGTAGCATTTCACCCATTGAGAAGCATACGAGTGTGCAACAGTTCATCCACACTCACCTTTTTTATACTCTGTGATCTTAAGTGCAAGTTAACATTTTCGAAGATCAAGGCCCATATTCACAAAGCTTCTTGTAGTCAGAGCGCTGGACTGTCAGAGAAGTCGCGGTAAATAAAAGAGGAATCTGATCCTAGATCAGCACTCCTATTAGGAGAAGCTTCATAAATATGGGCCCTGATGTCTTCCTATGCTTTCTCCTCTCCAAAGGGCCAGAAGAACCATTTCTGCTCCCCTGCCGTAATTCAAAATTTATTTGGGACAAGGATTTATGGAAGCAATTTTGATCATGTTGTACTAAAGAATTCTTGAATCAAAATTGCCAAGCTCAGTCCATTCCCTCTCTCTCCCAAGGCGATATAAGAACCGGCCGAAGTGGCATCAAATGTTTTCAATTTCTTTCATTTTTTTCTTTCATATGTGCCGAGACCTGACATGATAAATGATCTATGAGGAGTGGGAAGGCTACAAACATTGGCACACCATCAAAAATGCTTTGTGTTCTTCAAGCCACCGAGACTCTCTCTTCATAGCAGCATCTCTAAATTGGGTAATGTGGCTGAAAGCTTGCGTTGCATCGATTCAAATAAAAAGTCACTGTACGAGACTTTCCCCAACAGACGTCAGCCTCCAGTGCAAGCCCAAAGAAGAGGCTTTTTTGATGGGTAGAAACAATAACAATAGCCAAGTGAAAGGAGACGAATTATCTTGTGCATTGCAACTCCAAATAGCTGTCTAAACAGGCACAATGAATGAGAGCCTCTCTGACCCCTGCTTGAATGTGTTCTAGGTTTCTCTTGTTAATCATTATCACAGAACCATCCATTGCAATACAGACATGGCCACAATTTGCAAACATCTCTGTTGACAGAACACTTAATCTTTGACTATGTGCTTGGATGTTCATGATGAACCCTTCCATGGGTTGATTTGATGATTCAAGGAATGGGATGTGATCTTTTTGGTCAAATGCGGACCAGGATTTGGCCATGTTGCAGGTCACAAATGTGTGTAAGGCACATCACAGTATGTGTTACTTAAATCACAATAGTGTATTATGTCCATATTGTGCAATCCCACTGTGTTCTTCCACCAAGTGATGGTTTTGGCTGCAGTGTGGTGGAGGTAAACTCTGGGAGTGCTTCGTAATGACATCCAGGTATGTTTTCTCTTCATTTTGCATGGCTCATCGCACTCAGACCTTTGTGTGTGTGTGTGTGTGTGTGTGTGTGTGTTTGTGTGTGTGTGAGTGTGTGTGTAAGTCTGTTTGTATGTGTGCTGGTGGAAGTAGATAAAAAGGGAGGGGCACGAGGCAGGTTCTTTTCCCCAGATAAAGAGGTTAGAGGGGCAGGAGCCGGGGGCTATTTACATTCCACCAGCAGGCCACGCATTTTCCTCATTTCAGAGCGAAGTGAAGGATGAGTGTATTAGTAATCAGGGGCTAGAGCCCAGTTTTCACTGCTCTCCCTTGGCCTGTGTGTGATGGAGCCAGTGCATGCTGGAGACTTAGGGCTGGGGATAAATGTTAGCGTAGCCCAGGCCTGCAGGCCCCTGAGCACGGCTCAGTATGACATGCAACTTAGTTCCATTAGGATTTTCTCCCCGACTCTCCCACCGAATGATTTTTGAAGCCTTTTCCAGAGGCTTTCAGGTTAGGATGCTCTTGTTTTGCAGAGGGTGGAACAACTGGAGCCCGTTCCAATATTCTGGTCTTGATAAGGTCCGTGGGGCCGCAACACTTGCTTGTTATCTGTGAGCTGTATGCTGACCCCGCAAGGACCTGAACTCACATTCTGTAAACGCACTCTGCTTTTGCCTGGTGAGATAAACACGGTCCACACCACAATCTCTTGGCTCAAGGAGTCACTTCAAATATGAATGAAGTGTCCGGGCGAAAGCTCATAACTTTTTTTATTTTGGGAAGGATACACACTGAGTCTGACTGTGGGCTCTCGGATCTCCATGAGAACTCCCCCATAACATCGAAAAACAAGCCGGTGCTGCGTACAGGTCAACGAGTTAGCTAAGGGCATAGAGTAAATTTTGCAAGAGCTGTCTCTGACAACGGCGCATTCTCTTCCTTATGAGGCTTCTTTATCAGGGTAGAAAACAACAAAAGCAGATGAGAGCGGGCCAGCAGCCCACATATCTCACAATCGACCTAATTGCCTCGCAACATTACTGCCTCCACGGTAACATATGCTCCAGTGACAGAGCTAGACGGACACTGCCAGCACCAGCATCGAACAGAGCGTTTGAGAGCTCACATGCGAGGAAGAGTGCCATGCCTTTTCTGGCAGACAGCCTGTGATACTGGATCTATCCACCTCACTGCATATCTGATATTGTCATCTCAAGCCCCGAACATGCCAGCCTTCTCCCACTCCAGTGGCACCGGGCTACTTACAACAATAGCTGCCAACACTGGTCCTGGAATATTTTTGTACCCCTGTAAACACATAATCTAGTATCTTCCCTACATAGGCAACTCAGAACCAATATTTCTAGTAAACCCGATTTGAGCAGGACAGATTTCTGGCAGTCCGAACCACGCGAAATCTGACTTTAGGATTCAAGCTGCATTTGTACACTTTAAACCTGATTCAAATTAGATCTCTAGACGTGTGACTGACCGGTGAGTTTGACCAGTGAGAATAGATTTCATGTGTTTTCTCATCATTTGGGGCATCAGAATGTGCATTAGAAAGCTGGGGTTGCTAAACACATAGCAAAGACCTGGAGAGCTGAACTTGAAACGGATGGTAACACATGTTTTTACATCACTAAAGATGTGAACTTAAAGTCAATGGTGGACACGAGTCTTTCAGCTTATCTGTTGGTCAAGCCATGTCCTCAAAAGTGTCAAATAGTTGTGAAATATGGCAAAATCGTCTTGCTAGTCAGATTTACTAAGAAACAAAACCTGTCAAGATTGGTGCATTAAGTTTTTTCCCACTTCCCGGTCACCATATCCATGCATGGTGGATTTGCAAGGAGTGTCCCATTGCCTTCAGTGTGAACAAATCCTAACACGCCAGCTTCACATCTGAAAGAGTTTGTAGTAGCTCCAACATTTCTTCACCACTCATTGTCAATTACCTTAGTTTTAGCTGGCCCTGGAGTGCACTTATGACTCATGTACTATACATTAGTAGGGGTAGAGTTGAACTAATCTGCAATGGGCTGGGATCCAGTCTAGCGAACATTGTCTTTGCTTATTAGAGCATTTGCTGTGTCCTTTCATCTGCTCTACTGACCATTTGCCTTGTGTGTGGCCTTGTGCTTCCTTCCATTAGCTACGACAGCTGAAGTTGTACATCCTGAGTCAAACCCACTCATGTGTTTCTTTGAAACAGTGGGAGTGAGAGTGAATGAGAATCGATCAAATACCTGGGAGTGCTGTGTCCAATTGATAATTTCAAACAATTGGAGTAAACTTAATGATCACTGAACTGAAAGGTTGTGGATGTGATCCTACCTGACAAGACCATACCACTGCAACTGTAGCCTTAAGCAAGGTGCTTAACCCCAGTCTGCCCAGGGGACACTATCCCTGTAAATACCCAGTGTAACGTGCCTCCAGCAAACACATATCAAATAATTGGCATAATATTAACACGGACATTGCGCCACGCTCCCTGTCCATAGCAAAGAGCATTACAGTGTAGTATGTGATCCCGTTAAGATGGTAAATAAAGCTAAACCGGGTCACCCACAGTAATGTTTATGTTCGAAACCCCACAGGGAGCTTCAAGATGGGTCCAGCCTGGGTGGCTTGTATTGGCTTAATGCACTTGCTTTCGGTTATTTTACTAGGTCACAGACAAAGGAATGGGGTGGAACAGGAGGTCCAAGAGCAAAACCCCAGCTATCCCATCCCAAGGAAGCATGTGGTGCATCATGGGAGGTCTGGGAGGAGAGAAAGAGAGAGCAGAACAGTGCCAGGGGCTAGGAGTTAGCGAGCATTTCCCCCTGCGGCCCAGAGCGAAAAAATAAACGCCGCAGCCAAGCCCACATTCCCTGGCTAGAGCGGTTAAGCCGCAGGAGTTGCAAGGGCAGGATGAAGGCGTCTGATCCAAACTGTATCAATCTGATGCTTTCTAATCCTGTTGACCTTTCTGCAGTGTGTAGCTTTGCATGACCTTCATTCGTGCGAAAATCCCGTCTCGTAACAATGCAATATCATATGGCAGGGTGAAAGCCGCCCTGAGCCGCCAGTCACAGCTGTTGCGCACGGGGGTCCTCAGAATATGATGTAGCTCCACAGTTTTTGTGGCTGAATCTTGTGATCTCACAAAATGGCATTTTAAAGTGGCCTCTTATTCTTACAGTGACCAAAAGGTTGCTCTGTCCTTTCTCTCTCTCTCTCTCTCTCTCTCTCTCTGTCTCTCATTGTTAGTCATGCTCCGAAAATGAGAAGTGATTAAGAACAGACAAACTCAACCTGTTACAACCTGTGCATTCCCCTATGAAAACATCATCAGAATGCATTCCATTTAGAGAGATAGCTTCTGGTCAACAGTGCCCTGTTTGCACGGCCACTTAGCCGCTTTGTTTTCTTGGCTGCATGTTTCACGAGTACAGACACAGCTGTTCCTCATCTAGACAGGAGATCCAGCTGTCGGCCCCTCGGCCAGGCGGGGCAGAATCCCCTCCGCTGCTTCCTGGCCCAGCCTGCACATCCATGGCTCATAAAAGTCAGAGCTCCTCCGTGTGGGTGTGGAGTCCCCTGAATCTCATCTCTCCCTGGAGCCTCGGCTAAGCTCGATGACCGGTTTACGTGTGCAGTGTGAAGTGTCAACTTAGCTGCTGCTTTGAATCTCAATTTTGTCTGAGCATGTGTGTGTGTGTGTGTGTGTGTGTGTATGTGTGTGGGTGTGTGTGTGTCTTTTTTCCTCCCTCTTTAGAAAAGTTACACAGCCATTGTCCTTGAAGCTACGTGTTAGTTTCACAGTGCATTAACATGGAGTGGCCAACCTCAGAGGAAGTCTGTGGGGGTTTCTTTGGCTTGTATGAGGGTGCTTCTGTGTGTTTGAAGATAAAATGCATTACTCCAGTGACAAATGCATGAGGTGGGGTGGCGAAGGGAGGGGAGTGGACTGCAAGTGCCTACAGTGGCTAAAAAAATAGGCCCCTGCATCAGATAAGGCCGTGACAGACGCACCTGCTAAACTGCATAATAAGAATTAAGCATTCTCAACTATCGAAAAGCAGCAGACATGACTTATTGTGCCTGGGCTTTGTTTTTTTCATGCCGTGGGGCCTGCGATTAGCTGCCCTATCGCTGCCTGTTCAGGGGTATAGCAGATAAGTGGGCAGGAAACAGGAAATGGGTTTATTCGCACCCTGCCAAGCGCGCCGGGTGCCAAAAGCGGCCCGGCAAACGAGGGCAAACGAGAGACAAGCTCTTAATGAGAATCTTCAAAGGAAATGAGACAGAGGGCAACACAGTGACTCCCATGGTGAAGATGTTTGGAGAGCAGACATTTCATTGGCATGTTTTACTCAGCCATCCTCTTAGAGAGCACGGGTCTGAGGGTGCGCTATTAAACCAGCTCCATTAAATGGGCTTCAGAGAGCTTTGGGCTCTTATGCAGTCTTTCATCCTCAGGGTGATCCATGTTTTGGCTGGTAAATATTTTGGGGGATTGTCATTAGTGTTGCGTTATTGTGAAGATGTGTGGGTAATGTGGAAGAGGTCTGTTTTGTGTGGGACTGGAGCTATTTCACCATGAAGATAAGAATAAGAACTGATATGAATGGGGTGGTAGTAACCTAGTGGGTAAAACACTTGAACCCAAAGACCACAAAGTTACAGGTTCAAACCCCTACTTTTTACCAGTGTGTCCTTGAGCAAGACACTTAACTCTCAGTTGCTCCAGGGGACTGTCCCTGCAACTAATGATGGTAAGTTGCTCTGGATTTATGTTTATGGCCAAATGCCATAAACATAAATATGTGAACTAAGACAGTTCATTTCGATTTGTTCAATTATGCTGCTACAGTGTTTGTAATAGTTCAGTTTGCCATAGAATGTGCATCAGTGTATCAACCAGTGGAGAATTCTCAGTGCCCTTTATAGAGGGTCTAATAATGTCTGGGAATTTTTTTTTTCTTTAAATAAAAGCAATATGCTTGCTGAACCTTAACTCTGTAAGTATTGTACTACTACTCTTGTTCTGTTGATTTTAGCTGGAAATCAAATTGTTAAACTAGGTTTAATCAAATGTTTGAGATGGATGACAAGGGTGGCGGCTCTATTCCAGGTGTTTTACTTAAAAAGTCCTTATCGTAGCAAAACTGTAGCATACAAGATAATCACTGTTGGAACAGTATGTTAATGTGTGTTACAAGCTTCAGATAAAACATGTTTTACAGGTTTTACATTGTTTTGTTTAATCTGCAAAAATGTTCACAAGCACTAGCATTAGCTTAGCACTAAAACACTATTAGAAATCCCGTTGGGGTGCCAGCAGAAATCCTCGCTAAAGTTTTGACATTTTTAACCCAAACTGAAAGCCTGGCTCTAATTGTAATGGTTTAGTGGTGCAAAATATTCATAACAGATGACTGAGAGGTAAGTGGCACTCCATCCTTACTACTTGTTGGAAATGTAATGTATGGATGCATGGGTCCAGATGCATTATATTAGTACAGTTTACACAACAGTTTTGGCTTATGTATGTATACAGTGTAATTGATCAATGTAAATAATGGACTGAGAAAATTCTTATACCAATTTACAACTTTCCACAACCCAAGCTGAAAAGAAAATCCCCACCAACACCATCACTTATTTAAGCATCAGAAAGAAATTGAAACCTTAGAAGTCAGATAGAGATCAGGACAGGCAGGACATGCTCAGCATGTTTGCCCTTTTTTATGACACTAGCTGTACAGCTTAAAATTCAAACATGGCTTCATCAGTTAGGAGGGAATTAGGTTTAACCCCTGCAAGAAGAGAGAAATATTTAAAAAAGAAGAAGAACCTTTGACAGTTTAATTATAGATGTTGCTTCTTAGAGCATGGATTGCTTCACTTGTTCATTTTCCTCTCTCTCTCTCTCCCTCTCTCTCTCCCTCTCTCTCTCCCTCTCTCTCTCTCTCTGTACATGAGGACAGCAAAGGCTCTGAAAGTTATCATATTTGCATAGCAGCGTATCTTACCAACTTGACTGGATAAATCCATATGGAAGAGTTTGGCTGGTAGCAGATAACAGACGTTCCCCCGTCTCTGTCACGCAGCGCTTTCACTTCTGATCCTGTTCTACAGGACTGGATCAGTAATACTCCAAAGGCATGATAGTGAATGTAAAATTTGAGTAAGACCAAACCGACTAGGTTGCAAGATCAATCAAGTAAGGGAGAAGTGGTTGGTTTGGTTTTACTCAGCTCATGTCTTTTATTCTGGGGGGTGTAATCGTATTATGATATTTATGCAGCACAATTTAGCAGAATCTATTCCATTACAAAATCCGTGCACACTGGTATCTGTTAATGCTCATATCTCATATTTATAGTGTCGTTATAATACTGTACATTTAGTTTATTCACTGAGGATCAGCCCCAGTTCTAGACTGTTTTGACTGCAGAGAGCAATACATTGGCTGGGCAGGTTATTTGAAATACATTTGGTAAAGATCTGGCGCCCTGTTGTAGAGAAGGAAAAAAATAAAAAATAAATAAAAATTTCCAGCCCTGTTGTAAATGTTTACAGTTACATGCTAAGGTCTGGGTGCATCTGCACACTTTTACACATTTTAATACACGGTTACTGTTCCTTTACTGAATGTAACCTGTGACCAAATGTCAAGGCACCTTTTATGCTTTATTTTTAATTTTTTTCTATATGTTAGAAAGAAATTATGTACTACATATGATGTGCCAAATGTTACATTTGCTCCCTATAACAGATGTGTACATACTTTCACTCAAAAACTCAGCAAACTATGTAATTTGTCCAGGATTGTTTAAACTCATGCATGCAGCTGTATTTTGTGATGCCTCATGTGGCAATGCGTTGTGTTTGCTATTGGGATAATGCAGAGTCCACCATAAGTTTTCATTTCACCCAGACAAGTTCCTCACGCATGTATGCGTACTTACAAAGAGCGAATAAAGTGATTCTAATTCAGATTCTCAAGGTCACATAGAGCTGCTGTTTTAATTTTCTGCTTACCGCCTTTGCTTATTTTGCCTCCGTGTCATTTGTTTTACATTACAGTGTCATATCTGGTGTATTTTATTTTTTTTTTACTTTTGTCATGAACAAATTTCCGACGCATTTTTCAGAGTTGCTTCCCATAATTTTATGTATGAGGTGTGGAAGAAATGAGATTTCGAGACTTCAGGGGAAAGAACCAAGACTTTATTGGGAGGAAAAATGGCTAAATAGGGTATGATAATAAATATTCCGTGCAGCTCTCGATTCTGCAACAAACGAGGCATTCAAATGCATTATGAGATTAAAGAAAGGGCAGGATTTTGTATTCAATGTTCATAGTCGAGGCACCAGGGGAAGAGTGTATTTCTACTCATACTGCTTAAAACAATCCGCTAAGGCTGCAAATAATCAGTCTTTCTTTTCTGCCAGCACACCTGGGCCTGACCTCTGCGGGCCCTGTCCGAGTGCTTTAGTGCACATGAGGTGAATGATGACGCAGCTCTGATGATGGTTTTCTCTCCTCCACAGGCGCCAGGATCCAGTATGCACGGATTGGCAGTGACGTGACCATGCAATGCGGCTCTCTGGAAAATGACGCCTCGGTGACGTGGAAAGTGAACGGGACAGATGTGAAGGCGCAGCGGCGGGAAGAGGGGCCGCGACTCACCATCTTCGAAGTGAACATGAGCAGCAACGGCCTGTACAGCTGCTTCCAGAACTCCGACGACCAGCGGCGCGACCAGATCACACTTCGTGTTGGCCGTAAGTGCAGTCCCCTTCTCTTCTCCATCCTTCACCCTTCCAAAATGTCCTTTAAACGTTTGACCAAATATGGTTGGTCAGCCATGACATGCTTTACGTTTTTAGTTTTGTACTGGAACGACCGTTTTGGAAAAAACTAAGAGAGCACTGCAATTTATTTTATAAATCAGCATCTCTACAAGTATGACAACCATTCCATGCCAGTGTCTGTCAAATTCCTACACAAGCACCTCATTCTGCTTTATGAGGTAGTGATTAGTGATCACCTGAATCACATCTTGTTTAATGAGGAAAAGTATAAAAGCACTACTGTAATCAACACTCTCCTACTTGGATGGCAAAACACTACTAGACGTACATTAATTGTTGCCATTTTGTTTAAGAGCGAACAAGAGATTTGTTTTCTTTGAATTATTCAAGTTCTGTAAACACTGCATCATTTCTCTTATTTTGACGTTTTTTTCATTTCCCTTTAAAATTATGCTTTAAAGAACTATATTTTTGTTTGGAAATTAGGAGAAATATTGTCAGCAGTTCTTAAAAATTAAGGCTAAGTTGTTCAGTTCAGTACTTGCAGGTATAAAAGATAAAACCTGAGAAACTGAACATTTTTGCAGTGCTCTCTTTTTCCAGAGTAGTATGAGGCTGATGGAGCTATATATTGAAACAATAGACACTGCTGTATGACAAAAATGCAGATTAAGGATTTAAGATGACTGGATCTGGTTTTAGCTATACAAAGTGCTTTTATCTATATTTTCGTATAACAGTACTTAAAAACACGTGCCCAGTTTTCTCGCTAATTTTCTAGGTCTTCCCTTCCAATGGTAGCAGTGCTGGGAGACTTTAAACTCTTCAAACTGTTGTTAACATCTGATAATACTAACACTAACTGATAATACATCACCTAACAGACACCTCAGGTCAGCGAGGCCTATTGTGTTGTTATGGACTCTCACTGGGAATCAAACTAGCGATCTCCAGATGATTAGGCCACTGCTTAGATCGCGGCACCACTTGGGAGCCCAGCAGTATGCAATAATATCAGAAACAACATCAGAAAGTATATTTCACAAACTTTGAGGCAAGTGTGCGATGATTTAGGCGTACAGTTTGCATGACTCCAACTAACTAACATACATACTTGTTACATACAAGCATTACTGTTGGCTACATAAGCGTCTTTGTCTTTTTTTTTTTTCGCATTTTCGTCACTCTGTCCTGTTCCTCAAAATATACACTCTTTTTTCACTCCCTCCTGACCCTAACACTGGTCCACAACTCTGCTTTTTTGCCCTAAACAAGCCCCTGCTTGCTTACACCTTCTGCCAGCATGCCCTGTTAGACAGACTACGACGTGCTGGTTTGGATACACTTACAACACAGAAAGAGAGTCTCATTAATAACCATGGACATCATCAACTCGACCCCCAAACGAAACCCCTCCAAGCCGCCTCTCTCTGTGTGGGAGTCACAGTGGGCGCAAGCGCTCGCCCCATCTGTCAACCCAGGCGATTTATGGGCTGTGTTTAGGCCTCTTCTCTAAGAAGCTACAGGGTGTGATGTCATCCTGGATGCTAAGCCAGGGCCAGATGTGCCGTTTCTTTGATTAGCAGCGTAAAGCAGGGTCATCGGCAGGCCGCGGGACATCTGACGGTGCTGGAGCGCGCAGGATGTTACTGCGCTCCATTTCCCCCGGCCTGACAGACGAGGAGCGGCCATCCCCATCCTAGATTGCAAACACGAAGTGATCTATGTCGGAATGTGTACACAGTTTAATGGACTGTTATCTTGTTTGGCCGAAAGGACAGCGCAACCCAGGGTCACTCAAACCCCGCCGCTCTCACACGGCCGGAGCCCAGAAGGCTGAGGGAAAAGTTTGGTGTGTCTCAAGAGAACAACTGGAAACAAATGATTATGGACCGCTACTCTGTGCTAAATAGTCACAATCCATAATGGTGACTGTTATGGAGCCCATAACACTCTCCGACAGCGATTAAGTTCACTTTTTAAATTAGATTAATTAGAAGAGCAAAAGGGGAGATCTGCTTAAGAGTGCACAATGAGGAATGCGCTGTGTTTACTAGACCTTCAAGAACGCCAGTGTTGAATATCGGTGGGATCACATGATAAATGGGTTCTAATTCTATTAAGGATGTGTTTCTTTCGCGGCCCAGGACATGCATTAATAATGGCTTCCTCAAAAGAGCACGGATTGTTTTTTTTTTTTGTTTTTTTTACTGACGAGTACCAGTACAGATTTATATACTGAACACTTCGAGCCTTTACTTTTGCCCTGTCAGTGTTACTTGTCTTTACTAAAAAACATTTTTTCACCTGAGAGCTGCCGGCAAACCTCAGCCTGTCCCAAAAACTGCTGTGATTGAGGGATGGCAAGAGATGTTACTTTTTTTAATGCTCGGTTGCATGAGCTGTGGCCGGAACGCGGAACAACAAGGCGAAAACAGCTACCCGCTCCCCGCCCGGGTCACAGGGTAGCTAACGAGATAAGTGCTAGACCTAAGTGCATGAATGAAAGTGGCATGGTCCCAATCCCACAGCCAGGGAGAGGCCCTTCCACATGTGCGTCAAACGCTTGGCCTGTCTCAGAAACGCCTGCCAAGGACGTGTGTGCAGATGTACGAGTGTGGGCTGACGGGCAAGATTCCCATGTTTCACGTGTCGTCTGCTCGAAAACAGGCCTTTTCAGTGGCTTGTGATAAACACAACAGCTCGTAACTCAGCTTTCACTGTAAGGCTGGAGAGAGGACATCTTTTTCATCCTATAATTATGCTGCCTAAGATTGAAGACAGCCAAGGACATTGTTGCTTTGGGTCACTGATTCCAAACTCTTGTCCAAACTCTACTGAACAGTGTTTTTGTAGTTCTAACACACACATTTTAACTCAGAAAGGGCTGTCATGCCCAGATTTTTCCTTTGGACCCAGCCACCCCCACTGCTTCCCCAAATTCCAGTAATCCTTAATTACAATACATTTTTAAAGTGATTCTCCTTATTGCTACTGTTCTTGTTAAGTTTTATTATTATTATTATTATTATTATTATTGTTGTTGCTGAATTTGGTGCCTCTTCTCCTCCTACAGTTTTTGAAATATGAGCGTGGTCTAAAAATTGTTTAATATGTGTTGCAGTGCACGTACATACAACTTTTTTATCTGTTGATCAGGAGCTGAGAATTGATCGTTTAAAAAAATAGATTTTTGAGGTTGAGTCACATCTGTAATATATGGAGAGAGAGAGAGAGGACGGTCGAGTCACCTTCAAAATGTGTGTCGGAGAGAGTGATAAAACCAAAGCGACAAAATGCAGAGAAACACAAATGTGAGGAAACAAGTGAGTAGTAAAACACACAACAGACTCACAAACAGACTTCAAGACACTAAAGCTTAGGTCAATTGTAAAAAAAAGACGTGTGTGACTATTTGTTGTGGTTTAATTAAAAATAATCTGTCAGTGAATGTGGCCACACATCCTTATCCATTAATGGCTCAGTGGTAGAGCACTGGACACTAAATCAGAAGATTGCAGAAGACAGTGTGAGTTTGTTTTAATAGCAACCATGCAATCACACATTGCATTTTATGATTTTAATCCTTCATAATTGGTGAACACCACCAAGGAGCCCTCAGGTCTGAAAGAATACTGCTTACCAGCACAATGTCATTGTTTTGTCAGTAGTGCAAAAAATGTTCATTCTGTCAGTATAGGCTGTGTATTTTTTGTATATTCAACAGTTAACACGTGTAACACTTTTAATAACTCTGAAGGGTAGGGAGCATAAAGCTTTGTGACACCTACAAAGGTTCCAACAAGCTTCTTGCCATCAAGGGTCCTTTCATCAGTTTTAGCCCTGAAAGTGTAATGACGACGAACACTCTTTAATGGATCAAATAACAAAATAGTTCACCAATATAAATGGATGCACTATTAAATACAGGCCTGATCTTTACTGAAGACATTTATTACATTTCATTGACCTCAGAGTCAAAGCAGTCTGGAACCAAGGCTGTTCCGTGATCATGAATAAATATATATATAAACTGACTTCGTAATACGTGATTGTTCAGTGAGTTGGGTTGTTCTTTGGGTTCCTTTGTGTCTTCAGGTTACCCTCCAACTATTGGCATCTTAAGTCAATGTCCTTGTTACTGTGACTGTGTTTTTCAAACTGGCAGTAAAAACATTTTGGAATCAAATTGTGATACAATGATGGAGGTTCAGTCTTTCAGATTCTGACACATCAGATGCAGGTGTAAGTTCAGATACAGGTTGCGGCTGCTGTCTCCGTGTCTTTTCTTTTTGTTCGTTTGCTCTTCATTCTTCTTCGACTCTCAAAGTTGTCATTCACCCTTTCAATGACAAATCATTCTGGCAAGTTGCACTGCACAAAATGTCTCACAAACCACAGTATTCTCTGTAAATTGCAATTTTCTTCCGCCCTCTGGTAGCTATAATCCTCGACTTCTATTATGCCTTTTTCATACCCTGGAATTCTCAATCCGCAGCTTAACTTTGAGAGGTATGATTGAAAGAAAGATTCAGTTACCAAGACTGAATTGTCATTCACTTACCAAGGTATGGTGTCAACCTAACTTTGTAACAGTGCTCGGCGGGGCCAGACGTGGGACGAAGTACCTTTCTTGAAAGTGGAGAGGGTCATAAAAGGGGAAGCAAGTTTACTCTTGTAAAGTACTGATCTCATTGCATCCTGTTTGCTTTTTCTTCTCGCGGCCCATCTCCATTCGGCTATGGGGAACAAGAGAAAGCCATTAAAATGGCATGTTTTGGTCGTCCCTGAAGAGAACTGCTTTCTGACGAGACAAGCCGGACGGCTGGAGTCGTTGTTGCGGTTGGAGTCAAGGACTAGGGACCACAGAGCAGGCCCGGAGTAGCTGGTTATGTTGTTGTCAGAGTTGGTGTATGCATGTCTGTGTGTGTGTGTGTGTGTGAGTGTGAGAGAGTGTTAGTGTTGGTTTTTCTGTGGTGGTTGTCAGGGAGGAGGCTCGGGATGAGGCAGAAGGGGGACACACATCGAGGCTGTCACCACTACGCTCTGGAATGCTTGTAAATGTTCTGAACCATCAAACTTTTATGGCTGTTGTTGCTTTGTGAGGAAAACAATGGCAATGTCGAACCGCCTTAACCAATTATATGGAAACTGTTAAAAGCATAAAGTCTGATGATATAGATACAATAAATGACCACAAAACATCACAGCCTTTTAACTAATGTAATTCGACTTATTTCTTAGTACAACTACTGTATTATAGCCTGCTGTGTAAAAAGATCAGGTAAGACATGACAACCCTTTATTAGTGTAATGTAATTGCACCATTTGTTGCATGATATAAAAAAACTGTACATTATACAAAGTATTATATAAGTAAATATATAAATATATATAAATGAATCTAAATAAATGACCCAAGAGACTTGTCCCACCAAAAACTGAAAGTCATATTCCAGTGTATTGCTCATGACAGCAAAACAAAATGTCATTCATCACTGTACTCCCAAAAATGAGAGAAAACAACAACCACCCTTCCATTATATGTTCAAATAGCCCCGCGAGTTACATTTTTGTAGCTTCTTTTCGATCCTAATGTGGCTCATGTTCCCGAGAAGAGCTGTTTTTTTGTTTGTATTTTGTGAAGGCAGTGCTCCCTGCACGGCCATCTTCATTGAACGTGATTGATATTTTGTTTACTGTTCAGGTCCTGTGGGAGTGCGGAGATCGGGTCAGCCAAACGTAGCATACACTAATTACATCAGCCCCGGATAAAAACACACGGGGAGGATGCAGGAGCGAAGGGAAAGTCATCCCATGTGGAAGAGCAGGATTTTGCTTGTACCCTTCCTTCCGTGGTTCACTCAATACTGTTTTGATGAAGGCTTGCATTGCCTTCGGGCACTGGGAAATTAATGCAACAGCCAGACATCTGCTATTAGTGCGATAAATAATAATTAACAATGTAAAATGTGCTCATTTGCATTTTTATGTTTGAAATATCTTCACGTCTTCATTGTTGGAATAAAACCCTGTATCTCTGTTTTAATCATTTTTCTTCTTTACGGGGCTAATTTGAAAGCACCACCTGCCTAAATCACCATGGAATTTTTTTTTTACTAAGAACAGACCTTTTTTTTTTACCCTTTTTTAAGGGTACTTCTCTGGCAGTATGAGGTTTTGTTCCAATGCACATAATAAATTGTTCCACTTAGATTTGGCCCCATCAGCTGTGAGATCAGTGGCTGCTGTGTGAGACAAAATCAGCTGTTTATGCTCCAGTTTCACACATATAACAGAAAAAATGTACGTATCGAACATTAATTATTTATGTTTTATTACAAACTATGCAGCATCGCCATAATGTTGAATGGTGTGTTCAAAAGGATGACAATTTTATGTCACCCATAAGCAGAGGTGGAACGTTCAGGTCCAGAAAGTACAAATCCACCCCAGAATTTTGTTCCAGCAACCTGGCTTTTCTGATTTGCCCAATCTAAATTGACTCTGAACTTGTGGCCTCCAGTCCCATGGACCTGCATTCTGTGAGGTTTGCTAAACTTCATGACATCAGGCGTTTAAACAACACAAATAAGAGAATGGTTGATATCAACACCAAAATCAACACATTAACATTTTTCTCTTGGAAGAAATGTTTGATGCTTGCATTGTTGCATCATCTGTATAACTCTATAAGCACAGTCTGCTGAAGCCAGCAGTCCAAGCTACCTTTCTGGGCAAGTCAGACAAGCCAGGTTGCTGAAACAAAATTCTGGGGTGGATTTGTACTTTCTGGACCTGAACTTTCCACCTCTGCCTGCAAGCCATCATTTTGTCTGTTTGCCCTGTGTCACCCTAGTATTTCTGTTTTATCTTTAAACGTCATTTGCCTTGTAAGTAATCAGATAGTTTAAGATATTAATCCTTTAGTGATAGATTATCGTTTTTTACAAGCCCTGCTCAGATGTTAAAGCTTCAAACATTACAATCTAAAGAGGAGACGGTAAATTGACTATAATAGCCTATAAAATCTTTCTTCGTTTTTCAATAATTAAGAGAAATGTTCCTTTTATGCCAGTGCTATTAAATCACGGACGCTTAGAGACAAATGGTTTAATTGCTGCGTGCGCTGTTGTAGTGGAAAGCAGCGCAGCGCATTTGATGAATTTGCCATCCTTGCAAATAAATGCTGGGAATTTGACTCGGAATGTGGAACGAATGGAAACTTTTCCCCCCTCTGCCGATCATTTGCCGGAGCTTTTCGTCTGTTAGGGGTGGAGAAAGAGAGACATAGAGATGTGGCGCTGGTGGCTTTTTTTTCTTTCTCCCAGCTACAGATTTATAGCGTTTCGCTGTTTCGCCTCATCCTCTGGGAAGAGGCGATGCTGAACTTTAGCTGTAATTTACAAGTCTGTTCCTTCAGGATTTCTTCTCTAATTTCCCTGTTCCATCTATGATGTGTGTGCGAGAGAGAGAGTGAGAGAGAGGAAGAGAGAAAGACAGAAAGAGAGAGAGAGATAGAGACAGACAGATAGATAGAGTGGTATGTGGGACTGGGGGGATGCTGAAGGGGAGAGGGGTGTAGCTCATTTCTCTGAAACCCACCAGGCACAGCGTCTGTAAATTCAAATGAAGTGTTGACATCCTAATCAAAATGAATATGGTTATTGTCGAACACGTCCCCATCTTTAAGATAGATGTCGCACCAAAAGGCAAAGGGATCGATAAGCAATTTACATTTTTTGTGGTTCATTTCCCTAGGCGCAACCGACCTCTTTTTTTTTCTACCATCCCATAATAGTATTGTTATTCGTGGATAGATGATGATGATGATGGCATCAGTGCGATGCCAGACCAAACATGCCTGTCTGAAAATGAAAACAACATCATAATCCAAAATAAGATTTTTGATCAATGAAATGTTAACAAGGTAGACAGGCCTGGGGAATGGATTTAGACTCCGGGTGACACTGCGCTGAACTCTGCATCGGAACAGCCGATAATTGCATCGACTGTGGAGAACAATGAGTAAACACTGCCGCTTCTTACTGGTGCCCTGAATGAGACTTAACCCTTAGAACTCAGAGCGTATTAGAAAAATCTGATTTCAACAAACAAAATGGTGTAAATCAGTCTAAAACCAGTGTTTGTTCTTCTACACGCTCACCGTTTGCTGTACTTTCACTCGGCACGCCGCCACTCTGCCACTCTCCGGACCCCCACCCTGCGTGGGTTTTCCCACCCACTTGTGGGCAGAGACTATCCTGAAAGTTCTCCCGGGTTCAGAGATCTTGCATATTTGCTGTTTCTCTGTAAGACCTAAAATAAAAGATATTTGGGTATTTTTGCTCTTAATGGGCATTTGCATGTGACGCCATTTTTAAAACCCCAGTAGTGGGTATTATTATTACATGTTCTTTATTACAATACATAACATAGAAACACCTACTTAACATAGAAACAAACAAAGCTCAACATGACATCTGACAGCTTGAGCATCAACACAAACCGGGGGAACTTCATATGAGGAGCTGTTTTGCTATATGAAGACAATTTAACATTCGTTGCACTTGAGCCACAAATTCTAAGGGTTAATGAACGCACATCTGCAACCGGCACCTCCCCGCGCAAAAACATCTGCGTGAACTAAGACCGTCTGAATGGTTCAGCTGTAGACTGGGAAACAGTAGCGGAACTTTGCTGATTATGTAACTCGCTCTTCATATGCCCTTCGAATTGGGCCGTGCCAGATTAGCAAATGCTTTCCGAGTGTCCGCACGATCTCGTCAGCGGCGAGGGCCCTCCTGGGTGCGCTTTCAGGGAAAACAAACATGCGAAGGGTGGGACGAAATGGAAAATGTTGAATTCCGTCTCTAGATCCCCCACTTAAGTGCTCGGAGTAGATGAAAAGAAGCAAAACATGACAAAAACATGAGTCGGTTCTTCAGGATGAGCTAGGTTTATTACAGAATAACATGTCGCTATTGATCTTGGCTTGATTGGAATTGTGAACCAATGGCTCATTTTTTGTTCTTCTCTCACTTTTTACAAAGTGAGAGTGGTTCCCTTCATAGATGCCGGGGTTAGCTCACCCTCATGAAAAAGGCTGTTTATCAGGAGGTTCAACTTCAAAAACACAGGCAGCCCACACACACATCCATCAGTTCCCTTGTACTTGACCCTCACTAGTGTGCTACACCTTCGAAGCTCTGCAGCTCCAGCACTGTCAAACACAACGGGATGTATTCTGATGATGACGCAGGACTCACAGTATAAAATCCATGTATTTCTTAACTCCTGGCAGTGAACCTTTCCATTTATTACCACTGTCTGTTCTAACCATCTGAGCTTAAAGCATTTTGTCCAACATCTCTACTTTTATTGCCCCACTTTTCTACTGTAGCCCATCTGTTCATGCACAGTTCGTGATTGCCATCCTCTGGCCCAGCGGCCCCAACAATTTTGGCGCCACGGACCTGTTTCATATAAAACAATATTTTCACGGACCGGTATAGATACAACTAAAAACAGTATGTTTGGTTTTTACTCATTTTTGCTAACTTGTGGGCTACATTTTTGATGTGCCGTATCACGAGACCGAGACGAGCGTTTTTTTTAAAATAATAGATCTTTCAGACTCTGATCAATCAATAAAATATTTTTATTCTGTCTTTCTGTGCAGCCCAGCACCAAATGACTCATGGACCGATACCGGTCCGTGGCCCGGTGGTTGGGGACCTCTGCTCTAGCCCAGTGATTTCCAACTCCTTGAGTCTTAAAGTGTGTTTTACATTGTAACACATTTTAACTCGGGTGAGACTTGATTGTGATAACCCTTTGATAAAGAGAACACTCTATTAGTCCCACAGGTGGGAAATTTACATCAGTATAGCAGCAAAGTAGACAGTACAAAAGAAGAAAGTAGAAGCAGCAAGACCAATAGAATAAAAACTACACAATATAACATAATATAGAATAACTAAAAATAATACATAAAATGTGTGTGTGTGTGTGTGTGTGTGTGTGTGTGTATGTGTGTAAAGTGAGTATCTTCAGATACCTGGTAGCAGCAGACATTGAATGAAGCGCAGTAACATTGCACCAGGAAATTGCATTTAGTCCACACAATAATATTACACCAGAAATTTTAGGAATGCAATAAAATGTGTTGAGGGGAGGCTTTACTCGAGGACCAAGGTTGGAAGCTCCAGCCCTTCATCAGTGCTCTGTTTCTTATCGCAGAGCAACACTTGTCTGTTTTTGGGTGGTAAGACACTCAACCCTGCAGTGCCTAATACCGATGTACCTCAAAGCCCAGCAGCCCAGCTGAGCCACTACAACACACACTACCATGATGGTGTTGCTGCTGTACTGGGAAGGGTTCAAATAATCTGGCCAACTGTGTCCTTGTGGTCAGAAACTGACCAGTGATGAATGAGGTAGTGGATGGCTGACAAATTATGTCGCTAATGCAAGTGGGAGAACAAGAGAGGTGGCCAGCAAGAATACAGGGCAAAACATTACAATACGTTTTCAACCTAAACCAGAAAGCTAGCTCAGATAGACCTTATTCGTGTTGTTTCATAGTAAGTGTGCTTTGATTAGCTGAAGGTTCCTGGCACCACCCGTGCCTGCTCCTAGGTGCTGATTTTTTCAGCTGCCACTGTTTCTCTTGTGCACTCACACTTGTTTCCACTGCTTGCCAACCTAATTAAAATCTTAACAAAGAGCCCACGTGCCCCTGTGTGAACAGATGATGGATCTTCACTGAGGAAGCACTCGTGGAGCAGAAGCAAGTGGCAGCATTTCCTGCTCCCGACAGCCCGGCTCTTTCCTTGTACTGGCAATTAAGGACATGTAGTCTTTAGCGAAAGTGGTATGAAGCCAGTAGGGCGGAATATTACGGTTTTATAGTTCACCCCAAGCCAAAGCCAGCCCGCGACATAGTGTCTCATGATCTTTTGAAGTTCTCGGAGATAAAATAACAAGCTATATTCCTCTGTTTGCTCCTTCACTTTTTATTTTCTACTCACTGGAGATGCTTCTTTTGAGAAACTTCAAAGTTTATGTCATGGGTTCCCCTTTTTGGTTTTTTTTTGGGGTTTTGTTGTTGGGGTTGTTGTTTTTTTCTGCCAGTGAATATGGAGAACAGCTGGGTTAAACGATAAATAATTCAATTACCAGAGCTAACGCTGACACTTGCCAAATAAAAAAAAAAAAAGGAAAGAAAGGGAACCTCGGCTCCACTGCTAACAGGTGTGGCTGAGTCGAGATTAGTGTTATCGCCTTTTCCGAAAGGAGAAATAATTTCATGCGGGCTCCTGTTCAGAATCTCACAGGTTTCAGCTCGCTGGCTCATCGCAGAGAGGTGAAATAAAATAATAGGCCCCCCTTTCATGCTTCTGCGTCTCTCTTTTTGACGCCTTAAATGCACATGCTAGAAATTAATGATGAAGCCTGAATGCTTGGAAATTCTAAACTACAAAACCAAACAGATGAATTACGCTTTTTTCCTAATGAGGTTGGCGGCAGCATTAACCCATGGTCATTCTCTTTCAAAGGAAGGTGATGAGCAGGCGTTATCGACTGGGCGGCTATGATTTTTCATTTTTTTCCAATGGATGCGGGAGCCTTTGGTTGGAGATGAAAAATAAACGAGACTTTCATTATGATGAGAATCTCAGCCAAGTATATAAATAATGTAGAATTAATGTTAGAGGAGCCTATCTCTCCTCCCCAGGGGGGTTTCTCCACCTCAGCCATAATGAGGGCAAGGTTGGGTCCATGCTGTGAATTATTAAAAAGCAGCGCAATTACAAAAATTACACTACATGCAGTGGGAAGGCTATTAACACAAGTTGCATTAGTGCCCGCCTTGTTTGATGGAGTCAACACTTAAAAATCCCATATTATGGAAAACCTTTTCTTTTTTTTTTAAGAAAAGAGCTCTACAGAATGAGTGGGAATAAATTCGCACAGAAACTCCAAAATCTTGTGGAAAGCCTTGCAAAATGTATTTGAATGCAATGTCATGAAAATCCCTGTTGGTGTAATGGTTGGGCATCCCAATACTTTTGTCCACATAGTGTATATCAGTCTTACTGCCACTTGTCATAAACGGAAAAAAAGTCCAAAATAGTTCTGCAGAAACGAATCATGACTGAAGCAAAAACTTGTGGAAGTGGATCTAAGGGTAAAAAAGTGTATATGGCTACTTTAATGTGAATCTTGTTCGATACTAAAAGCTGCTCTTGGTTTCATTTCTGCATTTCCATTTAGCTCAGATCACTTCAGTGCTCTAATGTTTCGCCTCATGAGTAACCTGACTTTTTTTTTTTTGTCTTAAACATTATCAGCTGCAGCTAAGCAGGTGTGTAAATGGAAGTCAGAAAGACATTAGAGACTTCTTTGATGAGCTAGAAAGGGCTGGAGACTCTTGTTACACTACAACACAGTGTGTGTATGGATGTGTGTGGGGGGGCAGAGGAAGTTTGGTTTACTGAACAAGTGCTCATATGTATGCACACGCATTCATCCAGCCACTGATGAATAGAACTTCAAAAGGATGCTGAGAGTGGTTATTATGAACGACTCCATCACTGTTTCATGATCTGAATAAGGCTATTACTTTAACAGGACATTATTGATTTCATATAGGGAGGAGCCATCAAAGTCAGGACGTCCCCTCCAAACCCATCAAAGTACAGTCACCTTCCTCAGCTATTAACCAAACACTTCAAGGTCCCATCTCTGGGATGAACCGCAGCCTTTCATTCGCCCCACTAAAAACCGTCTGGAAGCTCTAAACAAGCAGATGCTTGTGATCCAAAGACATAAATATTTACTTTGGGGGGTGAGTAGCATAAGTATGGGCGAAACGACCTCCGGACTACAAGCAGGTTCTTTCTTAAAGGGCTAATCTCATGGAAAATCTAATTTTCCTCACTTTTTTTTATCTACGAGACTTGAATGTACTACATAAATAATTTTGAAATGTAGCATTCACTCTCCAGTCCATGTGGCCTATATATGTAAATTAAGCAACAAAAAATGCAGTTTGGGCTCTCTCCTACACAGTGAAGTCATAAGGGGTTTTTCAAAGCAAGTTGTTTTTCAGTGAGTATATAAGAACCTTTATGTCATGTAAGAGTTCTGAAAATTTTCCACACACCTGCACAGCTCTCAGGATGAAAGAATGAATACTAGTTCCTTGAAAGGCTACTTAAGGAACTAAAAGGGTTTCTTCTATGGCAGCACTTCAGACCGTCTTTTTCTTTGAGAGTTTACCAACCAATCTATCCCCCATTTAACCGAACCTGACATTTTTCTCTAAACTAAACGCTATAAATTAATCACGTGCAAAAAATAAATCATTCTGTCTCTCTGTCTCAATCTTTCACCCAGCATGGAGGTGAAATCTGCAGGGCTCGCTGAAAGATGAGATGAAAGATGCATGACTAAGCCGATATGTAAGTGATCCCTCCAAGATCTCGCTGTACCCTCTCGGAAATCCCCGGTGTGCGGCCTCGGAAAGGCCACTGCTCTCGGCAGGTTCGAGCCCATGCATCAGCGGGCAACAGGGACCCGCCTGTCAATCAAACAGCAATCGAACAGTTTTAATGAACGTTTGACAAATACACTGTCAAACAAATTTTCTGCTTCAGGAGATGACTTTGGCTGGAAAATCACAAAAACAAAGAGCAAGGCACATCATTAATTGCTGTTATTGTTTAGTTTATCATTGTGTACAAATATTATGTTGCCAAAAATGTGCGGAAGTCTTAGGCATCTGTGTAAATAATCCATAAAGCCATTTATCGGGGCAGTAAGCATTCGTTCGTTCAAGAAACATTGTAATAAATGCAAAAAGGCAATACATAGTGATGTGCGTTTGATAGATTAGTTTCCAAATCTCTCCAGAAGGAAGTCCAGTATTTACAGTTACTGTACTATTCAGTGGCTAGATTATCTAATCAGTCCTTCATTACACGACACACTGATGGACAAAGAACAAATCCAAGCAATGGCTGGAGTGCAGCGAGAAGGCAGGAAGCAAACCTGTGTTCTTCTGACTGTCAATAGCCTTTGTCTCTTATAAAAATTATATATATATATATATATATATATATACAGTAACCGCGCACTATAACGTGGATCAGCATTCGTGGTTTTTGTCAAGCGTGGATTTATTTCTGAGAACAGAACTAATAAGTGTTCGCTGAAACCCTGCACTAATGTGGAAACTGTGGATATCCTCCACATTTTGTTTGCTTTTGTGACGACCAAGGCCTAGTGCGCCACGCCCCCTTGTCCTCATGCTGGGTTGCTAAGCACGAGGGGGCGTGGCAGATGAGGCCCGGACGTCACAGCTTTTTCTGTGGCAATGTATAATTTTTCAAGCATTTTAGTGCTAAATTATTTAAAAATATATCATTTACTAATTTTGTAACATAAATATTAACGTAAATTCAGCTACAGTTCCGTATGAAAAATAACTACAAATGTTTTGGTACTGTCCAGAGAACACAAAGAAAGCATGTCTTGGGATGGTTAAATACCACTGTATTTAGAGGGGGGAGGTTTGAAAGTAGCCAATCCAAGAATGCTATTTATTTTTCCTTGCTGCTGTTTGGCTGCTGCCCTGTGATATGTGCGGCAGCTGCAGTCCAGAATTTCCCCTGTGGAGTGTCTCGAGTGTTCTCGTGTTTTTCGTTTTGTTCTTCTTAAAGCCATGTATTTTTATTACTGTAAATCAATTGAATGTATTACTGTAGAATACTGTGTATATATAACAAAAATAATTTATTGTATGTGTGCGTGTGTGTGTGTGTATCATTATATGGTTATAGATGATTATATATACACATGTGTATATAGATAATCAATAATGTAAAAACTACTAGATAACATGTATATTATCATAAATTATAAGATTCATTTTTCTGCATTTGCCCACTGAAGAAATAATCTTATTATTTGTAGGTATATGTAGTCTATTCCTGATATTACCATTTAGTTAAGAACCTATTAGAACTTATTATTCTTCACCTGGGTAAGTTGCTACTGAATTAACATTTCTTGTTCAGGCCTAAAAAAAGCCTCAATGTAATGCATTGTACTTGCCACAATCAGATGTGCACATCATTTCTACTATATATATATATATATATATATATATATATAAATGACATCAACATAAAGTCTTTCAATGTGCAGTAATGATAGACAGTTGAATATGAGACTTTGGCAGTTCAGTTTCAGGACTTTACACATGACTTTTGATGCCAAAGTTTGTGACAAATGCTTTGAGGAGCTGGGAGGCCATCTCATGTTCTCTTGTGCATTTGGTCATTATGAGGCCTCTATTGATCGCTCCCCCCTCCTAATGTTTGGAGCTAAGTGATTTTGATTAATGAGTGTCATTAAACTCATCAATATATGCATGACTGTAAAAGTTCATCTGATATGACCGGCGAAGGCCAGGCACCATATGTTGGCCTGTTTGTGTGTGTGTGTGTGTGTGTGTGTGAGTGCATGTCTGTGTGAAATATGAATGCGTGTCTGTGTGAGGAGTGACTGCTGGTTCCGACACAGTACAGTCTTTTCAGTGAAATATCCCTTCGCTGCTGTACGTTCATGCAGACACCGGGGTCTCCTGGAGACTGCAACTAATGCGCGCGCAATTCAATTAGTGACCCAGGAGCCGCCAGACAAAGACTACAGTGTCACACTTAATGAATATTCATGCTGTGAAAGTTCATTACGAATATAATTAAGAAGCAAAGACCCTGAAATAGACTCTTTGTTTACTTGTAGCTCTCAAATGCGCTGCTTTTTTGAAGTGACAAGGCAAATCTGCTGTCGAAAAACAGGCCTAGTACAGTACAGTCAACACTTCAAAGAGAAAAAAGGGGGTTTAGTTATTAGATTATGTCTCCGCTGATTAAAATACACTAATAAACAGCTGTCATTTGTTCCTTTTCCAGCAAGCAAATGATAACTGATGCCATTAATTAATGTATAAAAAACAAAAAAGGACCTACCGTAGAGAACAATGAGGGAAGTTCTGTACTATTCAGTAAGTCTACTGTGATAAAATATGTAGGGTCCTTCAAAGGAACAGCGCTGAATCGTGTTGGTGCTTTTAAACTTCCTTCGTGCCTTCGGGATAAAGGTATTTCTCTCTAAGTCTCTTAGACCAGGCTTTTTTTCATATTTTCTACTTTTTAGCACTGTAAGTTTTACTGTCATGTGTTTGAGCACTTTTTTCCAGTGGCACCACAGCTGAGATTTGCCAAGATGTTTGACTGTAACTATGTTGGAAACCTTTTTAACATAATCCTAAGCAGTATCAGTTCCTCCAGTCATCATTTGGTTCATGATTATTGAGTCCTTTATGCAGATTATTGGCTATTGATCGTTTAGTTTACCTACATTCACCCACCCCTCAAAACCCAGGAGCTATTTCCAACACAGCCAATGTAATGAGTGAAAAAAGGGAGTATGAGGGTGAGAGAAAAAGTGAGAGAGACAGAGAGAGAGAAAGCGAGAAAGAGAAAGAAAGAGAAAGCGAGAAAGTGAGAGAGAGAGAAAAAAGTGTGTGAGAGAGAAACATTGAGAAAGTGAGAGACAGAAAAAGTGACAGAGAGAAAATCTGAGAGAGAGAGAGAAAGTGAGAGATTTAGAGAGAGACGGAGAGAGAGAGGGAAAGTGAGAGACGGAGAGAGAGGAAAAGAGAAAGTTAGAGAGAGATGGAAGGCACTGGAGTGCTTGACTACATAAACAGCCTGACCTGTTTTCTGGGCCTTGTCTGACTTGGATTGGATACCGGAACTCTAGTATGGACCTCAGACTGTATTATTTTTTAAAAACGGAAATTCCCGTGATATGCGTCCTTCAGTACAGTGCCTTTGGGCCACAGGACCCTGATCTGGTGCGACTTCGGATTAAACTTTTGCCCCGTTTTATAAGTTTCAGTGTGGATGTTTTAATAGGGGCTTTGACTTCTTAAGAGTAAATGACACGTTCTGGAATAGCATTGCGTGAGTTTCTCAGACTTATAAAGGTTTTAGTTGCTAGGTGCAACTTACATAAGACTTGGAGTGCCACTGGCTGAACCTTTTTAAGTTAATTGGCCATGCAATGTGCAAAAACAGGAAATCCTAAGGAAGGCAAGTGTTTGAGAGCTCTTTTCACCACTGGCTAACTCTGGATCGCATCTGTTTGTGTTTAGGAGAGGCTTTAGCGGACGCTGCATGCTTCGTTGTCATTAGGAAGGCCAGAGATACACACATACACACACACGCAAACTTTGTGTCTGCCATGGTTTCCCATGAGGGCACTCAAAGAAGTTGAGTTTATAGCTACACGTTAATGCACTCAGTGTCTTCAGTAATGGGACAGTATTGATAAAGACGCTATTTGTTTATTCTATGCAGAAAAAGGGACGTCCCGTTGCATATCTTTTATTTCTAACCTAATTACGCAGCTAAGCAGTATGCCCAAATTGATTTCTTTATTATGAGGAATATTTGGTTTCCAGTTAGCTTTTTGGCAGGCGTGGGCTCTCAGAGATAAAGTGTGTGGTCAGAGAGTTCGTGCTTCTTTTCATGCTGCCACTGTATAGGACAATGACAATTCAAATCTCAGCGCAGGGAAGAGCCACCCAGTCTGTAGAATATAGATAAATGGATTACGTATGTGCATTACAAATGAGGTTCGTAATAAATATACATGCATCCATGGAAAATGCTTTGAAATACTGACATAAAGTGTTTGTTTGTTTTTTTCCCCAGAGGAAAAAATAGTGTATTCCTGAAACAAGAGTGTTGAGCAGCTGGCTGAGCTGCATTTATCCAGTGTGGAACACAGACGGGACATTTATGCCTGGTGTTAAAAAAAAATGAAAAATGAAACCTGTTTATGAGCGATTGTTATCCAACACCTATACAGATGTCTCTGGTGTTGACACTTGGTGTTAAAATATGTTCCAGATATAACCAGCTCTCTGCTGTGCCATCAGATTTCCCCCCTCTGGCCTTAAAAATGGATTTTTGAACAGGTCCTGTTCAACAGGGCCTCTGATTTGTATTTGAATAGTCTTGGTCGCTGTGTATTGCTCACTGTGCACATACACTACCGGTCAAAAGTTTTAGAACACCCCGGTGTTTCAAGCTTTTTTTTCATTGAAATTCAAACAGTTCAAGTCCAGTGGAATAGCATGAAATGGTACAGAGGACCGTGCTGAACTGCGAGAGGTTTAAAAATGGTGAGGTTACCCAGAAGTGGGAAATAATTCTGTAGCGCCATGCAGTACCTCTGGTATGTGCCTGGTTGGTTGGGTTTGTCCTACAGCAAGATATTGACCCAAAACATAAGTCCAAGCTCTGCCAGAACTACCTCAGAAAAAAGAACAAGATGGTAAGCTGGAAAACATGGAGTGGCCAGAAATCTCCCCATCTAGCTGGTTTGCAATGAACTGGACAGAAGAGTGAAAGCAAAGCAACCTATAAGTGCTGGACACTTAAGGGAACTTCTGCAACATAGTTGTAAAGAACTTTCCCCAGAAAGAATAATGAGACATTGAACCGCTTGAATTTCAGTACAAAAAACCCCAGAAAAATTGGGGTGTTCTAAAACCTTTTGACCGGTAGTGTAGTCAGTCCATAATGCATAAACATTAAAGGAGAGCTGGGGGATGTGGATTAAACAAAGTGACTTGAGGAAAAAAAACACACTCAACACTTCTGGTATGTGGCTAAGTTAACTAACTAACATGTCTAACGAAGTGTTTATCCCTCTACTCACTGGATTTAATATCATATGTACCTAATAGACTAGACCTATGCCACTTAACAAAACAAAATCATTAGTAGAAATATATTTCTAATGTATCTAGAATGACACATGGAACTGTAGATTATTCTAAAATGACTGAGAAAGCTGTAAAGCATCTACTAAGCAATAATTAATCTAATAATAGTATGAATCAATGAATTACGTCCTGACATGCTGAACAAAATATCTTAAAACAGCCTTTGATGACAGGGAATAACAATTAAATCTAGCTTTATATTGATTATTGTAAATAAATTATCAAATATTATAAGTGTTGCCAGACTTTCAAAAACTGGTGTAAACTGGGTCTTGGTCACTTCAGCTCAGTTCACTGGACTCCACCTCCAGGTCACTCTGCATATACAGCATTTCAGTGAACTCAATGCATTGTGCCTTTTGGATATCCATATACTGGATATACAGTAAAGTTTAAATATTACAAAATGGCAAAAATAGCAAACATACATATTTCATGTAAGAGGAAGCTTCTAGTTCCTGTTCATGCACAGTATTCCCTAAATTTGTAAGAAAAACAGAAGGGTTCTAGCGCTACACTCTGAAAAAAATGTGGTACCACAATGGGTTCCTGCAACTGAAGGACCAAGTCCATGAAGAATCAATTTTGAAAAAGATGGTAAAGAACTATTTTAAAAGCTTGAAGAACGTTGATATAAATGTTTTATAATAACTTAAGGGTTCTTTCTAGACCCTCTATAGAGCTTATACACACATATACAGAGTATATGTATAAAGAAATTCTGGCAGAATTAGGAGAGCCATGCATATTTCATGCCAGCAGAAGGTTACTGTATTTTTAAATCTCCACCCTTGCGCTCCCTCACCCACACTAATAGCTCCTAAAGGCAAGAGATGTCTGTCTCCCACTGCAAGATTATCATTCATAAAGAATGTATGGCCACCATAAGGAATATGAGAAACGTGAAGCTAGAAGCCGATTCCTGAAGGCTTATAGTGCATTTTACTGGAGATTAAACTGAGCCTTTGAAACCAGGTTGGCATAATAAGCACCAGGCAGTGGGACTTGGTTTATTTAACATTTGTGAGAAAATCCAATCGCTTTTTGCATTCAGAGTTTAACTTCTGAATTCCGCCGTTTGTGGACGTCTTCCCCATGAATTATGTAAGCCAGCGCAATTTGCTTTTCCTCTCTTAAGCAAGAAAGGTTCAATTATGTAGGAGACGTGATCAATTTTGGCGTAGAATAATGCGGGGGTTTTGTGTCATTGGTTCCGCAGTGTGTAGGAGAAGGCGCAGGGCTTTTCACAAGTCTCCAGTCTTTTTGTGGCGACAACGTGAGTCACTGTATGCACGCACTAGGACAGACCTGCTGCACTTTACACTGTGGTCAAACAGACTGTGAATGGGGACTGTGCACACATTCAGTGGCTTTGATGGCACCCGGCAAAGACCCGGCGCTCCAGACTGAAAAACTGTCAGGCGAGTGCGGCCGCAGCTTGTGTGTGCAGTGCAGTGTGTGAATACGTCCACCTCACCAGGGGGCATTAACGACCCCATCCAGAAAAAAACTGTTCCCGTTAAACATTTCTCTCTTTCTCTCTCCCTCCGTTCCTCTCTCTCTTTATCTCCCCCCTCTCTCTGCCTCTCTCTCTGTTCCTCTCTCTCCCTCTGCCGCTCTCTCTCTCTATGTTTGTCTCTCTCTCTCTTTTTCTCTCTCTCTGCCTCCCTCTCTCTCTCTCTCTCAGTGTTTGTCTCTCTCTCTCTTTCTCTGCCCCTCTGTCTGTCTCTGTCTCTGTCCGACTATACCTCTGTCTACCTCTCTCTTTCCCTTTCTCTCTCTCTCTCTCTCTCTCTCTCTCTCTCTCTCTCTCTGTCTCTCTATTTCCTTCATCTACTATTTTAGAATCTTTATTTTGTAAAACACACCTCTTTCTCTATCTATCTCTCTATCCCTTTCTCTATCTCTGTCTCTGTCTCTTTCTTTTATTTTAGAACCTTCATCCTTTATTTTATAAAATGCATGTCTCTCTCTCTCTCTCTCTCTCTCTCTCTCTCACTCTCTCTCTTTCTCCCTCTCTCTCCCTCTCTCTCTCTCTCTCTCTCTCTCTTCATCCTTCATCCTAAAGTGGTCTCTACAATCTTCAAAACGAAGTTGCCAAAACTTAGTTCTTTGGAGCGATGCCACAGAAGAAGCCTTCCAATGATTCTTTAGAACCGGTCTTTGGAGGAAAAATATGCATCATCTGCGGGTCTCTAAGGAACAGTTTGAGGGAAAAAATTGTTTAGAGAACCACTTTGAAGAGCCCACATAGAGTGCAACATTGATGCCCTTTGTAATTTTACTATCACGAGTCTCAAATAAACAGAACATTACAGGCCCCGTGTCAGTAGCATGCAAAAAAAAAAAATCAGTTTTTTATCGCCTGTGATTCTTTTTTCTTCTCTGTCACATCCTGACAGTCCGTTCAGAACGGTCTCTCACTGGGAGGCAAAATATCCATATCATTAATATGCGAGGAGAGCGTGAGAGTTATTTTTATTTCAGGAGCTAGAGCAGGAGATGTTTGAAAGGACAAAGTATCCCATTATCAGGAGGAATTCTGTATTGCGGAGCTCTGCGCGTGGTAATTAGCGTTGTCACATTCCATGCCTGTTCTCCAAGCAGCGTGGCTTTCTTTGATATGGCCCTCCGTTCTCCTGCCCCCACTGCCCGCCAAATTAGAATAGCCTGGTTAGATTCACTGAGGAGTCGCCACAATGTGTGTAAAAGAAGAATTGCAGTCCTTGAGGGAGGTAATCCCATTTGTGGCTCCATCGCTTAAGGGATGTCCAGCTATGTTCTCCTTTTAAGGGAGACTTTTCTCGTCCCTATTATCATGCTACCACATCGCAGCCTGGCTTCAAACATACCTCTTTGTTTTCTGTCTTTTTTCATCATACTTCTGGGGCACTGTTCTCGCCATTAATTGAAAGAAGGAGATAACAACAGAAGAATGTAGCATGTCAAGCTCTGTTAATAGGACGTGTGTAAAGGAGACGTCCAGAATATCATTCTGTGGCTTGTAGGCCCATAGCTGATGCAAGACAGTCTTCATAGCTTTACCCAGCCACAACGTCCAGCTCATTTTGAATGTCTCTTATCTGTCGCTTTGTGCTGGTCTGTTTAAACCAGCTCAATTTATAATCCCCAGGTCCTGTAGGGACAGAATCTTTAACCAGAAATTCGTGAACCTGCAGGGTGTCATTAGTAACCATGAAAAAAAATAGATTTTTAAAATGTAATTTGTGAAAAATATTGATTGGGACTAAGATAGTAATGGTTGGATGAATAGGCCTAAGTCCTGTCATTGTAAAGAATTACAAACCGCTCACCCAGAGCACCTTCGCAGCATTCTCTGTGGACGCAGGGGCTTAATCTTATTTAGACTCAAGTCATCATGTAGCATATAGTGTTCCGTTCAGTCTCCGCCGCTTGCATGCAGGCCGTTGGTGTCATTCACTGTGGTTTGGTGGTAGTAAAACTGAATATTTAACATGAGGTTTAGTGATTTAGCTGTGAGTGGTTAACTGGTAGACGCTGGTAGATTACACTCAAACCACACTCAAGGTAAAACTAGTTTAATACTTTAGAAGAAGTCTAACAGTACTAGATAAAAATGCCGTACAAACTACCAAGTATTGAGTCTGTCTGTATTGGAACACTGAAAAAATATCACGGCAACTGAAACCTTCTTTAACTCTCGTCATATGGGCAAATGTCTCCTCACATAGAAGTTCCACTGGTTCGTGTTGATGCTCGAGGTGTCAGACGTCATGCTGAGCTTTGTTTGGTGTTTCTGTTTCAGGTAGAACCACAGTAATTTAAAACACATGTAATAATAATAACCGCTACTAGAGTTTTAGAACTGCCCATAAAGGCTAAAAACACCCAGATTTGAGGGCTTTATTTGAGAAACAGAAAAAATCACAAGATCTTTGAACCCAGGAGAGCTTTCTGGATAGTCTCCGCCCACAAGTGGGCGGGAAAACCTGCAGAGGGAGGGGGGGGTCCGGAGCGGCGGCACGCCAAGTGAAAGCACAGCAAACAGTGGGCGTGTAGAAGAGTAGACACCAGATTTAGACTGTTTTACACCATTTATACTTGTTGAAATCAGATCTTACTAATACACTGAGTTCTAAGGGTTAATATATTCTGATATATAACACAATTAAACAACTGAAACTGTTAACCACTGAAACAAGCTGTTTGAAAGATCTCCTCAACAGCTGATGTTTACTGAAATAAGCTCTTACGAATGGCTATGCAGGCTTGTGTAAGTGCCATGTAGTCTTTTATGCCACCTTTATGAATAAGCCTACACTTGTCTTGACCGGCTTATAAACAGGCTTATAAAATGCAGTCTTTTCGACTGTGCGTGAAGCTGGAGGTGAAACCAGAACAGTACTCTCCTGTGAGAGTTTGTATGTGTTTATTGATTTGAAGAAATATCTGCGAAGGCCAAGTTCAGTTGGCTGATGCATTCATTGACTGATTGCTCAAGCAAGATCCATCAGTTAGATTACACAGGAAAGCATCAGCAACCGAAGAGCCGGCATCGGAAACTTTCTGCTCACCACAACCACCCAGAAACTTTTTGTTTTCTTTTTTTTTTTTCATGTCACATACCAGTATTTGTCCTGGCACTGTAAAGAAGTGGTACTGTAAAGAATGCACATTGCTGCTGCTTGTCAGTGGATGTCTTGCCTTGGTGGTTGGAGACAGGTCAAGCAACCGCAGAGCGAAGTGAGTGGAAAATAATGATTTCTGCGGACCCGTTCAGTCCCCAGCCCCTTTTGTCTGCATACACAATTCTGTTTGTGCTGGGCCTCCCTCCATAAGGCATTGTTAACACAATGGCAGTGTGTGGAGACGAGCTCATGCCATCAGATAAGTGTGGGGATGGCGCTGGGCGGTCTGGCCCAGGGCGCAGATTGGAACAGCCACTGTGTAATCTCTTAATCCCATTAATTATTACATACAGTCATTATGGAGAGGGACGTAATCCTCCCGAGAGACTCAATCCTTTTAGGAAGACGACCGGAGGGGAGATCAGGAAAACACAGGCTACGTGCTACTGCTCACTTCATTTTAGTTTATTTCCGTGAGATGTTCGATTATTTATTTATTTCACCTGTTTTTTGGGAGCGGGGGATTACAAATACAAATCTGAATCACATGCTAGAACCGGCTGTATCGTGCCGAATGTTGATATTCTTCAAAAATCCTCGGTGGCCCGTTATTCAGTGGAGCCGCACATGGGGAGAAAGTAATTTAACTAAAAGAACCACATTCGATCAAAAAGAAATGAATGCAGAAGAAAATAACAAGCTATCCTAGTAGGAAAAAAAAAAACAAATTTTCTCCCAGTCTCTTTCTCTGCTGGCAAACAATATTAATTACACACTGGATAGGGAATCTGGTTGCATTTCTGCAGAAACTTGCATCTGTGCAGAGTTCCCCCCCCCTTTTTTTTCTTAAATTGTGTTTTCCAATTTGTAAATGGACCAGATGTCTGGGAGTGAATCTGTCCGGTTCTCCAGAGATGGAAGCGGACTGTCTGTGGAGGCCAGGTGATTTGTCCTCATTGTGGACGTCACTGGCACTAATCGAGACAGAGGGCTGTGTGTCTGGCCAGCCCATAACTCAGAGCCTAATGCGAAATTGCATATTTTGCCCAAATCGCCAGCCGCCCTGGCCACTGCTGCGTACAAGTGCAAGGCGTGGCAGGGCGAAGCTTGTGTAGTGAAGAATGGCGCAGAGTGTGTGTGTGTGTGTGTGTGTGTGTGTGTGTGTGCGTGTGTGTGTGTGGACATAACAAGCTCCTTGGTTGAGACAGTTGCTGAGGTCAGTGTTTGTTTGTGTCCGCTTGTCTCTGCCGATCTGGTTTGTCCTTGAAATTCCGGACGGTGCGCAAACTTTTCCACAGCCTATTTGAAACCAAAAGAGATAATTTCCCACTGAGAAACTTAAGCATTACACCCTTTGACGGCTTTTTGATGGATTACAAGTTATCGTATATACTTATGGTGTCACCGTTGCGGCCTTGATTGATATTGTGGTTTCCGTGGAATGCTGTGGTGGTTTTGACTTTGATAGTCTACACTAGGCATGACTGAGAACTCTACGCCGGGGCCTTTTCTAGCCACAAAGGATGTATTTGTCTGTTCGCCTGCACCACATTGCATCAATTTGAAAGAGGGCTGGTATTCCATGTGTGGAACTCTCCTCCTCACTCTGTGGGAGATGGGGTTAATGTGGTTCTGCGTATAACCTGGCCATCGATCTTGTCCTCATACAACTGCTGTATTTAGGGGGGGAACATGTCCCAGACGCCGGGTGCAAGGTGCCATAATCAATTCCACACTCCTCTTCTTAGCCTGCTTCCCAAATTCAATATGCAGTGACAGCTGCTGGATGTCATAGTGCTGGAGGCAGGCTGTCTCGTTTCACCCTCTTCTAGCACTCAAATTGACTTTTATACCCTTCAGGATTCTCCTTTTTTATATGATTGCCACTTTGACAGTTTTTAGGACTTAGTGGGGAAACATTCCTCTTTTCATCTCCATGTCACGCTCAGTAAGTTAAAAATTGACCATTCTTCATGCCTGGATCAAGGTATGCAGTCTGTGGAATCAGTGAGAAGAAGTGGTGATGAAGTGAATGTGAAAAGCATGGGTACATCTATGAATACAGAAAAAAAAACTTTTGTGATTCTTAATGGTTTCAGTTTTATAAATAGCGATCAGATCTGGTCCTAGATTTTTCCAGAGAACATCTGAACCCTTGATTCTAAAATGCAGCAAGGTGGAGTTTTGATCTTAGATTATATACTGCTTGATTTAAGTTGGCTGGTTCTGATTGTGCAATATGAGAATCATTGCTTAGCCATTATTAATGGCTCAGAATATTGCTGGGGAAATGAACACTAATAATTTGAATAATGTCAATAATGTGTTGTCAAAATAACACATTAACGTCGCCCATTTTTAAAGGCATCAGCGCTTTTTTTTCCTAGTGTGAATCTTTGAACAGCTCCATAGAACTGCAGAATAAAACCCAGCAGCTCATGTGCTGTTGCTGTGATTCTGCATCTGTAGCTTTCTAAGTCAAATACACTTTTAAATGGCCTGTTTCATTGCTGCTTCTCTTGATAAAAGCTGTCTTGAGAATATTTGAATGAAAATAAGAGGCTACCAATTAGTTGGAACCATTTACTGTATATATGTTATATAAGATGTATAAGCTCTTTGGTTGAAACCACAAACCACTGTTGCTCTCACTGAAAATTAGTAGTGAAAATTAAAAACTCAATTCAATCTAAGAAAAAGACATGATTTCCTGTTCTGATTCATGTCAATCCTATATGAAAGTAGTGTTACTGAAATTGTACAGGTAATTTTGTATTCTAAAACACAGTGTGCAACTGTTTACTCTGAGAGAAAAAGGAACTATTGTGGGTCAAATGTGAGCAGATAAGACAAATGTGATGAATCATGATCAGTTACATAATGAATGTTCATTCTTTTAATTATTTGACAACCCTAGTTTATCAGACTCCAGTTCGCCTGGATTCATCAGACGGATGAGTCCAGAGATGTATGCCAGAGATAACTACTACATGATGATGCCTAATGAAGGGTTTAGTCGTGTTTGGTTTACCATGAAAAATGTTCTGTTTTTTCCTCTGAAAATGAGGGTCATAGATATTAGATCAGGTGGTAGATCATCAGATAAAACCTAAACTTTTGTCTTGCGAAATCTTCTCCTGGCCCATCTTGTCACTATCTCCTATTTTATCTGCCCTGCAGTTACAAAACTGAGCAGGCTCCTTGTTGTTTATCATATGCTTGATGATCCTTGTGAAGTCAGAATCTGATCCGGAAACCAGCCAACATCTCCATAATCTCCTACCAAACTAACAAGGTACTGGGGTTTTGGAAAGAGATCTGTTGCTTGCTTTCTCTGGCTCAGGTGTTAGTGGCTGAAGGATATGCAGGGTTCTCTGAGAGCCGTCGGTGTGAATGGCGGTCATTCGGGAGTGAAGCCCTTATTTGTTAGCAAGTGAATCAATAGAATTTATTCATCCTTTCAGCCGGGGCACTGCGAGCAACTCTAGAAATACATTCTCAGATGCCTGACATCCCTCAGCTAAGTGTGTGGTTTGTTATTTGGGACAATGCCCCTGAAATGGCTCAGTGTTGGATGACTCGGCGCCTTCTAGGATTTTGACGAATGTGTTGTTTGTGTTCAGGATGAGTTGGGCTGTTAAACCTTTACTTAACATATTATCCTTCCTGCAGAAATTACAGGTATTTGCTGAACTGTGACTAATTTTCACTCGGTCTGGCTTCCAGACTTGGGGGAAAGCCATGATATCTTTTTGTGTGTTCTGTGGGATCATTTGTGCTGTCATTGTAGGGTAGAAATCAGGCCCAGAGTGCGTCTCCTGCTGGGACTCTTGGCTCACCAATCAGAAATGTTAATCTGCTCGATAGTTTCACAGGAAAATGTTGGTGAAATGGTACATACCGCACGGGGGGGGAACGACTCAACTTAACCTGTCATTTCCCTCTCAGAGAAAATTAGGCTGAAATTAGAGAGCACTCTGTACTCCCTTTTTCCCCTCATTTGCTTCAAATGTGTTCTGATTTGCCTTTCACATACTTCAGTCGCCCTTGTATCAGTTTTCATCTGGTAACTCCATTTGAGAGGGAAAAGCAGTCTGACATTTTAGACATCCCTCAGCTTTGAGGCCGCCTATGGGAACCTACTGGGGTAGCACTGAAGCTAGATCCCGCAGGTCAATTGACCTAACACACTCGGGCCAATTGAAATTCTGGTCGAAATAGAAGCATTCCATCCCAAAGGAGAAATGTCCATCAGTCGGAATGATAGATGAAGCTGTCAGGCATTATGTATCAGGAATCCGCTTGCTTAGCACCCCGTTCACACGGCAAGCGTGAGATCCTCTGTTTCGCTCTTGCTTGTTAGAGCTGGCTAACAATAGTTGATTTGCCAAAACAACACGTCTCTGCATCACCTTCTCTCCTTTTCTGCTGAAGGAATTTCACTACGTTTTTAATGCGTTTGCTTCGCGCGCAAATCCAGACTGGTATTTTGGACTAATCCCCTCGCTAGAACTTCTAATCCTTGGTTTTAACTCTAAACAGCTGCTGATTAAATGCTGTCTGGTATGGTCCACCTTCGGCTTTGGGCATGCATTAGCCAGGAAGCAGCCCCAAATTAGAAGTAAACACCAAATGACTTGTCTTTGAGATCTTTCACAAAATGACTTCTTCTGACGTTCTCATTAGAGGCCGTTATTGCACGTTCACCTGGGTAATGGCAGATTTCTGAGCACTTGCTAACGTGCTTTATTATCTCTTCCACTGATGGCTCGCATCAGGATGGAAACAATCTCATATTTCGGGAGCACCCGTGTGGCGTTTAATCGCAATTGCATTTCGGCCTGCCAGACTGGATTACCTTGGAATTTAAACCGTTTCACACTCGCATCCCTGATGGACTAGCATGGCTTGAGACTGCAATGGCCTCTCAATTTTCAGCTCAATTACTCCTGCTGCTAGCATAATAAGTCTGAGGCAGAGCCACAGTACACATCAGCTCCGGAGTTTGGTACCTGCAGAGTCAGGACCCCCATCAGTCCAGCTGTGGGCCAACGCTCTCCTGTCACTTTCTGGATCAAAACTCCAGCCGAGTTCACTGCTGGTGCTGCCTTCCACAGTCAGTCACGAGCTTTTAGCTTTTTTTTTTTTTTTTTTGAGGTGGCCATGTCTTTGCGAGAGCAAATTCCTGGCTGATCAGAAACAATGGGGGCTGGTCAGCAGGGGGAGAACCAACGCTCAAGCTCAGCGGTCAGCAAAAGCAAAAAACCCCACAATACGCTCCCCGCGTGGGGTTCTGATCTCCCCCTCTTCTCCGCCACCCCTCCTCTCTTGGGCTCTAATAGCTGGGAAGGCTACATGACAAAGGGAACAAACAGGCATGTAATACCGCCGTTCCTTGTGGATGACACGGGGGACAGGAATGCTGGGGGGAAGAAGGGGAATGCAAGGAGCAAAGAGCTGGCAGCGGAGTCCACTGTCAGATTAGAGCCATTAGCATGACTGTGGAATGACAGGGAGCTCCGCCGAACACAATGGCCTCCATTTATCCCCTGCCACTCTGTGTAATATTAGAGCCTGACCCTCTAGCACCACAGCACTGGGGACTGGGTAAGGAACCCTCCCAGCACTTACACACCAGCATCTGGTCACACACTGGAGATTTTAGCGTTTGACTTCTGGTGACTAAATAGAGACTCCTAAATGGTTCTAGACTTGGGCGTATGGTTTTGGGGAAGTCTTTTCATTGGTTTAGAACCCTATAGGATCCTCTGTTTTTAAGAGTTATGGCAACCAGAAGACAAACAATAAAAACAGAAGGTCCTAAATGGTTCCAGACCAATTAAAGGACTTCCCCAAAACCATACGTCCAAGTCCAGAACCACATAGGACCCTCTATTTTTAAGAATATAGTCAACCAGAAGACAAACAATAGAGGTTCCTAAATTGTTCTGGACTTGAGCATTTTGGGGAAGTCTATTAACTGATCTAGGACCATTTAGGAGCCTCTACTTTTAAAAATATAGTCGACCAGAAGACAGACAATAGAGGTTGTTCTGAAAGGTTCTGGATGTATGGCTTTAGGAAGTCTTTTAATTGGTTTAGAACCTTTACATCACATGGACCTGTAATGATGAGCCATCTGTAGGAAGGTTCTTTAGTGAAACCTAAAGTGGTTTTACACCAAAGAACCCTTTTAGGCACCTTTATTTTAGGAAAGTAAGACAAGAAAAGCAAAAGCAAACCTATTTTGGGTTTCATTAATGTTTTACAAGTCCCTCCTCACAACTCAGTAATCCTATATTAATTGAAAAGCCATGAGACGTCAGAACTGACATGGTCCAGGAGCTGCAATTTGATGCTTGCGATTTTGTGTTTCTGCCTTTCTTCTAGAGCTGAGGGGAATTTATTAAACCCATCTGGAATATTTTATTTTTTTATGACTGTACCTTGACACTAATTTGAAGGGGCCCTAAACTCCACCGGTGGAAAATATTAGTGGTTCAATTGATGTTGGTTTGCTTTTTCATACCTTCTAATGATAGTTATTTCTGGGAAATGGAATGATATATTATATGCTGACATGCAGGGATCAAAGTCTGGCATCTGACTCTCTATTAAAGCCCAATAAAAAAGTACCGACACTTGGTCCAGTGTTCTCATTTAACGACACCTCTCTCCAGACACATCCACTCCACACACTGGCACTTTTGTTTTCATGTGAAGCGTGCATTTTAATCAACACTTGAACTCTGAAACTCTTTGAAGGACACTCTCACAACCACCCATATTCTGCTTCTGTTTTCAAGGCTGAATTAAAACACGTTAAAGTGTTGATGCCGCACCTGAATGCGACTGTCCTCTAGTTGCTTTGGTTCAAATGATTTCATGCAATGGAAGTTAAAAACGAAATAAAATGCATTATAACACTAGCTCTTTTGCAACATGCATGGACAAATTAATTTGCCAAGAAATATTTCATACTGTGATAAAGGCTAGTCTTAAGTAGTGATTGTATGTCTAGCAAAACTAGCCTAGCAAGCACATCAATACCGACAACTCATTACAATTACGTTTATGTACTTTTACTTCATTATATAATATTTTATAATATTTTCTTCATTTGACATGACTCTAGTGACTCTTGCCACACTCTTATTCCCACTTCCGTGGTGATTTCCATTAAAAATGAAGGACATTGTTATCAGTGCTAGAGAGAGGAGCAAAGCTCCCAAAGAAAAAAGCTTATCTCTAGGAAGAAGGGCAATCACTTTGGGACCCGGACCACCCAGAGTCAATCCAGCCAGGAAGCTCTTGAGGCCACCTCATCCTCTGGCCTGGCTATCCCACTTCTCTTTCATTCATCAGTCCCTCCCTCTTCTTTTTTTTTTGTTTTTTGCACTGTGTGCTTCCAGACCATCGATCTCTTCCCTGCATTTCTGTCAAATTAGTCCCTCGTGATGTCCTCACTTCAGAGGGTTTTTTTCTCTTTCCCCACCCACTCCCACTCGCTCCCTGTCTGAAATTCGTCAGCCAATGTTTGGTCCTTTGGAGTCAGGCTTGAATGGGTCGAAGGCTGGAAATGTGCACAATGAGGAGTGAATGAAATGCAGAGGGACGCGATGGCCAGGCCTCTGTCTATACTCTGGACAGTGAGTGGCTGAAGTAGGGTTGATTGAAGGATCTGTCCGGTTGATTTTCACCGTGAGTTTTGACACAGGACATGTCACATGGCCTCATAAATGCCGTTCAGATTTTTTTTTTTTGTTCTGTAAAGCTGTAGGAATAAATATGATCCTTGACTGAATTTAGAATGAATTCGCTCCCAGTGCCTCGAGCGTCAAACAGCATGCAGCAGATTACTAGGTTTGTCATGCGCCTTCTGTTCATTCAAACTTAACAGGCTTATAAGCAGTGATATTCTAGTAATATCGGGACTCCTCTTCACTAATTCACCAGAAAACTGTGTCCTCCTGTTGAATTCACTGAAGACTGATGGCACGTGAATTAAGACTGCACCTGCGCACCACTGGTTGATGAGAACACTTCCACATTGTTTACTCTTAGACCCTACATAGGATTTAATAGACTTGAAAGGTAATGTCTCCTGAATGTACAGCAGTACGTAAACACAGTGATTATGAACATCTCCCTGCTCCCTGCTCCCTGCTCTGTAATTACAAATCATAAAATTGACTGTGTTTGTAATTACCTGCGAAAGCATGTAGTTTGAATGAGGTTTGCCGGGTATTTGGTTACTTTAAATAAACCCAGAGACTTCTGAAGAGTGTTTCCCCTTCCAAGACAAGACAGGAACCGCTTCGCCGGGTCACGGAACCAGAACCTATCCGGGGAATTCCCCCCGGAGTGCTAGGAACTCTTTGCATCCTCAGACCGTCTCAAATGTCCCTTTGTTTCTATGCTAATGGTGATGGGGAAACAGTTAAGGGACAGTACAGGAGAGGTCAGCAGGAACAAAACTATTTTTTTTTTCCATAGCTTGCTAATGGCTTTGATATGAGATTACAGCCTTGAGCTTCAGAATCTGTGAGTTTTATTCATGCAGTCCGGCCCTGTGCAGATGGGCTCTGCTGAAGCTGCTGCATCGCACTCGTGCTTAGCTTTTACATTGCCCCTCAGAGGTTTAAGAGGAGTTGGAGGTTTTTTTCTTCTTCTTTTTTTGCTCTGGAACATGATTCTGGCCTTGTAGCTTTGGTCATGATGGGTTGAAAGGGCCGATGAGCAGTGATGTGGACAAAGGTCTTATGCAGGTCTGAGGGCTTGCTGTGAATCTGCTGATTGGTCTGGGGAGGCTGGGCTTTTTTTTTCAGTCTCAGCAGTGTCAATCAAGCACTCGCTGCCACAATGCCCTGCCCTGAGCTTTTAAAAAGAGAGCTTAACGACGAGCGTCTGGTCGTGGAGGCAGAAGGACGTGCTATAGATTTGCTTTTGTCTCATATTATGCAATTACACTGGGGCATCTCTGTGACTACAAAAGAGGCTTTAATGTAACGCACTGCAGTGTTTGAAGTGATGGACCAAACTGATTCTAAATTGTCTTTTATTTTTTCAACTCATGCTATGATGCCTTTTACATCTCAGGGTTATAAACGGGCCGAAACTCTGACACAGCTTCCACTGATTTATGGATGAAGCCATTGAAAGCTGGTTTGTATAACCAGACCACCCCACCCAAAGGCAGACTGAGTGAAAACAATAGCCCCTCATACTATTTCAAAGCTATTTATACCAGGCTGATCGTGTTTTTGCTCTGGCTTTTGCCGTTAAATGGATTGTTAACACTGCACAGTGTATTACCTGGTGATTTATCGTGCCTGTAGTGCAGTGGATTTCTCCCGCAGGGCACTCTGGCATTGTTTTCAGCGGGACGTGCTGACTCCCTTTTTTTCTCCCTCTCACATTTGTCTTTTTACTCTGTCTGTCCGTCCTTTGCGTGAAGACAAATGAAAATTAGGGAAAAAGGTGTTTTAGTAGCAAAAATGCAGCTATCTTAGAGGCACCCTGCTTCGTTTGGGAGGGTGTATGGTGCCGCACTGCTGCACCTGATACACTCTTACCACTACATCACACATTAACACGCTGTCAAACAGGATATCCTCTGGTCTGCAATGGTCCTACTGTGGTCATTTACCATTGACAGATGGAACAGAAGGGGGCTGGCAGATTGTTTATAGCCACAAATGGCCTAAAACAGGAAGCCTTCGAAGTGTACCTGCAGAGCTGTGTGGAAATTTTGGCCACCTGAGAAATTTATAGCTACATGCCTGGGCACTATGGTAAAACTCTAAAATAAACATATACTAACGTTGCTACAAAATTGTGATATTTATGTCTATCAGCATGTTAGCATAGATGTTTCCAAACCTCTCCTGGAGACCATTATTTGTACCAATGTACAAATCCAGTACATCGGTCAGGTAGTGGGATGGTTTAACAAATAACCAAATCATTTAATCATCATTACCTTTTCTGAGGTTCCTCTCACTGTAATGTTTAGATGTGGTTTATAACAAAACACGGTCACACTCATCGCAAAGTCAGTCTGTTCTCGTTTGGTGGATAGGTAGTGATGTTTTGCTGCTGAAAGAAAGGTTTTTAATGTTTTGTGACATTTTAGAGTAAATACTTTAGTAAACGTGCACATTTGTGCATGTCCACCATCTTTGTTGTGTTGTCATTTATTTTTAAAAATTACTATAAAGCCACAGCACCTACAGTTCAGAAGATGTCTGAGTGGGTTCATTAGAGTTAGTTTTTTGCTGACTGAACTAGTGGTTTGGTTTTATGATCACTAAAACCAAAGCCTATTGACGGTGTGTTGGCCACTAGGGGCTAATGCTATTTTTTTGTTGATGGAACAAAATCCTGTATATCCAGGATTATATTAAAATTATATAAAAGACAGGATGAATTGAGATTTTATTCTGATCGATTTTTGACTATTTTTGTTGTCCCACTCATCATGAAATTATGACAGCTGGCTTTTTCAAATCATGTAAAAACATAAAAAAATTACAAAAAAATTGGGAAGAACAAGGTGTTGCTCCGACAGTGGCCAGATGTACAGAAAGTGCCACTGTGTTTTATTTTATAAGTAAGAATTTTATCTGGCCTCAGACTGTGGCAGACTACTGTACATGGCGTACTGTAAAAGAGTGTAGAACGAACCATGGCCAGATAATCAGAGGCTGGAGGTTTTCTCTCTAAAACCCTTGACTCAGTACACACTCGGTGGGGATTGATGATTTATTGGCACTAGAGAAGAACATTTCATTTAGCTGGGTGCGTAGCTGCACTCTCCTACAGGCCAGGCCCACTCGCACTCCGGATAGGTACCTCAGCCCAGGATTTATGAGGCTCTCTTTATATTGAACTTTCGATTAGAATCCAAGGCACGAGATGAATTCACATGCATGCGTCAAGAGAGTCGGATCATTCCCCGAAGAGAGATACCAGCCAGGCACTTTCACCATGGAACATGCATTGTGGGCAATTTATGATGATGGTTTTTCCTATTTGAAATCACTGGTCCTCTTTTCCCCTGCTGTGAATCTTTACATGGAAAAGCCCAGGAGGGGGGACATTTAGGTTTAAATGTATTGACTAACTGCATTCAGTGTAAATGTTGTAGAAAACTGGCGTGTAAAACTAGTCAACTACACACGTCCCAGAATCAAATCAGCAAAAACATATCATTAGGACGAAAAGAGGTTTGTAAAAGCACTTAGAAGAAATCATGTTGGCGCTCTTTACATCATCCATTACATTTTATCCCTCATATATGATGTATCCTTGTGTGTCTTTCCTTATGAATATATTTTTTCATGTGTGAGTTTTTAACATGCATTTAGTACTCAAAGGTCTGATGCACATAAAGCTGAGTGCTGCAAAATATGCCCAAAAAACTGGCTGTCAAATAGATAGTCTGCCAGCTAATAATTTGGTTATATTTTGCTCTTTGTGAATTTTTTTGTCTTTCTTTGTGGAAACAGTAATAATATAACCATATTTTTCACCAAACTATTGCTAGAAAGGACATGCTGAAACTCTTTTGGCCTATTAGTCATATAAACAGCTAAAAGATGAGATGGTTGAGTCCCGGGGAGTTAAAATTAATGAGGTCTGGCGTTATTCCCATGGTAGCACTGTCATGAATATAATCCTTAATATTCACTGTATGTTTACCCTCAAAATAAAGTCAGACTTTAATCTGTAAAGTTTTTTGGGTTTTTTTGTATTATTGAAGTATCTTCAAACTTTTTGGACATTGTGTGTATGGGGAGAGGCTGTCAAGCTGTCATAGCAACACCTCAGTTACTGAGGTTAAATCACAAAGACCCCATATCAAGCTGCTTGTGTCAGTGCATGGTGAGGGTCACAACTGCAGTTAATAGTCAGGTGTTGCTCCTGCGGGTGACCACAGGGGCTTGCTGTTGGATTAAGTTGCCTTCTTGATGTACCCCAGCTTCGTCCTCCACAGGTACTAGGTTTCTATAAAATTTGACCCCCACTGCCTCTGCCACCTCCTCCAGTCTTTGGTCAGTGCTTCCAATTGCCGGGTGCATAGCCAACATTCCAAACCTGTCAGAAGGGAGGGGGGGCATTGCTGGCTCTGACAGATCTGCATCTAGTGATGATAGGGGGAGTCGCCTGGGATCCTCTTGCGCTCCTTTCATGTGGGCCGGCAGCTTGACATTTGTCAGCTGACCCCTGAAACCGTGTCTTTCATTGAGCTGGCTCTTTAATGACCTCCGATTAGGGAGCAGACAAGCGGCAATGCAGGGGGCCAGGCACTTCCCGCCGCCTTCAAATTTGGTGGAAGTTCGCCACTGCGCCTGGTTGTCCACGTGGAATTAGTAATACGTAGCGGCTCAGATGAGCTTATCTGATATGGCAGAGGGCAGAGACCTGGACTGAATCTGAAATGACTTTGTCAGCATTGTGAGAGACAGCTAGAGTTTGAAGGTAAAGTGGGGTTATAGAGTATCCTGCAGAGGTCACAGACAAACGGTTTCACATGTTTCATTTCAATGGAGTCAACAGTCGCGGAAAAGGCTGAAAAGAACTTTCTCACAGGTACGATTACTTTCCCTGACAGCTAAATCGCCGCTCTCTGTTGACTCGTGCAATTATCAGCTTTTATTACAAATAGTGCTTAACTCTTCTTGGGCTTTCACGGATGGATTCCGAGCGCCAGCGTGTACGAAGGGTATCCTTTACCCCCTTCTCCTTATGACGTGACACCGTTTTGGAGGGTCGTGAACACACAAGCGTGAGCTGCTCTGGTTTTCCTGTGGTCACTGGGGATGGGAAAGCTCTCGAGAAGCCCTACCCTGATTTCTTCATCCACATTCCTTCATTGAAAAGAGCACAAAGGAGAGGCCTGAGAAATGCCAGACAAAAGTCCACATAGATAGACACACACACACACACACACACACACACATACACACACACACACTAACGAACACACGTACACACAGTTAACCTTCTCATTCATATCAGCCAATCCATCCACATTCCCTTCAGAACAATAGCAGCAGATCTATATTTTTTGTCGATTAGGAAATTTTCCTTATTTTTCATCCTCTGTTGCAGGTCATTTTGGCCTGAGAACAGGTCATGCGATCAGTCATGGTGTGATCAGGGATTGATTAAGATACGTAGCCTGTATCGTCTCGCTACAAGGCTAAAGGCCAAAGGCCTAACTGATGCATGTGAGCAGACTCTTTTACAACATTTGCCTTTTACGTTTTCAGCACTTTCTAACATTACAAGCACAATGGAATCATCTTAAGTGACAAAACCTTAAGATAAAATTGCCCCAAACCCAAAAGGGAGGAATGCTGATATATTTCTTTGTTGTCACTTCAAGAACATTTTGCCCTCCAAAAGGGTGAAAAAAGAAACATAAAGGGAACAATGGTGGCGTTGCTAGGCTGCAAACGCTCCCAGAAAAGCAATCTTGTTTTGTTTTGCGGCTCTCGCCTATTTGGAGAATGTGTCTTTGAGATGCTCCTCTGTGTGGACGTCCATCTGCTTTCTTTTGAGGTGGAGCGGGGTGTGAGAGTATGTGAGTGTTGTGAAGGGGGACGGGTTCCGGTGTATGTAGCGGCTGGAGACTCGGGGTCCGCGAGCTGTCAGTGTGCCTGTTTGCCCCCAGGGTGAGGAAGGCCCCCTGTTGTTTTGTACTCTATAGCGGAATGCGCCTCCTGAGGAGAAACTCCAAAGCCACAGAGTGACAAGCTCACAGCAGGAATGTTAGGGGCAGGCTCATCTCAGAAAGCCCCCCAACCCCTGTAATGCTCTACTATCTTCCCCTGTCTTTTACACTCCTTTTCTCCCGTCGTACAGTTTGTTTCTCCTTCATTCACTCCCTGAACACACACACACACTGAGGGTCGCACACCAGGGATGCCCACTCTGCGACACCACACTCACTATTACTTCGTTACCATGTGAATATTGAATATACTGAAATACAGTTGCAATCCCTTGCTGCATGGCCTGGGGTGATGTCACTCTGTCCTTTTTATTTGATTTTTTCAGATGTTCTTGGGCCGCTCATCAGAGGGTGTAGTTTGTTTGATGATTGATTTCTCAGTAGTGACTATTGGCCTCATCTAAAAGGCAAAAGAAAAGCACATAACTTCACAGATTTGTTGTGTGCAATTCCAGTTTTTTAAATGTATGACTTCACTTTTGAAGTCATTATGGAAGATTAGGATCAATGGATATCTCAACATTTGTTTACATCAGTATGCCAAACTTTATTAAAGCATATAAATCAATTTTAATCCATAACTGTTATTTTATATATTTTATTATATAAATCTATTCATATCAGTACATTATACTGTATATATTATGGCGGTCTATTTACATCAGTATACATACTGTATGTATGTATATGTCTGTGTATGTCAGAACCTCTAATTGTATACTAGGATATGAGTGTTTCCATCCATAAGTTAACCGAATCTTATTATTTAAGTCTATTTACAGTAGTAAATCACGTTGTGTTTTAGTGTAATTGTCTATTTACATCAGATCATCTGTGTATTAACATAATTGTCTATTTACATCAGTAGATCATGCTGTATATTAGTATAATTGTCTATTTCCAGTGGCATATCATGCTCTGGTTTTGTATTCTCTCCTGTTTACATCAGTTAATATATTAGCGTGTTAGTCAGTAATCCAGTGACTTATTTTTTTTGCCGTGAATATCAAACAATTACATAGCTGACCCTTCAGCTGAAGGCCTTTTTTATGATACGCTGACATGGTTATAGGCTGTGATCATTATTAATGATTTCCCTGGCATTGACAAATGGCACCAAATAATGTGCTGTAATAAATATCTGACTCACATGAATGTCTTACAAATATCCTCCAGGATTATCCGAATGCGTGCTCGCCCTGTTTGGTCAGGCGGACGTGATAAGCACACATTAACATCAAACATTTGGAAGTGCAGCGGCAAAGAGCAGCTTCACTTCCTCCCCTTTTGGCCTCGCATTTAAAGGCAACCGTTCAGCTATCAAACGGCGGGGCAGGGCTGCGGAGGCCGGCCGCTTAGCGCTGTGTTTGGTGTAATCAAAGCTCAAAGGGTGGAGCTGAGAGGTGAGCTTTAAAAGCGGCTTTGTTTCGTACTGCCGCTGCTCCGGCAAGGCCCCCAGTGGGTTTGGTTGGCGGGGGAGTTGTTACTGGTAAAGAGAAGGGAAAGGGAAAGGCCTGCCAGCTTAAAGCCGCCCTCTTGCATTTCAGCCCCGTGTCTGGGGTGGAAAGAAAGCTGAAGGCTAATATTATGCATCACCGGGGCAACTGGTCCGAGTCATCAGTTTCAATTTTGGCAGTTGGAGGGCACGGTCCAGTGGTGGCTCAAGAAAGGGCGCTAATCTGGAAGGAGGAATGGGGCGGTTATTACATCCCCCCCCCCCACCCTTAGCCTCCTCTCCTCCTTTCCTCTCTTCTTTTCTGCCCTTCTCCTTCTTCATCCTTCTCCTAGTGAGGTTGTGGGGAAAGGGACAAATGGGCTCGAGCGCAAACGCACTCATCCTGCTAAATATGAGGGGTCTTATTGTTCATTTAGTAAACTTAATATGTAGTTATTCAATAATTGCCATGAATTATTCAGTAACTTAAAATGGAAGTAATGCATCAGGTAAGTTGTTATGAGAGTGTGTCATCAACTGTGATGACTATCAGGTTCCACGATCTTGTAGCTCCATTGGCCTTGTAGCACCAGTAATGTTCAAAGAAGCAAACTTCACACACTGAACATGTCATGACTGACCGATTGCAGTTAGTCTTTGAGGAAAAAGGAGTAAATCTAGGCCAAAACTAGGCCAGGATTTTCTGTCTTTTTCTCTCTTTTACTTTCTGTTTGCACCACTCCCCCACCACCATTTCACCCCAATCTCTTTTTGGTAGTTCCTCCGAGGGAACCGCAGGTGACGTGCCGATCAAACACCTACCCGAAGGGCTTCTACTGTAGCTGGCACCTTCAGCATCCCACATACATCCCCACGGAATTCGAAGTGGGCGTCAAGTAAGACATACTCTCCCTTGTCTATACACATCTCACACCTGTCCATCTTCTTTTCTCTTTCTCTTTTTTATTCTGCTATCTTTCTCTCTCTCTCTCTCTCTACCTCCCTCTTTACCTTTCTTTCTTTTTCCTCTCTGTCTCTCTCTTTCTTGCTCTCTCTCTCTTTGCCTTCTCCCATGTTACACTCCACTTTCTGCTTCTCATTGCGTCTTTGCGTGTCTTTGCACTCTCCATCTCCATCTTCCCCCTTCACTGTCCTTCCATCTCTCTCTCTCTCTCTCTCTCTCTCTCTCTCTCTCTCTCTCTCTCTCTCACCCCTCTTCTAAGAAATGCTTGCCCAAATCAGTGATGTGTGCAGCCGGACTCCCTCTGGCCAGAGCTGATTAGGCCTGTGTAGCTGTGCAGGAACTGTGGTCAGTTGGAATGGACTCTTAACCCAAAGTCCCCAAAGAATTCTCCAAGACATGGACTAGAGCACTTTCCTCCTCTTTTACCCTGCTTGCTCTACCTGACTTTCTCTCTCTCTCTCTCTCTCTCTCTGCCCATCTCCAAGTAGCTTAAAGAAAGTGCCAGGTGCAGAAAGGGAAAAACATGTCCTTAATTACCTAAACCATCACAATTTGGTATAAGCCTCACACGGGGCTCTGCAGAGACGGCCTGGATGTCACAGGCTCACGTCACGCCCGGAGCTCTTTTCGGATCGTTGTTTAAAAGCTCAACCAGATCACAAATGTCAGTAGGCAATTTCGCAGCAGGCAGCTACTCATTAATTTTCTACGGCCAATATGTCACATTTGAATAATAATTTCTCGACTTGCACTCCCTTCTGGATTTCATGGTGTGACTTTACACTCGCGGTTTCAGCAATGGCCCTTAATTAGGTAACAATGGTCCTTTATTAACCCTTAATATCAATAAATAAGAAAGTAATTAATAAGGCATTAGTAATGGTATGGAGCATAGCTGGGCTCATTATAGATCTGGAAGAGATTGGACTGTATATGCGATGGAGCTCATTTCCACTCGTGCTAAAATAAAAAATGGTTAGAAACTGAACGTTAGCATTAGCGCTACTGAGGAGGCCTGATGAAGGCCCGGTGCGCCTGTCACTCTCGAGGACTGAACATTTTTGCCAGTCATCTTGCTTTAGGGCTGGGAACAGATATCAGAAGAAGTGTAAAGATACCCTGGGCGCCCAGACGTGTGGCCAGATGGCACCCTGGGGCAAGCTTCTGGCGCTCTCCAGCTCAGCAAATCTATTCCTGTCTCCAGCGCTGCGGCAAAACATCCCATAGGTGCAAAATGAACTGAGACTTAATTGTGCGTATCACGATGTGGGAAAATGTTGAGGAAAGTCTGTGTATTAAATTTTAAAGTGGTTTAGTTTGAAGTCCTAAAGGAACTGAATAAACAGCATCTCCACCACTTCATTTTTGGTCTTAACCAGTATATTTGATCTTTGTCTTAAATGCTTTATAAGATCACATTACTTTTGAATTTCATTTTAAATGGTTAATGAAGCCAAATCACATTTGATCTTTATATTAAACCTTTAATATGAGCAAATGGGCAGTTGGTGGCCTGGCGGTTAAATAGTTGCCCCTGAAGGTTTTGGTTTTGAATCCAAGGACTGCCATTGGCACCACTTAGGTTCCCTTGAGCAAGGTACCACCCCCTCATGATGCTCCCTGGGTGCCATTGTTGGCTGCCCACTGCTTCACTTGGATTAAATACAGAGGAGGAATTTCACTCTGTGGTGTGTTCATGCGTTACAAATGGTTCACTTTTTAAAAATTACCTTTGTTTATTTATTTTTATCCATTCTCTGTCCAGACACAACCAGAAGTCTCTAGAAGTGAAGAGGGATGAGGTCCATAAGAACCGCTGCCATGTGAAGTTCCCAGAGCTGTTCTCCAGTTTTCCTTACGCGGTCAATGTCACAGCAGTCAATGCGCTGGGAAAAGCATCCACAGCCATCAGCTTTGAGGAAGCATCCATGGGTACTGCCATTATTCTTCTTCTCTCTTACTTTCCTGCCCTTCCGTAGTATAAGTTTCTCCATATCATTCTCATTTGTTAGGTCATTGATTCCCAACCACAATGTCCTAAGCATCTTTGTGTATTCATAGTCTAACGCACATACACACACACTCAGACACACACGCACGCACACTTTAAGTGCTTGTCAATGAGCTGATTAGGTGTATGACAGCCAGTAGTGGACAAAGCATCATCACTCATTTTGATGTCAGGTCAAGTCAGGTGTTTATGGTCATTTTTACCATCTACAGTGAAGCGAAGCAGCATTTTTTGAGGATCATGGTGCAACACAAATCCAATACGAGAGTACATGAGGGTTTACAGAACGGGACTACATAGAGTGCAAACAGAAAGTGCAAGACTTCAAACCACAAGAGCGAACAATACAATAGTACAGGACAGGACAGCATTTAGTGCAGCTGACAAAAGAGTACAGGTGTGAGTGAATACAGCATTGTGTCAGATCCTGTATTCTTGCAGTAATTAACAGTGGAAAAATGCAAAGATTTATGAGGCTAGGAATAACTATAAATTACTGTCCTAAAACGGTGCAAAAGTAGCCATAAAAATAGCAGCAACGGGATAAAAAATGTGCTGTATACAAATAAAGGGAATGGTACGGCATAAGTTCTTTATGAGTGGGTGGCAGTTTGGGTGTGATTCTTGTTTATGGGGGAACAGTTTAAGTGTGTATGTGCGCTTGTGTGCTTTGGAGAGGGAAGCAGTTCAGTTCGGGAGTGTGTTAGTTTGTGTGGGAAGAACAGTTCAGATTTAGTTCTGATTCAGCAGTTTGACGGCCTGAGGGAAACTGTTTTCAATCCTGGCAGTGAAGGTCCGTGTGCTATGGAACCTTTTTCCAGACGACAGGAGAAGAGAGTGCAGGAGGGGTGAGTTGGGTCATCCACAATGCTGGTGGCTTTGCGTGTGCTGTGACAGAGGGGAGAGAGACCCAGATGGTCTTTTCTGCTGTCCTCATGATGCTAGCCAGTGCACGGGTCTGTTAGAAGCCACCTCAAATCTGTCCAGTGATGCTGTGGTTGCGGCGGTTTCAAGTGAAGTCAAATCAGGTCAAGTAGGTTTACTGTCATTTTAGTCAGATACACAGAACACAGTGAAATGAAACAGTGTTCCTCCAGGATCATAGTGCAACACAAACACAAAAACAGAAACAACACAAGACTACATACGCTATACGGACAAAAGTATCGGGTCGACCACTTCACCAACAGGGATGTTAATGACACTGCATTCAAATACAAGACTTTAATATGGAGTTGGTTCCCCTCTTTGCGGCTATAACAGCTTCCACTCTTCTTAGAAGGTTTTCCACAAGAGTTTGGAGTTTCTGTGGGAATTTGTGCCCATTCATTCTGTAGAGCATTTATGAGGTCAGACACTGATGTTGGATGAGAAGATCTGGCTCACAATCTCTGTTCCAGTTCATCCCAAAGGTGTTGGATGGGGTTGAGGTCAGGACAGTCAAGTTCTTAGCGTTGTCCAAAATGTCTTGGTCTGCTGAAGGATTAAGATCGCCCTTCACTGAAAATAAGGGGCTTAGTACAAACGCTGAAAAACAGGTGTGTCCTAATACTTTTATCTATAGGGTGTAAGTGCAGACAGGAGAAAATAGTGCAAATACAGCAAGAGAGAGAGAGTGCCAGAAAACACAAGGGCAACAAAACAATCCAACAAGAAAACATTTAGTGCAGTTGACAGCTACAGTTCTGGTTTGAATGAATTTGGGTGTAGTAAAGGAAATGCTAGCCTTCACTCTCCCGGATTGGCAGCATATTGTAATACAGTGAGACCTAGCTAGCGGGTAAACTAAATTGTGGACTGTGAAGAGCAGGAGTAATTGACGGCTCCGAGGCCAGGATTGGGAATTCTTGTGTTGGGTTATTATAGTATTCTTATATAGCGTGTCTTCTACACAGATTTCCTGTGACTTGCTTTTTTTTTCAGTCTTGCTTTCAAATTCACCCATCCCGCAAGCATAGGGCACGCCTAAAATAGAACGCTCTTAAGCCTGCATTCAAACACACACAAAGAAATCTGCCAAGTACAGAATAGCTAAAAATACATTTTACAGACTGTAAAGCTGTTTTGATGTACGAAGCGATGCGTGCATTTGACCAAATGAGAGCAGTCGCCCACCTGTAAATATCAACACAAACAATCCTGGCTTAAGCATAACCCGCACAGGCCGGGCAGCTGGCGAGGAAGCCTTGCTATCTACGGCCAGCCATGTGAATTACTCAAATCATGTTTGGCATCTCAGGCTGCATTTCATGCTCAGTCTGAGAATAGCCCTGTAATCATTTACTGCAGGGGGGTGAGAGAAGGGAAGTGCCCGAAACATCTGGCTTTTATTGTCAGGCACATAGACATTAGGGAATGGCCGAAACATTCTCCTTATCGAGTGGAGGGACACCACCTAGGCCCTCTCCGCAGCTAGAAAGAAGGGAATGTGTGCTCTTTGTCAGGCAAAAAGGGGAAAAAAATCCAATAAGGAAGAAAAATAGCGAAGCTCCCAGCAACTAAATGAAGTGTTTACATGCATGGCTACATGCATGCTTGATAGTAATAAAAATGCTAATGCCATCTGGATTACTGGATTAACTGCAGAAATATGCCTCCTAGTGATAGGGATGATTTATGGGGGAAAGGAGGCTCCCTTTTTAAATGGGCCACGGCTTTGGGAGTCAAATTTGATTTGATTCGAAAAGTGAGTTATGATTAGCGTACATTTCAGACACAATTAGGTAACGTATTGATGAAAACGTGTGCAGTCTTTATGTGCTGAAATGGTCCGGAATTAGAAAAAGATCCAGTGCAGCGGATTGGAATATTCCTATTGCAGCTACTGCCACCGTACATCAACACACTGTCATCGCTGTAACGATGGAAACGTTATATTAAAAGGAACAAATATTTGACTTGAATGTAAATTAATGGGGGGTGTAATGTCACAATGAGGGAAAGTATTCATTCACTTTTGTCTATTCAGTATCTTTCCAGTACATATAGCCATCATACATATCATGTATTTTGATTTTGCAACTATAATTATGAACAAAGACGTACTCATTCATGAACATAAACAAAGATATGTTTAAGAAATACAATTATGGAAAATATTTACATTACATCAACTTATACATACAATTTCACCAGGTGTGATTATAAGAGATGTTGCCAATGGCTGAGGAGGTTTTATGCAACAAGTGGCAATTATGGTGAAGGTGTTTCCTAAAGTTCTTATGGACAACATTCTTAAATAACACTCAAATAGTAAAATGTGCAGAGCTCTAGCAGAGAAATTAAGCATCACTGTTGGTACAGCTGGCAATAACATGCAAGTGTGCTTCTCAGAACCATGACTTTCAAAACTAATGATAAGGAAGGTAAGAGAGAAGCCATCAGTCAGTCAAAAAGAGTTGTAGTACTGACCTGAAAGCAGCCTGAACATCACTTACACAGAGACATTACTTCTTACTTCTTACTGTCTTGAAGCTGTATTTGCCAACAATGGCACTGCAACAAAACAATTCTAATGTAATGGCGCTTGAACACTTGTTCACTTCCTCATTTTGTTTAATCTCTTTATGCCTTTGAATAGATACTTTGTTCATAGCTATTTAAATACAAAATGTCAAATTTGAAGTAGCTATATGCACTGGAACTTAATTAAATAACAACAAAAATGTCTTGTTTCTTCACTGTATAACTGATTGTGAATTATCATTGAATCACAAGACCACCCTTACATTTATGCATTTGCCAGATGCTCTTATCCAGAGTGACTTTAATCATGTTACAGATGATTAGGTGTCTTCCCAAGGACTCTTATTGATCTAGCATTGTATGCGTGAACTGAACCTCATTCTGCTATGTGTCATTGAAAACAAGTCCAAAATATTTGAATGTTTATGTAAGTGTATGCAGAGCAAAATTCACTCCCACTTGACCCACCTGACCTGATAGGATGCCCCCCCGATGCCTAGCATGGATCATTAGTTTCCATAAAAGATGGGCCTGAGAAGAAACCTTGGACCATACTGGTGACCCAGTTACATATTTTGAAACAGTTTTTAACTTTTTGATACTTTTTGATGCTGTACTGAAATCATTACACCCTTATTATTAACTTCTCCATATCAGCGAACATTGCTTTAACTATAGACTTTGAGTTGTCGTCTTTGCGATGCTTTGCACAGTCGTGCCCTGCCATGTTTGCCCTGTTAGGTCATTTACTCTCTCAGTCAGTCATGTATTCATTGGGTTTTTGTGCATGGGGCAAGCGGGCACCTCCCCCTTTTCCATTAAAGCTTAAAGGAGGCTGAGAGAAGGCTAGTCGTGTATTTGTCCCGCAGTGAGTTTAAACAACATCCGCACAGTGTTTCAGAGTCGTAAAGAGTGTTTGAGCCATGCCAGGTCAGGACTCTGCCTATAAATCTAAGCCAACTGGGTGTCTACTATGAATAGTTAAGATGGAGGAGAGGGAGGAGGGGAGAGATGGAACTTACCCAAGAGCTCAGGGCATCTCTTTGTCCTTGTGTGTGTTTGTATGTGTGTGTGTGTGTGTGTGTGTGTGTGTGTGTGAAGCTAAACCACAGAGCAAACACTCTGATCCTCAGCCACCACTGGGAGGGAGAAAGAGAAAGACCACTCTGTTGCACTCTGTCCATTTCCCATAAACCCTGGCTCAACGGGGCGGCCCAGAAAAGACTCTCTTCGCATTCAAGAGATGTTTTTGCCTCTAAAGACTTTCTCGAGACGTGTTGCGCTGTGGTTTCCCACAAAGATGTGTGTGTATTATGTCAAACAGATTTTCCCCTCAGTGGGGAAGAGGGACGTTAGTCACCACTGTCTCGTGCATATTTTCCCCTTTATTCTAATAAAGTGCCTTTCCGCTGCTATTTGTTTGCGCTAATCCCCAAGGCCGGCCCATTCTGAAACAGCGATTCAATCAGTATTGCAACATCAAGACTACATTCAGTCCTGGGGTGGGGGTGGGTGGGGGGGGGGGGTTGCCCAATTCTTATCTTTGTGTGATGATGGTTCACATTCTTGTTTTTATGTGACCCAAATTGGGCTCTGAAAGGACCCATTTTCCAAAATTAATAACATGACGTGCATGATCCGCAACATCAGGCACCATTTTTGTGACAACCACTGCCGCATTTTAATTTCAGCTTTTCACTAGCTGACAGTAGCTTTAAGGCTTTTTTCAGGTAATTCTTATAAGGCAAGATACTACAGACAGAAATTATGAATTGGGACCATGTCTTCGCTTAATACACTGCAATCATAAAAATGTCAAAACTCTAAATTACTGAAAAACTGCTAAATTACAGAAAAGCTTATGGCTTGTTAAATGTAAAAAGCCAAATATTTGTCGATTTCCTTTGTACTTTAGAGTAACTTTAATAGGCTGGTCTCTGAGAAATCATCAGCTAATGCAGTTTTCATAGATGGTTTCCTAACCTTTCTGCTCATTTAGAACCTAATTCTGAAGGATTTCCCACTATATAGCTCATATCTGGATTTATGCTGGATTATGTACTTAAATTACCTGGAAAGTTAACCTGATTTCTTCATTAAAGGGGACATATTATGCAAAACTCACTTTAAAAGAAAAACAAGTTATAATAGGTCTAGGGGCTATACAAAATCACTCACATAAAGAGATATCACCGGCTTAATTATTGACAGTTTTGGTCCCTTTCAAAATTAGCCGTTTCAGGCAGGCCCGGATTAAGGTGGGTCTGGGCCCCGGGGCAAGGAGATTGCAAGGGCCCCCCCTCCCCCCCTCCCGCTCCG
>JBBPCX010000035.1:3027155-3057430 GCA_037974365.1 Hydrocynus forskahlii
AACCACTAGGCCACCAGCTGCCTGTGACTTAAGCAAGCGAAACACTTTTTGATTTTGAAATTATGCAGAACGCACCTATGCAAAACAAAAAAAGTTTCTCCATCCTTTACAGCATGTAACATACTTTGAGATGTTTTTATGACACTCAGTTTGTGTCATAAAAACATCTCAAAGTATGTTACATGCTGTAAAGGATGTTCTATTTTTGCCGTATCGTTCCACCCTTACTTTATAAGAGAACATTTTGAACCTCAAGGTATGTAAATTAGGGCTGGATGGTATGATGGTAATATTTAAAAATGAGGGTGTAATATTTAATAATGTCAAATTTCTATCCTTCTTTTACGTAGTAAACACCCAGTTGTCCAAATAAACACAATCCACCTATTTACATTTTAAGGGAGGGGCTCGCTGATTGGTGGTCTGGGAGTTCATAATCAAGGGACCGAGAAAAGCTGTGGATGAAAATCTCTCAGTGCACACACACACACCCACACCCACACCCATACACACACCACACACATACACACACACACACACACACACACAACACACACACATACAACACACACACACACACCCACACCCACACCCATACACACACCACACACATACACACACACACACACACACACACCACACACACACATACAACACACACACACACACCCACACCCATACACACACCACACACACACACACACACATACAACACACACACACACACATACAACACACACACACACACATACAACACACACACACACACACACACCACAGAGCACTTTTAAATTTTTTTGCTCTCAGATATGAGTTTGTACACTCCAAACAAGTGTTGTTTTAGCATCAGTTTGCTGGAAAAGAACTTGTACTATGGTTTGCGAGATGTTTGACCTGCTGAGTTATCATTAGTTTATCAAGGAACCTAGTCACCACAGAACAGGTCCAATTTAGACATTCTGCTGCTTTTTAAAAATATAAAACAGTTCTCGTGACTCGTACTGAATAATTAATAGATATTTGGTGACCAAAATGTAAATAAAGTGACCAAACTTTGATACGTGAACACAACACAGCACACAGTGTGAGCAGCACAAAATTCTTCTCTGCATTTAACCCATTCACCAAGTGAAGCAGCGGGCAGCCAGGAACACAGCGATACCTTGCTCAAGGGAACCTTAGTGGTGCCACTGGCAGTCCTGGGATGACCTTCTGATCACGGGGACAACTCCTTAACCACTAGGCCACCAGCTGCCTGTGACTTAAGCAAGCGAAACACTTTTTGATTTTGAAATTATGCAGAACGCACCTTTGGCCAGCTGTCATGAAAAATATGCAGTTATCAAGGTGTTGGTCTGACAGTGATGATATGTTACATACTCATATTTCCTGTGTTGTGGCTTCTGGTGTGAATGCTGTATAGAGAGCAGGCAGAAAGACGTGGTTTGTGGCTTTGAGGGTTCTGAGGGTGGACACACCTTTCTGCTAAATTTGTCAGATTCTTGAGAATGAGGAACCTGGAGAGGTTTCAAATATCAGAATGGATCAAAGAGCCACTGTTGGCTGTAGAATAGACCAAACAGATCAGAGTAAAGAGACATGATTTCGACTCTCAGACAGCAATTTATGTAACTTTATCTCAGTATAGCTGTATATAAATGCACCCTGTTCTACTGGATATTGCTTTATTCCGTTCTCCTGACAGTTGGGTTCTGGGGTTAAAGCTGGATCGAAAGCATGTTATCCTAAAAGTGAGAGCAAGGAGATCATATGGTGGCTCAGCTACACTTCAGAGTATTTCTGCTGAAATCGGTGATGGATTACAGCTTCAGTCTGTGGTTTGGAGAGCTTATGTTCTGCTGAACTCAGCTTTTCCTTCGCCTCGCATTTCTAATGGACCCTTTGCATTAAGCATGTGAAACCATGGCCATGCTCTCCCTCACTGCGAACATCTGATTCTTCGGCACTGAAATTAGACTTGCCGTTGTTTTATAGCGTGCGATGGAGGTTTTGTCATTAAAGTGTAATAATGGGAGTCACCATCTGTGGCTAAAATATTTGAGGGGATAATCTTTACCGAGCTGATTTTGAAGTTTTAATATAATGAAGAAACCACTTAGTGGATACTATTTAAATTTAATGTGTAGACAATAATGAAGTTGCATCTTATAATCATTGTCAGGCAGATTAGAAGAAGGATTCTTTAACCCTTTTGCGCAGAAAGGAAATCCAGTCTCATTTGGAACGATTTGTACTTACATCATTTAAGATTGATTATCTAATGTTTTACATGCGGCACATTGGTCATTGAGGGCTTAAATTGAAGAAGACAAATGGGCCAAGACATTCATTCACCTCCACCCCTTGATTTCCGTCATTAAGTCTAAATTTCAGAATATCATATACCCTAACCCTATTATTTATTTATTTTTTTCAGTGAGTCCATGGTTGGTGCGTTAAGTTGCAGGTCAAACACTACATTTCCTGATTCTACATGTTCTTAGGAAGCAAAATCCATAATTTGAAGCAGATACATAAAATTACACAGGTGCTACACAGCAATTTATAATAGGTACACATAGGCGTTTCCAAGTGTCTCCAAAAGCTCTCCAAAATACCAAAACAGGTTTTTCACCATACAACAGGGGGAGTGTGTGGTAATAGTGTTTTGACCTTGTCAAAATAATTTTAACTTAATTTCAGACTAATATTTACAATTCTTTCAAGTAAACCAATATAGAGGCCCATTACCTCTCCAAAACAGGCTATAAACCTCTCCAATACCACCTCTTGATACTCTTTTAGGGGAAATGTATAAGTGTTAGAGGACAGTCCTGGCAGGAGGGCATGGAGTTGAGGCTGGGGCTTGAGCTGGGCGCTTGCCTCGCCTGGTACCATGCTGAGGTACACTGGTGCTGGTGTGGAGGGGGTGAAGCTGGAGGCCTTGCAGATGGGGCTGTAGCTTCCAAAGGGTCAGCGGAGGTGAGGGAGTGTGGCAAAGGGGCAGATGGTTCATCACTGTATGAACAAAAAGATGGGACAATATATATTAAATATATATTATATATGTATATTAAATATATATTAAAATGTAAAATGGCTAAATTAATAAAATTGAATACATAATATATGTGTGTGTGTGTGTGTGTGTGTGTGTGTGTGTTATTATCTATATATATAGCCTTTGGACTTACTGCCAGCCTCTGAACTGCCATCACTCCTCTCCTCTTTCAAGGTCAACCGCTTCTTTTGTGGTCTTGCTATGACGCCAAAATCAACAAAAATACAGCCAAAATGCAACCAGAAGATATAGATAGCTGAGAACTGACAGATAGTGCTCTTAAAAAATGGTGACCCGTGTCTCTCCTCTGCGCAACGCATGTGTATGCCATGCGCAAAGCACATGTGGCTGTGAGGTACACGGAGGGTACTCATCATTACGCATTACCCTTGGAAACGCATGAATAGACCAATTAGGGTAAATGACCCACCTATGTTTTTGTAAGAAGGCATACTATTCGTTAAGAAAGGTGTCAGTCACATTTGGGAAACCTGAGATTGGCTAGGAAGTGAAATTAGAGACCTTGTCTGAACGTAAACAAAACAGATGCTCTCGCCATTGGTGAAACCTAGTTTGTTCACAGCAAATAACAACTCTTGAATTTTATAGAGGACATCTTTAGCTTTTGATCCATGTATAACATTATGTGTAAACTTGAATTGGGTGGTCGGAAAGAGTTTGTGAAGATCTTGTTGCTATACTGTTTATTGAGCACTACTTTTCTTAATGATAAAGTGAGCAAGCTAATAAACAAGTGTTTGGACATATCCATGCAGCTGGAGTCAATTATTCAGATACTTTGAATGTAAATTATTTTATTTTGAGTTTATTTGAGCTTAACTTGCATCTTAAACATGTTTAAAGATCTCCGTTTTAAAAGGAGGCTTCTTCCGGTGGAAACATTTGTGAAATGCTAAGCTAGCTCAATATTGCTCGTTATAGCTAACTATTGCATTACAGTTACACAAATTACCTATGCACATAGTTGAAATATTTGTAACAATGGCTAGTTGGTTGTTTCGGTTGTATATTGATAATTGTAGGAATATTTAACTAGCAAAGTTTAAATTTCAAAGTCGGCCTGGCGGGCGCTTCTGAGGGCGCCACTAGAGGGCGCTTCTGCACAAACGGGTTAAGATGTTCTTCTTTTTTTGTCTTCTTCATCTAACAATAATAGTAACAACAACAGCAACTACAAAACAACAACAATAATAATAATAACAACAACAATATGGATAATACTAATACTACTGTTAATAACAACAACCAAACAACAACAATAATAATAATAACAGCAAGAATACGGATAATCCTAATACTACTACTGTTAATAACAACAACAACAAAACAACAACAATAATAATAGTAACAGTCATTACAAAAAATCGAATTATAGTAATGTGTTGTTTAAATTCTGGAGATGTTTCCTACTCAAAAGGCTACATTACTGAAGAAAGACGTATTTTATGTCTTTATGAACATTAATTTTAAGATACCATACATGAAATCACTCTAAATATGGATGCTCATTGCATAATTCCCGAACTGTGATGTTTTCCAGCGCTCTCTGTGTCCTGCAGTACCCCCCCCCCCCGAAGCAAAGGCAGCCGACAGGTTCTCAGCTAATTTTGGCAAATCAGCGTTGTGTGGGTAAAAACCCACCAGAAATAAGGCTTGTGTAGCTCTTTTGATAAACAAATATGTTTGAGAAGTAAATAAGTAAATGATCACAGATGTGATGCCCTTGAGGAAAAAAAACAAACACTTTGTATTACTTTAACCTCATTTAAATGCCAGTTTTGTGCCTCTGCTCTGACGTCCTTAATCAAGAACATCATGTCCTGTTTGCCTGGCTCTTGGTTTTGGGCCGGACTGCTTGAGAACGCCTTCGCTGCTCCTCTATCAGAGAGGCAAGGAGTGGACGTCAGAGTTTCCACTGTTTAATCTGGTGGTGTTTACCCATGTACAGTACGTCCTGTCACCCATAGCACAATCATCTTTTTATTGATTTGGAAAGCCATCCACCATGTAATGTGCTTCGTAGTGACAGTAAGTTTACAGTGAATGTGCTTGTAAACCAGGCCTCCTGTTTGTTTGGAGCTAACGGTTTTGGCCGCTGTAGTTCAACACCAATTTTATTTTGGTATTTGGTTCAAGATTCTGCATTTTCTGCTCTGATCACAGCAACAGTTTAATCTCTTGTCTCCGTGTCAGTTGGAATGAACTGGCCTGGTTGGAGGACTTTCTTAAGAGCAGCCCTGTGTTCACTTGATTTTTTTTCAAACCCCTCTATAAGCCTGACCCGGTGCCTCAGTGAAAGATGTGACATATCTGTGTATGCATGTGTATTTATTTACAATAGTAAATTTATTTTCTATTGATGGCAACAGTCTGACAAAAGCAAAACATATATGTACTTATCTGCAGTGATTAGTGGTTAAGTTGCACAATGATACTATATTGTACTAATTTATAATTGCAACATAATTATTATTTTCTTTTTACAATATCATTATCAATTCATAATTGGTAATATTTTATGCCAATATCAGGTTTGCATATTGTCTGTGCCAAAAACAGACTATTGGTCAGACTATTGGCAAGTAGTGATAGTTTTTCATGTATTTTGTTTAGTAATAATGTTTGTTTTAAATGATACTATTCATCTTTTGTTTGCTCTATTATGGTTTAAATTTTTTTTTTAATTAAGAGTCTTTTCATCTTTTTTTCATATTTGCTGTTTTTTAAAGCTTGAATAACTCGATTAATCATCAAAACATTCAGTGAATTATTTGATTACTAGTGTCATTAGTAGTGACAGCCCACATGTTTTAAATTTATTCATTTTAGCATGGTGTTAGGATCATCTGGGGAGGAGGCAGTGCTGGATAATTCAAACATGACCATCAAAATCACATTTAATCACATATCCAGCATCCAGCCTTAACCATTGGTTGACAACAAAACTTCCAAATAGATACAATACATACAATGGTTCCAGTATCTGGGTCTTCCATGCACTTTATCCAGCAGTGGCATGAAAAAAATAGTTCACTGTGTATTTTTATACACGCTCTGGAAGTAAAACCCAGCTTTCCTCAGTTTTTCAGTTTACTCACATGGAACGGGAAGGATCGGCTGGAACCTTTGAAGTTGTTCAAATAAAAGTTATGAAGCTTGAAGCAGCCTGATTAAAACACTGCAGTGCTTGAAATAAATCAAGCATAGAAAACCCAAATATGTCAAGGCAAACATTATCCATGAGCCATTTTTATAAACTGAACTGCACACCCAAGTAGGCTTGATTTGAGCTCATTTTTCCAGTGAACCTTGAGACCATTTTTTTCTAGCCTTGTTTTTCTAAAGGACTATACGTGTTCATATGTTTTCAATTGAGACAGATCTTGAGGGCCGTGTTTGTAATCTTCAGAGCTGGTGGGATCGCACTGTTAATTTTGTTGACACTGCAGTTGTGGGACGCTTCGCTTCCCTCGTCAAATACGCGATGCAATGGTGTTTATACTCTGCGCTGTTTTTATAGAGAAAGGACAGGATAAGTACACACATCTGGTACGGAGGTCTTGTTTGCGTTGTCACAGGGACCTCCTGCCTGTAATTATCATGCCTGTTGCTTTGCTGACTGCCAGGCAGGTAGAGCTTTAGACCTAGCTCAGTAAAGCACAGTCTGAAGGAACCTTGGTGGTGTATCACAAACAGTTACCTGAAATTGCTTGTCTCCTTGCTAGTCTGTCATTACATGTGTGTTTGTTCTTCACAGATGCCTGGTTTAGTGTCATGCCCTGGTGGTCTAATAGTCATTGGGATCTTCACCCTCTCCTTTGCCCACATCAGCTCGGAGATATGGAGCAATGAAGGTAAGCCCAGTGAGAAGTTGTGGGTGGGAGTGGGATCACAAAGTACATGGTTTTTGGACCAGGGACCATTTTTTTAAATGTTTTAAAGGGGACATATTATAGCTCTTTTTTAAACAAGTTATAATAGGTCTATGGGCTACAAGACATGTTCATGAAATTCTTTGCATAAAATCACTCTCACATAAAGAGATCTCAGTGGCTCTATTCTTCACTTTTCTGCAAATAAGCTGTTGCTGGCCACGCCCCACCCATCCCATGTTTACGCCGCGTGTTTACCACACATGAAAATGGCAGAAAACAGAGGCGCTATCCAGCCCTATATGGGAGAAAGTGTAGGGATTTGTGTTGTTCTTTCCAGCCAACAGCACAACACTTCATGAGTGACTTGCCTTTGCCTGTAGCCATAGTGCCCGGAGTCTTATGCACGTGCTCGTAAAACCAACAGACAAAAATGGCAGATCTTCAACTAATCTAGTGGGTAGTCAGGATAAATAAGGATAAAACTTGGAGTGTTTATAGGAGCAGTAGAGACCCAAATGGAAATACAAAAGGATGCAAAAAGTGAATATGACCCCTTTAAATGGCAGACCTGTGTGTTGCACAGTGAATGCCTACTCAGTTCTATCAGTCCAGGTGCGTAGAGTTGAAAAAATTCATCAAGTTCTTCGTTTGTATTGACCTTTCAGATCAAGCTAAAAGTGGACCATTAGTGATTGGTACAGTTACTGAGTAGATTGAGCTATATGATTTCTCTGATCCAAATTAGGACATAAATAAAAAGCAGTTTTTGAGATTATTTGGTTTACTAGCAGCACCATGCTTGCAAAATTATAGTAGATCACTTTATAACAGCCAGCTGTTTTTTTACAATAGTACTATAGTTACCATATAATTATCATCTCGGCTTCTTAATTTATAATTGGCATTGTTTACTGGCAACATCAACGTTACATGCTGTCTGCAGAAAACACTATTGATAAGCAGTGTGAGCCATTTGCAAGCACAGTATCTTAGGATGCAAATTTCAGCCGAGGTCTATAGCGAGGGAGAAGGTCTTTCAAAGCAACTGACTGGCAAAATCAGGAAACTGGCTCCCCTCTTCTAGACAATCTGTTTTACTGCCTGCTGTAATGCCTGCTGTAAAGTAACAGAAGTTTTTTGTTTCATTTGCATGTTCTTCAGCACTTTTTCTGGCAATAATCCATAATATCAGTTGGCATCCCAAGGCTAATTGTTATTACATCGCTAGATTTGGAATGGAATGCATTATTTTGACCAAAATGTATGACTTTTGTTGCTGCAGCTACAGAAACACTATCAAGAAACATTTGGGTATTCCAACCTTCAGTGAAATAGATTATGATTAATGATTAATAAATGATATGGAATGGCGAAAGAATACCCCAAAGGCTCAAATCAATGAGAAACGTTGTTTGCTGTTATTTGGCTTTGCTTGCTCCAACCCAGCACCTGGAACTCCTCAAAGTATCTCTCCGTAGCGAGTCCCGCCATAGCCAAAGCATGACCGACTTAGCCAGCCCCCCCATCTCCAGCCAGCTTTTTATCGTACTCGACCAGCTGATAAAGCCAAAAGAAGCAGACTTCAAATTTACAGTCTTGGTAATTCAGCCGAAACAGGAACCAGGGATCCAGTTATGTTCTCATTTTGCAGGAACAATAAACATCTGCATTGAGGATCGAAGTCTAGCGCAATCCCCCATGCGTTGTATGCAGCTCATACAATTAATTCAAGCTGTGTGTGTGTGTATTAGTGTATGTGTGTGTGTGTGTGTGTGAGTGTGTATGTGTGTGTGCAAATGGCGGTAATTCTGCTGGCATGAGTTGGAGAAATGTGAGAAATGTGGTGGGTTTTTAAATAATATACTTGTGCCAATATTCCCTGAAAGCAGACATTGAGCACGACCATGTCTGCAGTACAGTTAGACCCTGGGTGCTGGAGGCCAGCCACTCCCCAGAGTATATGAGTGTGTGCACATTTGTGTACCTGCCTAAGTGTGTGTATGAGAGACACTGTGTGTGTGTGTGTATTTGCCTGTCTTTGTCCAGCGCTTGGCAGTAAATGCCTGTTATTCCACCCCTGATATAAATACTGTGGTCTGATGGGGCAGTAAAGGACAGGAACATAAACACTCCCAATCTGCTTGTGCTCCAGCACACAGTCAGTCTTCGGCCTGCTATACGATCCACGACTTGGTTCACTCAATTGGGGCAATGAGGTGCCATTTTAAATGGCACAGAAAGGACACTTGCCAATATCCAATGCATATCGTTCATAAAATTCAAGCAGGAGTATTAGTCGTCAGTGCTATTCAGCGGTGAAGCAGTCTACTATCCGATAGCAACTGTTCTTTTCATATGATGGCTGCTTATGCCTGAAAAAGTGTACACTTGGTTTAAACATATGTTTGATGTTCTTGGTCTTCCTCTTTGGTTTTGCACTGGAGCTAATGTAGCTTACAAGTAGTGATGTAATGGATTTGAACTGAAACCTGAATATATTTCGAGTTATAATGGGATTCTGATCACTGGTCAATGAGCTTGAGCCTCTGGATTCTCATTGCTGTTAGATGTGCCCAAGGCATGGAAATCCGTTTGAGGTTAAGTGTGCTCAAACCATGGGATTGCGATCGCTGTTAAATGTGCTCAAACCACAGGATTCCGATTGCTGTCAGATGTACTTGAGCTACTGGATTTCTATCGCAATTAAATATGGCCAAGCCACTGAATTCGGAACAAGGACAAATGTGTTTGAGCCACATGATTCTAATCAAGGTTAAAAGTGCTCCAGCCAAGGGTATTCGATAGCTGTTAAATATACTCAACCTGCAGGACTTGGACTTAAGCCATAGGATTCTGATGGCCATTAGATGTACTTGAGCCCTGGTATTCAGCGTTAAACATCTTCGAGCCACGGGTATTGGATAAATGTGCTCGAGCCACGGGATTCCTGTCAAGGTTAAATGTGCTTAAAACTCAGGATTCCAGTAGCTGTCAAATGTGCTCAAGTCATGGTTTGAAATTACAAGCAGACTTTGTTTCCGAACATATGTTGTGTAAAAGATGAATGAAGAAACAAAGGGAGAACTGTGTTCTGGGAAAGACAGTCCACTGCAGTTATGACGAATAGGACTTTTTCTGCAGCAGATGAGCGAGATGTTGGCTGATGTGCTGAAGGAGGTTGTTCCTGAAAGAAAATTCTCCATTCCTGCCTCCACTGATAGTGTGAGAAACATTGCTCTTGCAGTGCATTTGGCAGGACTTTCACCTCACAATGGCCACAGTTTTGTAAAAGAGGAATTTGGAAAGATTTATTTCATACTGTTTTAGAGTTTGTTTTTTTTTGCATATCTTGCATTAAAGTTGTTTTTTTCATGATCTGATCTTTTTAGTTTGTCATGTTTTTGCAAACTGAACCAAACTAAACCATTGGCTCAGAAACTTAGGTCTGAACTAAACCGCATAACAGGGTGAACTGTTACACCCCCCTACCAACAAGGAATGGAAGTCTATGCCCCACCCTGTTACCACTGTGCAAACTCTGGCTCTAAATCATCATATCTTTCCCGCAAACCATACTGAATTTTAGGTCATCTCAAATAAACTTGTGATTTCTGACACTGTATGACATACTATTGTAAAAATAGATTTGGAGAACATTTTGGCTTGACGATGACTGTTTTAGCTATGTGATGCTGACATACCTTTGTCCGTTTCTATAGATGACTGTCATACAGTGCCAGAAACCACAAAAGCAAGCATAAGCTTAGCGAGGGTTTGATTCCCTGCCTGGACAAACATTCCACGTTACACTAATGAGAGTCTTTGAGCTTTTTATGCTCCTTATGCTACACTCATCACTCAGAAAAGTAGCTCTGCATAAACGCATCTGCCTAATGCTTAAATGTAAATGTTTAAGCGCTGGACTTCTCAGAATGGGAAAAAAAACTCTAAAGGCAGATTTATTGCACCGTTTGCTAACATTGTTGACTTACGCCTTTACACCTTTTATAAAGCCGTGTTAAAGACGTTCTATTCTGTGTCATAAAGCTGCACTCCTAATAATTTACAGCCAGTGTCCTGTCTGTCTCGTCCAGTTTCAGATGTCCAGTATGGCAGCCTGGGCTCCAGCGTCACCCTGACTTGTGGAAGTGCTCAACACGGGTACGTCTCTCGCTGGCTGTTTCTACGTGACAGAAGAGCTAAACAGAGCCAAGTCTTCCAGTAAACGCTGATAACAGCGTGCTTCACACCCTTCTGTGGAGGCACTGGCCAAGCCGCTATAGCTGAGTCACACTGGGTCCATTCACCATTATATGGGGCATATACTCCCCAGACTCTCAACTTGGCAACTCAAAGTAGCGTATGGAAAACCACCTGTTGGACCAAATTGATAGCCTTTGCCAATAAATGTAATAGCCAATTGAGTACCCTTTGCCAAAGATGTGATTGATATCACAAACAGGTCATTTATAGGTGGAGGAAAGTGCCGTTTTGCTTCAGATGCTGCTAATTTCCCTGCTACAGACCAGGCTTAGTTAAATCATTGAGTGTGATTGATAGAGGTCATGACTGTGAGTTTTGGATGGTCCGGCAGGTCTCCGGTGCACTGGCGGCAGAATGGGAGCTCAGTGCGGTTCAGGCAGACACACAACGGCACCCTCATTCTACTCAACACCACACACTCCATGGAGGGTAACTACAGCTGCCACAACCAGAGAGGGGTCCTCCTGCAGACCATCAGGCTCCGTCTGGGCCGTAAGTGAACAGCAGACCCATTACTGTGTTTGAACCCAACACTACAGATCGTAGGTTCTGACATCAAAGAAATCGTTAACTCTCATTATTGTCATTGCACTTTACTGATAAACTTAAGTACATAATCTGAGGTTCAAAACCCTTGCCGCAAAATTGTTGATTTTGATCTCATTTTGAGATACACAAGATTTGTGTAGAACCAGGGTGAATTTTGTTTGGGGGGGGGGGTGGGTTGACCAACAACAACAGAAGTTTCAGAAACTTTCCTTACAAAAAAAACATTATTAAAAACATTCACAAATATTCAGAAATTAACTGCAATTATTCTGCCAATGGTTGTAGTATAATACAGTTTTATTTAAGTATGTTACAGACAAATGCATTTATACTGTGGATTCAATAATGCAATTTGTAAAACATTGTCATTTTGTGTCCAAGCACTTAGAATTTGCACTTTTGACAGAATTTCAACTCAGATTTCTCAGTGGAGTGAAAAGAAAATTAAAAAAACACTATGCAGGACCATAACTGTGACTTCTGAGAGTTAAAAGGCACCATAACATTACTTACTGTAATAAAGACAAAATTACTCTGCAGGGGCACTGTTGAGGCTTATTAAAAGAAGAAAACACCTCGTACATTATCCATTACTAATCAAAGACATTTCTTTAAAATGTCATCGTCTACTATTAGATGTTTTCCTTTATTGGCGGACATTGCTTGAATGTCAGGAAATTTGTTTGTAAAAATGGGAGCACTTCAGCGTTGTCCTCTCAGAGCGGGGCAAGGGCCGCTGGAGACAATAAGTGTGTGTGGTGGTCGAATTCAGGGCACTTCCTCTCACAGGAAGTCACTACATCACAGCACTCCAGCATCCTGTTCGGAAGGGTGAGATTGTCCGTATCCAAATGTACACAATTTCAGCCTTTGGTGTTTAGCCCGTGCAGAATCCCCTACAGGTTGCCAAGGAAATCTCTGAGCTTTAATGTTGTGGACAGGAGTGTGTGCAGTGTCTGGTTGGGTTCTATCTTGTGTGAAAGAATTTCTGGTTGTGTCTTTCAGATCCTCCTGGTTATCTCAGTGTTTCCTGTCGAGTGCCAAGTCACTTTGAAATCTGGTGCTCATGGACACAGAGGGTGACAACACACTTGCCGACCAAGTACATCTCCTCCTACAGGTTGGGCCACACGGCAGAATTCTGTCATTTACTGGATTACCGATCACATTCAGCCAAAGCAATCAGTAGAATCGCACATATTCCCTTCAGTTGTTTCTCTCAGAATAACAATTAGTGTCAAACAATAATGAAATTGCATAAAACACAGAATGTCTTGTAGTTACATTTCCTATATTGTATTGTTTTACTGAATAAAACATTTGTGTATTTTTTATGTGCCATAAGCATAATTGATTTTTTCATGACATTTCCAGCCTCTTTGTCCCTCAAAAAAGACTAAAGCATGTAAATGACATCTACTCTTTGCACGGTACACTACTGTGAACAGGAACAGTCCTTATTAGGGTTGTGAGCTGAATGGATTAATGTATGTAAATATGTAATTATAACAAAACAATGCTAAAACAGGCTGTTTTTACAGCTTATTTTCTGTATGTGAACTGAATGGATTAGAGAGTGAAAGGTATGTGTTCATATTACATGTAACCTTTATTTTAAAAAAGGAGGACAGTTTGCTTTTCTATAGGCCCTTTAAAGAGGAATTCCACATTTCTGTACTTCCCTATTTTCTTTGGTTATTATGTAAGGCAGTACAAGCCTGTTTGCTTTTTAGTGGCTACTATACTGCCTAATTGTAATAGAACACAAATATCCAAAATACATAGCAAATTTAAGTGTCAGCCTAACAGAGACCTCTATTCTAAAAGGCTTGAGAAGACATGGTTATAGACACCAAAAAATCTTAATTGGTTGCTATCTAGTGTAACATTTGTTAAGAAAACAATTTACTTATTATTATTTGCCAATAGATACTGTAGAAAGTAGGGGGGACCTGGTTACCCATGATGAAGTTGGTTACTATGCCACCTGTCAGCTTAATCTTAGTTACGAAATACAAGTTTGACACAATTATTAAACTCATAGCAGTTTACTGTTTTTACTTAGTTTTGTTCATCAGCCTCATAATATTTATTTTCATTATGTATATGTCTACTAACATTTGAATGAAATGCAATGACATTCTGAATGAAGGAAACCATCCCTCTAAATTGTTGATCCAATGGTTACAGAGTGAATGACGAAAGGCCGCAGCCCTGTGAGCAGCAGCTCATCAATGTCAACGAGTGCATCATCACCAATCCTGAGTTTTGGAAGCCCAAGTACCTTGTGAACATCACAGAAGTCAATCCCCTGGGCTCCAATTCCACCATCACCTATGTGGATCCCCAGAAGTCCTGTAAGCATGTTAGCCAAACAGTTCTGTAGTGCTTTAATGCCAAATTATGGAGCCGTAGGGTTTGTGCAGGTTTAAGAACATCATGTACCACAGTAAAAAATGTTCATGCTGTTTTTGTTGTCTTTTTTCCTGACCCTGACTCTCTGTGCATAGTAAAACCTAACACTCCAGAAGCTGTGACTTGGATGGCAGTGCTTGGCCAGCCCACTCAGCTGCTGGTGCAGTGGAAGCTCCCGAAGTCTTGGCCTGAAGACCTTAGCGCCTTTCCCCTTAAGTTCGAGCTGCAGTACAGGCCAGTGGGATCTAACCTCTGGTCCAAGGTCAGTTCCTGTTTGTTGACTCAAGCTATTTAGAAGCAAGGCTACTTTATTTAAAAAAAAAAAAAAAAGTTTAAAACTACTGAGGAAAACTGTTGGTAAAGTGAAATAAAAAATACACATTAGGTCAACAAGAATCGTGGTCATTACAACAGACAGAAAGAATGTAAAAATGAGATAGTTTTACTTGTTCAGCATAATGCTAGTTCACGGTCATTTTCCTGTTTTCATGACACTTCAGGTCTGTAAAAATGCTGACAGATATCCTGTGTATTACTGGTGGTACTTTATGTCCAAAAGTTTGTAGACACTTGCTCCTTTAAGGTCTGAAATCAGGGGTATAAGAATGACTGGGATTCCCCCCTTTGCTGCAGTAATAGCCACTACACTTCTTCGAAGGCTTTACACTAAATGTTGGAACACTGCTGTGAGGGTTTGATTGCATTCAGTCATGAGAATGTTAGTGAGGTCATGTACTCTTGGATATTTATAGATTACAAGCACTGCTCATCTCAAAGGTATTAGATGGAGCTCCGTCACGCCAATGAACACAATTGCACTTCTCCACAGCCCCTCTAGCTAGTGTTTAGTACTGGGCACTTTTCAGCTGACAGTGTAATATCCCACTGAAAGTGATAAGTTATAGAAAGATATTCACAGTTTTTGATGAAGGGTGAATATAGTAACTTACAATCACTTTGGATAAAAACGTTAACATTTACTGAGCCTGTATTTTGAATAAAAGCACTTTTTTTAGTATTCAGAGCTGGGGATTATGACAATGCCGTATAACATTATCATGATTTTGTGATAGACATTATGTCACAAAATGTGTTTTTGAGCATATCCTAAAATCATCAGTACTAAAAGACACTTACCAACTGCATGTTGTATGACAGAGAATAATTAGTCCTAAATCATTATATGAAGTGCAGTGTAGTAGTGTGTGAGACACTGAATAATTCAGTTTCACAGTATTTTTTAAATGTGACTACTGGCTCCTTTTTGTCTGTTGCAACTCTGATGTCAGAAAAAAAAACATGGTGTCATTGCGTGAATCTTGTTATATTTTTGCTCTGTGATTCACCACTATTTGCATTTACGATGACTTAAAATTGCTATATGGAAACAAATCTGGTGTGCTTTCTGACTTGGGGTTGATGGTTAAGGCTGTTAAAGTTTTTGTTGATGCAGCACAGGTTGCTTCGTGCCTGCACTGAGTGAATGCAGTGATAAACAGTGCAGGCTCAGCTAACAACTCTCCTCACACTCTCTTATCACACAGTCACATGTGGCGTCGTCCAGCTTGGCTCCCACACAGGCTCTGCTGTTCTGTGGAGTCTCAGTCATGTCCCAGCAGCTTTCCTTTTCCTCCCCCACTCCTCGTCTCTCCATCACTCACTCATCGCAGCTCCACACACATCCCAGAGCTGCTGATGCTATCTGCCACATGATGGCTGCTCTTTCAGAGACCTTTGTGGGTTTGTTACCTGAATGTGTTGTTTTTTGTTTGTCTTGGCTTCCAGATTCAAGAAATCATTCATTGTCGGCCCAAATGAAGTGCCATTGTGTTTACGACATGATCTGAGCCCATTGTTACTGTCAGATTTGTGGCTCTATTCAGATCTATAGATCCATATGTCCTTGCACAACATATAGATCTACAGAATAGGCCAGAAGTATGGGAGCACTTTTTTCAAGAGATAAAGGACAGTAATATGTCTGACCCAAAAGAGTTTGGCAGCTGTAGTGTCCAGCTAATTAATTCTTCTGAAATTAAGGGTACTGGAAGGGAGGTTTTTCCCTATTTGCTGTAGTAACAGCTCTGATATTGGGACATAGTTGTGAGGAATGGATTGAGTTCAGCCACAAGATCTTTAGTGAGGTCACCTCATTAGTGAGGTGTTGGATGATTAGTGTGGGGTCATAAATGCAACTCATCCCAAAGGTGCTGGATGGAGCTGGGGGTCTTTTTACCCATCTAGTGATTCTTGGCATCGTAAGCTCATGTGTGGATGATCCTCATCCCTTGGCAGTGACTTTTTTTGGAAATTATACAAATAGAACACTTTTATGGGTAGTTGGCGAACCTCAAAGTAGCCTAGTTGTAAAGAGTATGTGGATATTTTTGGACAATTTTGGGGTCTGTAGTGAAATTTACATCTGAAGCCTTCTAGTGTGTGTAGATGCAGGATTGCGGTCCCATTTAGCTTTGTTTCAAACAATTAAAACTTTTTTTATTATTTTCAACACAACATCTAAGAAAATTGCAATAACATTCAAAAACTGTTTTAGCCCTGTGACAAAATGCCAATTTTACAAGGTTTCTTTTATAATGATTATAATGATATGCTTATAATTATATAATTATAAAACAATTGTAAGAATTATATAACAGAGTAACATTTAGTTTCAGTGAACCCGGATACGCATAATGTGCTGTAAATAAGTGCTGTAAAGTTATTTACCTGAAGACACATTGGATGCAGAAGGTTGCGTAATGGACACTTTTGCATTTAAAAGATCTTTGTTTTTTCTTTAACTTAATTTACATTCATTTTTGTAAATCAAATAATGTAATATAGGTGGCACCCCAACTGGAGAATCACTCAAATAACAGAAAGTTCTGTTCTTGCCTCATGTGGAGAAGTGTGGTCTGGCATTGTGACGCTTGAAAAGTTACACATCACAGAAAATTGCAGCTGTATCAGCGGACAGATCTTATACTATCACGCAGGAGTTTGGATGCTGGAACTGGATGATGCACCACTGCCAAGTCAAACATTTGGTATTGAAATCGTGTAATGTGAGCAGTTCCTTGGCGTAGAGATTTTCAGACCCATGTTGTGTGTCACTGGCCTTAAACATTTTTTTTTCTTTTCTGGGGAAACAGATCAGTCTCAGGAGACTAAAATGTTTGGAAAGCATATCTCTGAGATTGAACAATGCCTTATTATGCACGCATTAGCATACTGCAAAAAAAAAACCCTAGACATATGTTTAAAATATGTCGAACTGTGAATGCTTTTATTATAATCCAGAAACTTGCCAGGAGCAATAGAGGAAACGTGCCCGTCTTTGTGTTCATGCCTGTGTTCAGTGAGTGTGTGTGGGATCGTTTTGTGTCCAGCTGGAGACAGAGGACACCACTGTGACGATCATGGACGCTCTGGTGGGACACCTGCACCACATCCGAGTTCGAGCCCAGGATGCTTTCATTAACCACAGCCAGTGGAGCGAGTGGAGTCAGGTGGTACAGGCCCAACCCTGGAGTGGTGAGCAACACACACACACACACACACACACACACACGCACACACATACTTACGCTCCAAACACAGTCTTCATTGCTGAGTTACCCAAAACTGATTGACACCTACAATTAGCATTTTCTTAGACAACACACTCATGCAGTTACAGTGGTCCTTCTCAAATATATTCCAGTGTTTTTCTAATATTAAACTTGAATTCTATGTGGCGCCCTCTTTTGGTCTTGAGAAGTCTCAGCCTGAGATAAAGCTCACACCAAAGTGCCACATTTCTGAAAGTTACAGCTCCTCACTCGTGACTGATACCACAAGCCATAGTGAATCAGTCACTGCTCCAAATTAAATCTGGCTGGCAACAAAACCTCAGTGGAAAGTTTGGAGTAATGACTTGGGTATTCCTTTGCTACGTCCCATAATTACACACATTAATATTAATAATAATTTTAGCTTCCACTTTAGGACAGTTTGGCCATCGTATCTTTGTAAACTGTTTCTTTCTCATTAGCCCAAATGTAAGGATGCTATTGTAGCTAACAACTAGTGGAAACTTGTAGCCGCCAGTTAGCATTGTGCAAGAGGCATGAATTAATTCTCACCAACTGGCCTCAAGCCATGTGGAAATGCTAAGTAACCTCAAATACACTTGCTTATTTAGTTTCTGACTATATATATGGGAAAAAAAAAGTATGGATAAAATCCAGGTTTCATGATGGCCGTCACTGCAGTTTTTAGCTTGTGTTTTGTCCACCGTTGCTTTAACATTATTAACTAACAAACACCGACTATAATGCAAGCAATGGTGATTGTAAACATTGTTAACTTGAAATGCAAAATCAAGTTCTTATACACTCTGTGGAGTTCTACGTCATTTACACAATACCTGACTGTCGAGAATGTGCTAAAAATGTTACCTATTATTTCCAATTATGATTTCACCTAATTGCTGTTAATAGTGGAAATGACATGGTTGTGTGAGGCACTTTGGCAAATGAATCTGCTTTTGTGATTTTAGCCCCATTGACCAATATTGAAGAGACCACCGAGGAATTTTATGACAGCCCAGTCTTCCCTTCCACATTTCCAGTGAAGGCCACGGAAAAGTCTCCAGGTAAACTCTCGCAGGGCTGTTTGTTATATCAAGAGCTGGCAAGAATTTTCAAGATAAAAACTCAAACATGTACTCACTACTCTTTCTCCTCCGCACTGAGGTCTTTTTTCGCCCGATGAAAGTGCTGGGGTTTTGGCAGTGGAAGAGAGCACTAGTCAGGCTCAGATCGAACACGCGTTGTTAGATGTCTTTGAGATCTCGTCCAGATAGACGTATTTTTTTTCTGCTTGATCCAGATGCTCTGGCCTTTGGTGTGGAGGTTGGGCTTTCTCCATATTTACCGCGCAGTATCGGCCAATCACAGAGCAGATCAGCCTTTGTAAATGCAGACCATGTGGCCGGCGCCGGCATGACTCACTTAGCTTTAATTAGCTAAGCATTTCCAGCTTTTCTCAGCGTACACACAGCCCCACACGCTCCAGAAACTACAGAATTATTCTGATTATCAGAATACAGTGCTGAAAATCTCGAGAAATATGTGTTCTCAGTTTGTCAGATGTGACACACTGACACAGTTTTTTAGAGTTTTAGTAAATAAAAATGCCACCATGTGTTCCTGTGGCTTGCAAGCATGTGATGTGTGCTGGCATCTGTGCTGCCCAGGGGAGTAATTAAACCCTGCTCAGCGGAAACCATCTCCAACCTGAGGGCTCGAAATAGCAGGACTATGCAAATATCTGTTTGTTTATGGTAAGCAAGGCAGTTACTGTCTCTGAATGAGGCAGAATTAGTTTTTGTTAGACATTTTTTAAGCTAGGAGAAAACTATTACCATTAGAACAGCAAGAAAAACAAAGCTTTAAGCGAAGTTGCCCTATTTATGAGTTTGTTTATGAAGGTGGACACAAAAACATGTTGGTCATTGTTAGTTTTATAACATTGGTATTGTTGGGTTTCTGCTGTGGCTGTTCAGTGTAACAATAATATTTGGGCTATGTTCTTCTGTTTCTGTCTAGACTCGTCAGACGATGAAAACGGAAGTCTGGGTCTGTTGATTGCTCTCGGCCTGTTCGCAGCAGTAATGGTGGCTGTGGTGTTCACTATCACGGCCCTTCTATGGTGAGTCTCTTCTGCAGACATGAATCATCATCAGTGAAGAGGTTCATATTCAAAAGGCCATAAAAGACTGTAGGTGTCTCTAATAATAATTTTTACGCTTATAATAATAATTAAGTAAAGTAAAGTGGCCCCTGGCAGTCATACATGAACACACCACAGCACAGCACACAGTGTGAACAATGTGAAATTCTTTCATTTAACCCATTCACTAAGTGAAGCAGTGGGCTGCCACCAACGGGGGTGCCTGGGGAGCAGCGTGTGGAGAACCTTAGTTCCTTAGTGGTGCCACTGGCAGTCCTGGGATTCAAACTTACGACCTTCTGATCGCAGGGGCAACGCCCTAACCACTAGGCCACCATCTGCCCCAATAATAATATTAACAATTTTTTATTTCTACAGCGCCTTTCTTAAACTCAAGGTCGCTTTACAAATAGTTCAGACATAGAACAAGAAACAGCGTTTAACAGACAGTAGTAGACAAAAACATTAAAAAACACCACAGATTACAGTAAAGAAGAAACACAAGAGGTCAGTCACAATTAATCGACAATAAGTTTGCCTTCTGTAGTACATTTTGAAATCCTCCATCTGGTCTCTCTTATAGGAAAGTCCCAATCACACTTGTGCTTGCCAGCAGATTTTCCCAAGATTTTAATAGAGCATAAACTGTATTGAACTTTGACATGCGTACTTGTGTCTTCAGCCTGTAGTCGTGCTTTTGACTGTGCTGACCTCTGAAGGGTGGCCCTTTGTATATTCAAAACAGAGGAAATGCTAATTTCCTTGTCTAAGCACATTTAACATTTCTTCCCCACTGACTTATAAATAAACACATGAAAGACAGACTGTGTGATACACAGTCAGTGAGGAATCTGTATTATTATCTTTACTTTTGTGGTTTTACTGTTTGTGTGAGATGAGTTAGCCAGCTTGCGAGCTGTGATGTTAGCTACTAAGCTAACCAAAGCTGCACACAAGTCATCCCATTGCCACCAGCCATGCCGGTTATTTACTGCAGATCTAAAGCTGTAGCGAGTATATAATTATATGAAATAATCATGTTCAATTTTGTGGGTTTTTTGTTTATGGTTAGTAGGTTAGCTAGCTTGCTAACTTTACTATTATGCAGGATTTTTTCCAGAGGCAGCTTCAGTCATGCCCATAGTCACACGGCGATGCAAACTGCAAAGGTCTAGTGTTATTGCAACTTGATGGACCAGTTTATATGCAATTTTTGCCACACAGGGTTTTTACCATTCAAAAGTTTGGAATCACTTGTCATATGAATAACTGCTGTAGTTTTATTTACTAATAACTCAAGACAGTCTGTATTGAAATACTAGATATCAAGCATGATACAAGAGAATATTTTAAGATGTTTTATTCGTTTGTTTGTTTAGGATACAAAGACAAATAATATCCTGTAATAATCTTGTTACAGTCATCTGCCTCCAGATGTGAGACATTCAAAGCCTCTTATTTAGAATTTAATTGGAACTTAATTTTTAATGTTTCGATTTTTTTGAATGTATAGATTTTTCCATTTTTCACACGATAATCATCTACAGCTTGTTCATTATTCTAGACACTAAAAATAGCTGAAACTCTGGAGTACTATCATAACAGAATTGTTTTATAAATTTATCTCAGACTTTGTTTCACAGGGATTATTGAAAGTTTGTGAACCCTTTTCTGTATTTCTGTGAAAACACCACATATTGATAGAGTTTCATGTACACTCATTACTCACAGATATGTAAGTAATATTGGATCATTGGATCAAAGAGTATAAACTTTTGTCTCGTTTGTTGAAAATCTTGGTGAAAATCTTGATATTTTAGGTAATTTTTTAGGTTTTAGGTTCTCAATCATTTAAAAAGTGCTGTATATTTTTTAAAACAGTAATTTCAGACAAGTAAACATCCAAGTAAAAAAGTTTAGATTTTTCCGTTTCTTCGTTACTAATATAAATGGAGTGTGGCAGTCATACACAGGAACTTTTGGAAGATCATTCTGAAGGCAAAAACAACAGTACAGGCTGTGCATTTCGTGCTTACAAATGGTTCAAACAAAGCAGGTCATAAGACAAAGCTGTGTCTGCTTGGACACAGTTCAGGGTCGCTCAGATGCAATCTTCTGTCTGTGCTTATTCTGTATAATCCCAACACATTTCTCACTGTTTATATTTGCAGGATAAGGAACAGGAGGCGGGACAATGTGACGAAACAGGAACTGACCTCTATGGTGAAGATGAAGTCCTTGCCAATCTAAAGTGAGTCACTCCAGGGCTTCTCTGCTCCTTCTCAGGACATTTCACTTTATTGCCGAGGCTCTTTTCATGTGTCATTAAAGCAGCAAAGCAAATAACACCTTTCATGAAGTGAGCATGTAGGGAGCTCACTGTCAGTAGCACTGATCTTTTTCTGAGGAACTCTATAGGTCCAGATTTGCGTCAATGTACTCCGGGGGGACAGTGTAAACAATCTGATTAGATCAGAAATGTGTATCTGTTCTATATTAATGTGGCAGCCTGTAATCGGCCCACGACAATGGCACGCTGAAACAATTATGAAAGATGAGTCTTTCCCCTAGTTTCCTTTGGTTAAACATTTTTCTCCCCCCCCACTCTCCCTTCTCTCTCTTTCTCCTTTCTGTTTTACTCTATGCTCTCAACATTCTCTCTCTCCCTACTGTTTCTTATTTGCTCTCGCTATTCTTTTCATTCTTTCTCGCCACTGTTTCTTATTTGCTCTCGCTATTCTTTTTATTCTTTCTCGCCACTCTTTCTTATTCTCCCCCCTCTCTCCACTCTTTATTTGTGCACTCTCTCTCTCTCTCTCTCTCTCTCTCTCTCTCATCCATTATATCTCCTCTTGTTCTTTCTTTCTCAGATTTACAGGTTGGCCCTCTCCTCTTTCAGCCCTCATAGGGCTTCATCATAGGGAATCATCACCACTGCCACTGCAGCGCAGACAGACTACAATACCCACAATTCCAGCTTTCTCCTGTTGCTGCTTTAGGGGATCGGCACTCCTTTCAGCGGAGATCCAAGACCCAAGAACTGTGAACACTTTCAACTCTGCAATGTAGCACAACCTAACAGAGAACTGGCTTTCCTGGCTTTCTTTCTTTGACACGCAAAGCAGACTTGCCAGCTTCGGACCACAAAAACCAACACATTTCAAACCGAACATGCTTTCAGTTCTCTGTAGCTTCAGCTTTTCCATGCAGACTTGTGCCATTTGGCTGCGGTGACACTCGGAATGCTGTGAAAAAAAAGAAGCATGGCTGTTAGCCAGTCGTGGGCCGTGTATTGGGCATTATGGATAAAGTTGGCATTCTCTACGTTTCAATGCAAGGGAAGGGGCGTGGTGAACAGTTACTTCCTCCCCAACCTGAACACAGCTGCTAAACGCGGACGAGAAAAAAAAAATTGGCCAGCCATCTGGACACTTCACTGATGGAAGCTGAACATTTTTAGGAGTGTTTTTTTTTTCTTGTTCACATTGAAGTGGTGATTACTTCACTACATCATTGCTTTGACCTTTTAAAGGGCTCTCGCACAGAGCTTCAACTCATTTCAAATCAGGTGGACACATCTGTAAACAATCTATTCATCTGGCTTGGTCTGAACCATAAGTTGCCTTTTAAAACTCAACGATCTTCATTAAAAATGCATTATCTGTTATTTCAGTATCTGTGGCTGCACCAGCAATAATTACCCTGAGGCCTTCATGACAATAGGTTGGCATTCAGCAGACCAAAAAGAAAAATGAAATAGGTGCTCTTGAAGAATGTAATTGATCACATAAAACAGAAGTGGCATAGACACTAGGCATTCACAGAGCATTGAAACAGAACGTGAATGTAATGACTTGGTCTTAAAGCCCCACTCAGGACCACAGCCATAGCAGGGTTAGCACTGAGTGTAATACTGGAGAGCTTTGTAAGGATTCTTCTACACTTTATTGGGTCAGCAGACCATACTGTATCTTTAATAGATCGCTCGATCACTGTATTACTGTTTTCACTATTGTTATTGTCTCATATGATGCAAATCAGGTGGTCTGAGCGGGTACCGATCAGTATTTGATAACAGAAACTTCACTTTGGTAGCGGCCTAGTGGGTGAAACTCTTGCCTCTGAACCCGATGACCACAAAGTCGCAGGTTCAAACCCCCACTTTCTACCATTGTGTCCTTAAACAAGACTCTTCACCCTCAGTTGCTCCAGGGCTCTGTCCCTGTAAGGAATGATTGTACGTCGCTCTGGATAAGAGCCTCAGCCAGATGCCCCCTTTACTTTCCATTCCCATCTCCCAGTAACTTTAGCCACCAGTCCAGTTCCCACTGATCAGTTTGCAGTAAGCGTGCATGTGAACTTTCCAGTGCCTTGCTACGTGCAGCTACTGCTCTAGACCAGAGTCTTCATAATTCTCATTGGTGACTAAACCTGTAGCGATTCCTGATTGGGTCTTTAAATACCAAGACTACAATGAACTTCTGATATCTATTTTGAAGCTAATGCATATTCATAATATTGAATATTCAGTCGAAGCTTACCTTCGCAGTTATATTGTTATAGATTTATCTTTATTGTACAAAGGTCTCTATAAAATACCGTTCCCAGTGACATAAAGCTTAAAATCCGTGCATGTGTGCTTTTTTTTTTTTGTTGTTGTTGCTTGTTTTTTTTTGGTGTATTTTTCTATGTATCCTAAATAAGCACAAATATGTTGTTCTGTGTATTCAGATACAGACATATTGTGACATTGTATCAACTGAATCAGTAATTATGTTGTATGTAAAATGTATGTTTTTTTTACAGTTAGGACTACAGGCATTGTAATTGGTCCCTTTTTTTGTAATTAGCTCACAGCCTTCAAAACAACTAGATGCCCCCGATTTAATTTTGTCAAGTGTGCACTATTGGATTGTGCTGGATTTTACTCAGACCAGGCGTTGCGATCATCATGGTGCCGAAGTAACAGCAGATCTATACCAATGCTGGGAGTTTTCGGAGTCGAAATCTCCATAAAGATCTCAAACCTGCAGTTTCAATCCGGTAGTCGCAGTGTATTACAAATAATTGCATTCCCTACTTTATTACCCCAAACAATTACTCAGACAGGATTTGCGTGCCTTTAACTTTTAATTTCACCTCCGAGGCGGCTTTGATCCCAGCAACATTGGCGGAACTGTTTTGATTCCACAGTAGACATGTCATGTTACGGGAAACGACAATGTTTTATGTCGGTGATTTAAAAGAAGAACAGTCACTGAAAGCCTTTTTTTCTGTTGGTGGTGGTGTTTTCTTTTTCTCTCCTAAAATATATCATTCTTCAGCACTGCGCAGCCATGGTGCTTTTCATGTGTCTGGGCAGAGAATGTTAATGACTGAACCCGTTTAGTCTTCAGTACTGTAACAATGTGCATACTGTCTGTGTTGTGCGTGCCTCTCCTGCCAAGGTTGTTGTGTCGTATGTGTGGGTCTTCAGGGTCTTGATGCTGCAGTCAGGTGGGATCAGACAGTGTTGGTTCACTGCTGGTATCTGAACGTACGTAATATGTTGAAGGAAGCACATTGATAGCATGCTGAGTACACACTCCTGTACGAACTTTGCCTTTACGTGTACTTTAGTACATGAAAAACATTTTTTTCAAGGACGAAATGAATCACAGAAGTGGATACGATTGGTTTAGTCATCTCTTATTCTCCATCTCTACAACTGGCAAATGTATATCGTCAGTAATATATGTAGTCAAATTACATTGTTTGTTTTGTGTTTAATTGCAAATCAGTTTCTATAATGTATTTTCAACTTCACATATTGGGGAAAAATAAAAATGAAGATATTACAGATTGCCTTTGGACAAAGAATTATTTTTTTCCCCAATATGTTAAATTTAGCAAATAAACAGTAATTGTGCACTAAAATGTGTTCTCAGTTGAGGACGTGTACTTAGTTTTACATTAAAAAGAACCCCAAAACATAATTTAACCAGGGATGCCCAAAGTTTGCACAAATCTATGTTGTCAGTTTGCACTGAAGACTTTCATGAACATCGTCTTTCGTTCTTGTGCGGGGTCTTTCACTAAAATGATTTTATGCATGATTGGCTTGTAGTGCTGTTCAGGAGCTTAAGAGTGAAGCAGACATGAAAGCACAATGAAAGGGGTGCTATAACTGAAACTCAGTATGATGTCCATTTAGAAAGAAAACCCAATTTAAGGACTTTCTGATAAACATTTTAGAGATGTCTCCTTTGTTAGATTCTTTTTTTTTTTGTGACATCGCTTGTTTAAGCATGTTAAAAAAACAAAATTCAGATACCATTGCCTTTTCTGTGTCGTGTTGCTGGTAAAACGTTGGGCTACTGTCTGTCTGTCTGTAAAAGAGGGTGGAAAGTTCATAGAAGTCCTCGATAAATGTATGTACAGTATATTTTGCTTTTGTGTACAACATAAGCTGTTTTATTACTCTTCAGTTCATATTCTTGTGAAATAAAAGTTATTTTATCACAAGTCTGGTATTCATGAATTTCTGGTAATTAAAGCACAGACCGTTCGAACAAAGTTCAGCATGGAGGTTAATGTGAAGACACACTAAAATGATCTCTGGTTTGCTTCAGTCCAGGCAGTCTGTTACTCCACCTGCAGTTCCATTAATCCATCATCTAAACTGCTTATCCTTAACCAGGGTCACGGGTGGGGGTGTGCATTTGGGGGGTGTCTCTCCATTACAGGACAATCGCATTCAAACACACACGACTAGGAGCAATTTAGAATCTCCAGTTTGCTTTGACATGCATGTCTTCGGACTGTGGAAGGAAGCCAGAGCTCGCAGACCCAGGGAGAAGATGAAAACGTCCAAACCCAGTACCATTTTACTGTGAGATACCCACTGCACCAACATGTCACCCAACCTACATGAGTATATTGACAAAAGTATTGGGACACTCCTGTTTTTCAGGGTTTGGACCTCATAAATGCTCTACAGAATGACTGGGCACAAATTCCCATAGAAACTCCAAAATCTTGTGGAAAGCCTCCATAAAGAGTGGAAGCTGTTATGGAACCGACTCCATACTAAAGCATTTGAATGCAGGGTCATTAAAGTCTGGTCATGTGACCCAATATTTCTGTCCATATAGTGTACAGTTCCAACCAAATATGCGCACTTTAAAAAAATAAAGGTTCTTGCAGCCAATGTATGATCCCTTATTTTAGATCTTGAATGGCATTTACAGCTCTGATATATACTAGAATGTGAGAGGAAGAAGAGATTGTTTTCCCACTTGACTTTTGTCCATAGTTTGGGCTGAAGCCTCTTTGTAGCTCTGGAATTAAAGCGAATGTCGATGACTTCAGCTTAGTAAATCAAGTGACCTGTGGCTTCGAATACAATAGACCGGGCAAATAATTACCTCCGCATTAGGGTCAAGCTCTGCTCTTCCTTTAAACAGGCCTTGTGTGCCGTTTCTTGTTCCAAAGAGAGGAAACGTGGAGCCGAGCCAAACAACATGCTCCATTTGATGAGGAAAGAATGCCCAAGGTCATATTGTACTGAACAGGTAGCTTCTTCAGAATTACTACACATATAACAGCCATTTAATCTTGACAACAAAAGTGGTGTTATTTGACTAACGTTTAGACACATTCATGCCATTTGAACACACCCTGAGCAAAAAGACTTCGAGTCTAGTGGTGGTAAGGTCATATCATGGTAGAACATTTCACAGATGGAATATTTGCATAAACAAATTTTTCACTTATGTTTCTTTGTGCTTGAAATATGTTTCTGTATCCAAATGTCTTCCACCCATGCAGTGACTCACAGAGGTTGAAACCGGTCAGACTGAATTTTTACATACAAGGTCTAATAAATTTTATGATAATGAGGTCACCCCACATCATGTTCTGGTTCAAATTCAGGTTGTGTACTTACATCTTTAATGTATCAACTTTACACAAAGCCAAAATACGATTATTTCTACACTGTATGGACAAAAGTACTGGGACACACCTGTTTTTCAGGGTGTGGGCTAGCCCCCTTACTTCCAGTTATGGGTAAGCTTAATGCTTCAGCATACCAAGACATTTTGGAGAACGCCACGCTTCCATCTTTGTGGACACATGACTGTGCCCCAGTGCACAAAGCAAGCTCCATAAGGACATGGCTGGATGAGTTAATTGTGGAAGAACTTTACTGTCCCGCACAGAGCCCTGACCTCAACCCCACCCAACCCCTTTGGGATGAACTGGGATGGAGATTGTGAGCCAGACCTTCTTGTCCTACATCAGTGCCTGACCTCATCAATGCTCTACAGGGCTGTTATAGCTGCAAAGGGGGGACCCACTCCATATTAAAGTTTATGTAATTGAATGCAATGTCATTAAAGTCCCTGTTGGTGTATGGGTCAGGCGTCCCAATACTTTTGTTCATACTGTGTATCTCAAACAGCAGATTTACCAATTCAGTTACTGTTTAACCTTTAAATTTAAGATCTTTAAATAACAAAAGCTATTTTTCATGGACTTTGCATCCATTACCTACCCAATCGTTTTTAAAGCATCCTTTAATTAATGAAACCTTCTTTAATTGTCAATTTAAAAGAGGAATTGCAAAGATTTTTCAAAATGTCTGCATAATTCAGATACTGTGATGTAAACATCGTTCAGAGTGGACTGATTTACAATGGTTTATTGTGAACAAACTTACCAAATCAAAGTTTCTTCACAGTGATGGTGATAGGAACCGGGGGTCAGAATGTCATCAACATTGGTGGGGGTTTTTTCCCCCAGATTTTGTGTCAAATTTAATCATCTCCAATCCTACACCAGTACCACAAACACTGGGAGGATGAAGGTGAGCATGAGCTTCCCAGGAGTCACGTGTAATTCAAAGCCGTTGAACATGCTTGGAGGCGAACACTGGCCATCAGCCAACAGACGCCCACACTGGCTGGCATGGTGCTGAGTGATGTGGGAGAGGGGGAGGGCCATTCTACCCACACAGTGAGAACGATGGCTGCAACACCTCCAGGGACCCAAACGTAGGGCCAACACTTAAGACAGTTGCACTACTTGAAGGCCAACTTATCATCTTTTTACTATACAAAACATGTGAACCTCCATGTGTTGTCTGGGTGTATATATGCTATGTAGATGTCAATAAAATAAAAATATTTGGCAGATATTTTGGAAAATGGCCGTTCGCTTGAATACAGCACAGTACAGCAAAGTGTGGAATTCTTTCTCTTCATTTAACCCATTCACCCAGGTGAAGCAGTGGGCAGCAACACAACACAGTGTGTTGGGACAGTACCTTGCTCAAGCATACAGGACTGCCAGTGGTGCCACTGGTCAGTCCTGGGATTTGAACCCACACCCTTCCGATCACAGGGGTAACTCCCTAACCACTAGCTACCTTATAACCTGCATGTACCCCTCCATTATAAACAGATTTTTAAAATTATGTTTAGTGTTGTATTTTGAACAAGATCGCCTGGGGCATCAGGCAGTGTATTCATAAATATTTCATGTAAAAGTGCCAGAGAGGGAGCATTTACAGTCATTAAACACTTTGGACATCTGGTTCCATTCACTATCACTGTGAACAATTTGCTAAGTTTCGTAAGAACGGACCATACCCCATCAAACTCTTCTGAAGGACTTGGTTTACATCCTGATTATTTACTCATGTAGACGTTTTAAAAAGATGGCATCCCCTTTTAAGAGTCATTATCCAGTTATGTAGTTATGAGAGCAAAGAATGTACTGAAATGTTCTTTGTTTGAATTATTTCAGCTGTAGCTTATTTTACTTTAAATTAGCCATTTATTTACAGCACTGTGCTAAGGTCTTAAGTCAACCCTCATTTCTTAATATTTACTTTAAATCACCTTCTTGGTGCAAAATACTATTTTATGCCTGTCAAACCTGTCTTATCTGTGACATATATAGATTAAAGAAATGGGAACAAATGTTTTACTATGACAGGCTAAAGACACAAGGAGTCTAGATAAAAGAGTTACAACCACCCAGCATTCAGCACCACCAGTATACTGATCACCGCCTGATCATCTCGAATCATCTGCACCTGTTTCTTCACTGGCTCAGGCCTCATGTTACATGGCTTTGTGGCTTGAATGACTCATATGTAGGTCACTGTGTGGCTTAACAAACAAAAAACATTCATCTGAAACTGGTCAGGTTTAGGGACTGGACTGAAAATGAGTCTTTGAAAGTCCTTTAGGAAGCCTGGAGAACCGTTCCTCAAGACTCCATTAAAAACACAAGAAATTCTGTCTCTATAGGAAAATAAGAAGAAATAAAGGGTGGCTTAAGACTTTTGCACAGTGCTATATATTCCCACTGTACTTCACACGCTTTAT
>JBBPCX010000035.1:3057530-3071644 GCA_037974365.1 Hydrocynus forskahlii
ACACACACACACACACACGGGACATTCAAAAAGTTTCTGCACTTTTTTTAAACTCTATTTATTAAGAATTTCAAAAACAAATTACACCACCTTTCTAGTCACCTTCCTTTGCGATGCAATTTTCCCAACATCGTACTAACTTATTAATGCCATCAGCAAAAAATGTTTTTGATTGAGCGCGTAGCCACTGATGCACTGCTGCTTTCTCATCATCACATGAAAGTCTTCTTCCCCTTAAAGCTTCTCTGAGCTCCAAAAAGGTGGAAATCAGATGGCGCTAAACTCTCAGACACGCCCAATTACTACTCTTTCAGCCTTCTTCGTCTCCAACAAAAATATGAAAGTGTGGAAACATTTTGAACATCCCTTATCTATATGGTTTCATCTGATTATGCACTGCCCTGTGGGGATAACTTCAGATTATTCTGTAAAAATTATGAACGGAACTGAATTACTGGCCCACACACAAAGGGTAAATTACTTCATGTAAAACTTTCAGTATCTTGCACAAACGACATAAAACTCAAAACAAAGAGGTGATTGAGCGACAGCAGTCTGGTGCACATTCATCGGTTTCAAAGGAACAGCTGTGCAGTTGTGCAAGAACTGAAATGAGAAACGTGTGTCTGAAAGCTCTGCTCGTCTCTGTGGTGAAGGCAGCCAAGGTGACGCACTAATCAGGACTGCAGTGATAACACCACTAACTCAACTGGACCATCGGCTGTGACTTCAGTGAGAACTTTCATTAACAGTGACTTCAGACAATGACCAAAGTAACATTTCTTGATCACATATTTTTAAAAATGCAAAAAACATTGTTTAACACAATAAATAAAAATGTGCAAAACAACAATATGTAAATCTGTGCCACAGCAATTACACAGTAACCATAAACATAAAATAGGACGGTAGGATCTTATTTTGTGGTCCACTGGTGCCCCCTTTTGGCCAAAGGAGGAGGAGGATAATAATAATAATAATAATAATAATAATAACAATACAATAATAGTAAACAGACATTTTTGGCTTGTGTCTCCCTTTAGTTTCCATTCTTGTTCAATTAAACCACGTCAAAGGCTTCTTGATTGTAAAGGACGCAGTTATGATGCAGAAATATTCTGCTCTGCCACGACCTGGAATCACAGCATAATCATGATTTATCCAAAAATGAATGCAGTGAGTCAAATTAAAGCAGCTGTAAACTTAAACACAAATTTAAAACAAACTCAGTCAATATCAGACACTGAAAAAGTGCTTAGGTGGTCACAAAAAAAAATAAAAATGAGTTCATCAATTTCAGGTTCACACATTCTAAAGGAATATTATGTGGAATTGATGGTTAGTTATTATTTACAGTGACACTCAAAGCAGAAGCACAACAGGTACATGACAGGGATCGAAAAAGAGCATTTCAACAGTGAGACTTCCTGTTGGTTTGACGCTGACTAAGGCGAGATCCTTTTATGGAATTCTGTTCACTCTCGGCTTAAAGGTCCATATATTTCACTTTGTGTTTTCTATTTACCCCAGAGGTTCACTTATGATGGTCATAAGAGTTTATGTATCAAACTATTGATTTTTACATGACCAGACATAAACAGGCTGTTTTTATTACTCTGACCTTAAGATGGGAAGATGTAAACACTCTCTATTGACCCTGACTGCTGTGTTGGATTTGTGACATCACAACAAAAGTGTACTTAAATTGGGCTGATTATGCATCCACTTCCACATATGGACAGTTTGGACTTGAGAATTAATGTTCCTTTTTGAAACCTTAACAATGTTTACACATTATATGAAACTCATTTAAACCCTTTAAACCAACTTCAAAGACCTGAAATCTCTCCTTACAAGTGTGAAAAAGGTGGTATTCTTACTGCCTTCGTTTCCATACACCTGGCACTTTCCTTTTATTACCTTTCTATAGTCACTAGCCAGAAACAAAAGATGGGTTTGAGGTTAAAGTGCAGACTGCTGGCTTTAATTGAGCGTATAAACGTCAAGAAACAATGAACCAGATCGTAATTACACAAGATTTTTTCTAATTAAAGCAAGTGAAAGTAAGAGGACAGCTGCCTGCTCTGGGGTTTCCTGGCAGTTGTGTCTGCGCCGGTGCTGTCCTAAAATGAGGATCAAACAGTAAAGCAGGCATTCACGAGGCTGTGAAACCATCTGTAATGGAAAGAATAGCACACCAGGATAACCACAAGATGTGAACCACTGATATGCCTCAAGAGCAGAAAGGCCATGATGGAACATGAACATTAAAAACGCCTGTAAGGTTGGAACCAAGTTTTATGGACAGATGAGGTGATGACTGATGACTTTCAGGGTGATGCAAAGAGAAATGTGTTGGACTGCTCTTTATTATTATGGTTGGAAATGAATACAGGGGGGTCCTAAAGTTACGACAGTCTCAACATACGACATTTTGAGTTTAGAACGCTCACTCCCATTCAATTTTTAAAAAAGTTGAGACATGAATGCTTCGGCATATGCTGTTACTGTCATACTTACGGATTACGTGGGCGAACTAGTTTGGTTGTGCGCAGTGGAAGAATATGCAGTATACGCAGAATACGTAGTGACGCGGCGTATGAGTGAGGGAGTTGTCTCCAGTATGCTTGCCTACGCCATTTTGGACTGTTAAAGTGTTTTTACTCTTTTTCTATTACAATAGTACAGTGCAAAAGTACAGTATATGTATGTCCTTTTCCTTTTTCTGTGGCTTAGCTGTGTTTTTATGCTCTAGGTTATGATTTTTCAACTGTGTTAGGATAGCTAAGTCACTTAGGCCAGGGTGTGTTTCGACATGCACCAAAATTTGGGTTTCATCACTGTTGTAGGAACGGAACTGTGTCGTAACTCGAGGACCCTGTGTATTAGGGGATCCAAGTGACTGCTTGGATTTAATTGCTCAGTGAACAGTGTGAATACACTGCTAAAACAACTATGGAGAGTTCAGAGCCAAAAAGCAGAACGTCTGGCCAAGTCAGTTACTGTGGGCTTCACTGAGCCGGATTTCACTTTCTGCAGTAGACTTAACACAATGATCAAAATTGTAGCTAATACAGATCATTTTGATTTGCTCCCTGTTTGTAGCTATATCTGTAAACCTAAAGTGGCCAAAAAGGCAGACTGTCCACCTTGCATCTTGCTTTGGAGCCAAAACTTGCATAAGGCTTTGTTACGGGAGTGTAAACAAAGCATTGATGTGGCTGAGGGTTTTCGATCCACTCAATCAAGAGAAAATCTGGTTTCAGTCTTCAAACACTAGACCAGGTATGGTCCTGCATGTTTGGAACTAAAACTTGCATCCACATCGGCCCTTTATGGAGAAGATTTGACATACTCTGACCTAGTAGCTGCCAACTAACAATAGAAACAGCTCAAATAAACAAAACCAACCGCTGCCCTCTAAAGGCCCTTGAAAAGTTACTCGCTGCTGCCCCCTACAGGTATCACCAAAAATAATCCAAAGTTCATTTTTGTTTTGTTTTCGCTGGTTTCTAAGACCCATGATGTGTTTTAATTATGCAGCTTTTGCCATCAGAAGAAATAACTGCAATCAGGCACAAAGAAATTTACAGCCATATTAAAGAGTTGATCTGTACAATTCCTATGCAACCAAGTTCTACCTATACGCAGATTATGTAAGATTATTTTAAAATGTATGTTTATTGTGGCCTTGAAATATGGGGACTGAAATAACTGGGGACTGAAATATAGGCCAATACGCATCAAATATATTTAAATTAAAGCCACACTTAACTTCAATCATGGTTTTACTCCAAATCCAATCTGAAGCACAGCTGTAAAACCACAAAAATGGTGTCACTTGTCTGTACTGTCATTAACAGTGTAATCTCTACTCATGAACCTACGCTGTGTTCAAATCTGATCAAGGCTTAATTTTCCAGTCAGCTGATACTAATCTCCTCATTCCTGGAAGTCTAAAGAGCAAACAGACCTTTTCCATTCACTTTCACATCCTGACACTCATTACAGCAAGCAATCACTCCCCAAAAGCATATCTACAGCTCTTTTTACACAAGCTCCACAAACGAGTATGGACTGCAACCAGTATGTTGCTCTCGACTAGCAATTCAATGGCAAGTTCCATTATTAATTAAAGGTGCACAAATGAATCGATATGTGGGTGCTGATTTACAGGAATCGATTCTGAAATCAACAACTGCACTCAAAAAATGCAAAGGGCTGAATGATTGATTCTATGCCGAGAATGCTATTTTCAAATCTTAAGACCTGCAAATATAATTACATCATACGCTATTCAATGTTGTCTTAAGTTTTACCTTTTCAAAGGTACTCCAGGCTACTCTACGGTCAGCGTTACGCCTGAAAAAAGGATGTGCTGGTCTTTTGCGATGAGAGAGGCAGATCTGGGATCACTTGCATAAAATGTCTTAAGTGAATTTGACCTTAAGTGACATCTCTTCACAAAAATGTTCAACTGAAATGTAGGGGGAAAAAATCTACAATAGCAAAAATGTTGCAAAAACTAAATGCAAGTTCACAGCTTTAAGTTTACCTGTTTTTTTAGTATTTTTTGTTAGCATTAGTTAAAAGAAAATATTTATGATGTTTTAGGCAAGAGGCCACTGGCTCCAAGCTGGTTACCAAAAAATAATTAATTTAAATTGTATTTGCAATAATGGTAAAAGAAATGGCAATTAGATTAGAGCAGATTCCCCAAATCAATCAGCCCTAAAAGAATCAACATCAGTTTCAGAGGCTATTTTCAAATGTAATGTAATGTGTTTGCTCTCTGTATATTTTATGACTGTAGATTTACACACTGACATACACGTTGGTATACACAGAGAGTGTGTTAAAGCATAGATATGAGTAGCACAAATTGAATCCTGGTTAAATCTGAGTTTTCGTTACATGGAATCCTTTCCGAAAGTATCACAGTTGAATTAGGTCAGATTCAGATCCTCATTATTAAGAAAGCTTTTACAGAAACAGTATATATATACACACACACACACACACACACACACACACACACACACACACACACATACACACACATACGCTCGCACACACATATATGGAAACGTTCACTAGCACACTGCTAAGCTGTGTCTCAGAGGACTAAACAAAATCATTTAGACTGAGTGCCCTGAGGTCTCCAGCATTAAACATTCGGCATGGTGGCCTGCCAATTAAATACAGCTATCCCAGACGCCGCAGGGGATTGATGACCCTCTGATGACCGATGAAAGAATTTAATGGCATCTAGTACTGTATTCTTATCTGGACTTCGGTGGTGGTGGGGCTGCAGCTCAGGCTGCCTGCACGCTCTGCATGACTGATCCTCCTCTGCTGAGAGGCTGAGCTTTCCCTGTCACATCTGAAAATAACTAAAGGGAGGGTAAATATTGGGAATAACGATCACATTAAGTGCAAAACGCACTTATGGGTTCAATGCGACCACAAGGCATAAAAATCCTTCAAATGGCAACAGTCTGTTGAGGCTTTCTTACAATTATAAATAGTTGAAACACGCACACACGTCCAGTAAGGGAGGTCAAAAACCCTGATAGCAAAGATACACCTGACCAGCTAGTTAAAATGACCATAGATACAATGCGATAAAAAGCGTCCAGGAAAGAGTCCTTTGCAAATGGAAGTGACTGAAGTGTCACACTAGTGTACACAGGCACGGACCATTCCAGTGCCGGAGTTTCCTTGGAGAAGTGTAGGAGCTTCCGTTTTCTGATAACAAAAAATTACTAAATAAATAAATATCGTACAAGCCCACGCACATTAAAGCGCCCCCTCAGACGTCGATGGCCACGCCGTGTTTGGTGGAGATCATGTCTCTGGTGCCAGTGAGATACATGAGCACGGAGCAGAGGTGTGGCAGTGTGGCGGTGATGGTGACGTACAGCCAGTAGGAGATGGGCGCTGTGTTGCCGAAGGGACAGAGCCACAGGCCGTGGCGCACGCCGTCCCGGATGTGGTGGGATGCCAGCGAGATGAAGAGCATCCAGGGCAGAGAACACCACGAGTCTTTCAGGCGGCAGGCCCACATCAGCAGGCGCAGGGAGAAGCAGAAGGCCGGGATGAGTGTGGAACAGTGCAGCGGCGGCCGCTGGGGCAGGCTGAGGGCAGCCTAATCATGGAAAAGGGGGAAACACGGGGTAAAACAGTAGCTACACAGACTAAAAGATACTCACAGGAACAGTGAGGTGCACATAAACACATAATGACAGCTTATCCCAAGACATGTTGCAATGACAGTGTATGACTTCTGCTGCTAATGTTTTAAGATATAGGACACCAGGGGTGGGAATCACTAGTCACCCACAGTTTCAATTTAATTTCAAATCAGGCTGTCAAGTCAGGGTTACAAGTCGATTCCAGGTGCGTCCTATTAGAACTTGAGCTGCATTTTGTATAGTATTCACTTTTTCTTCTTTTCATTCAACATTCTACACTCAAGTTTTCTCAGCTTGATCTGAATGTAACACACTCTGAGAATATAACCTGTTCCACCATCTAATTGAAACTCAACCCTAAAAAAAAAAAGTGCAATATTTCCTTGCAGCTCTTATAGTGCTTATATTCAATCAGAAGCGAGTGCTGATTATTAAGAAGACGAAAGACTGGAGTTGAGAATAAGTGGTTTAGAGCCTGTGCTGTCTAGCACTGAATCCTAAAAGGAACCAAATACCAGTTTAAGAAAGAAACACTTCAGTCTTCAGCACACTAAAAATATACTTGGACCTACACTTGCCTTGTAGCTCCAAAGAAGCAAAACATCTTCCATCAAACATGTAGGCGCTCCACACTGCACCTGCTTTGTGTCACTCCACACTGCACCTGCTTTGTGTCGCCCTTTTGCTTACCTAATCTAATCCACGGTAAGCAATGCTGCCGGATTGAATTAGGAGGACAGGACAAACACGCTGCAGTGGAGGCGGACGGATGCTGATTTGAGGTAATGGTGACTGATCACCAGCAGGCCAGGCAGACTCGTCTGGGCCTTAGCATTTGTTATCCTGTGTCACAGGAATACATACTTCTGTTTCTGACTGTGTACTATTCTGTCAGAGAAAATGATCCTGTTTTACATCAGGACTACCTTTATAAAGGCTTTATGAATGATTTACAGTTTATGAATGGTTATTTGTTGGGGTTTTAGGATATAAACATCTTTATGAGCAGTTATAAACAAAGAAGATAACAGTGACCTGTCTGATGAAAAGTAAAATGTGATGAAGGTATAAGGTAAATAGAGTATCCAACAAAATCTGAGGTATTATAGTATAAATATAATATGTAGTATAAATGTAAAATAATTTGTGATGAAGGTATAAGACAACAAGTATCCAGAGTTATAATAGTATCATTGTAATATCATATGTAGTATAAATTTAATATAATATATGATATGTGATGAAGGTATAAGACAAAGAGTATCCACCAGAATCTGAGCCATCATAGTATAATAATATAATATGAAGTACAGATGCAATATAACATGCGACTAAGGTGTAAGATGGGTAAAGAATCCACCAAAATCAGAGTTATGATAGTATAAATGAGATCTGGCTTACCATTTGGCAATTTATGTGTTATTTCTGTGTTAATGATTTTTAAAGTATTTATTCAGAAAAAAAAAAAGAATCCACCAAAATCCACCAAAAAAGTTATAACAGTAAACAATAAATTAAATTTATGACGGTAAATTAAAGTTGTCTCACTATTTGTCAATTTATGTATTGTAACTTTGCTAATTTTAAAAGTTTTATTCATGAATAAGTATTAATAAATTCCTGCAACCACACACACACATCCCTGAACAAACAACTTACACTCCAACCGCCACTGTAAATACCTCTTTATTTATTATGCACTGCACATTCTCTGTTCTGGCATTATTTACACAGTCATTACTAATTGCTGTCCACCTCTATACTTCTGCACACTTAACAACTCCGCTGCTAGAAAGCTGGAACGAGATCACATAGTGCAGGAAGGTCCACAGAGTTCTAATGCAATCAGCAACTCAAGACATATTGAATATTCCAATTAGATGAATTATTGATTAAGTCCTTCCTCCATTGTTAATTACTGACCAGCAAACCAGATCTGATTAAGTCTTCCTTCTACAGACCTGCTGATAAAAGACTACACCCATGAGATAATAAAAATAACCATCTGTCTGCAATGCTCATTTCCTGAATAATCATTATTCTGTCCTAACACATTTCTATGGGCTTCATTTCTGCCTGCTCCAATGTCACCCCCACTTGGTTTGAATGACAGAGTGTCTAGTGAATTTGACAGCAGGCTCATTTACAAATCAACGAGCACGCTGACTACGAGGGGATGGAGGGATGACTTTTCCTGAGTGCCTCTCTCACAAAAAAAGGCATAGCTCTTATGGAGCATCAAAGCTCTTTGGGTGCTAACGGTGTCCCCTTGTGGATTTTTAACCTGCTAAACAGGAGTGATCCAGGTGCAATGGAAGAGCAACACAACCCCTTAATTACACTGAGGTGTAGTACTCTTTTGCTTCACAGCATTCCGTGTGCAATATTCTGGTGCAAAGTGTACAATTTTTGGGGTGAAATGTGCAATTTGTCTGGTGCATTATTACTGTTTCTGTCAATGTCTGCTGCTACCAAACAACAGAGGACACTCAGTTACCTGTATATATAGATATCCACAGTGTTCATCCATATCCACTATGCACATATATACATACAAATATCCACTGTGTACATACATACATGTAACATTATATGTAAATATGTATATACTTGCAAATACACAAATGTCTATATTAAAATTTTTGTATTATTTGTATAGTGTACTTTCTATACTCTACTGTTGTGTTGCATGGCTTTTATTCTATTGTTTTTGCTGTTCTTACCTTTGTACTGTCCACTTTCTGCTGTGACAATGCAAATTTTCCACTTGTGGGACTTATAATGGCTTATCTTATCTTCTAAAATTAAGTAGATCATTTTTGGGAGCCATCCTTTTAACAAAATTGGTCTTACTTGAGCTGCACACACACAATTTTATAACACCCTGGATTTATTACGAGATGGTGCAATGCATTAGCTGTTCAAAAAGAGTTCAAGAAAGCAACAGGACTTACTTTGAGAGACAGAGATCCGGCCATGTAGAAGTGGTCCAGGTCGATGATGGAAGCAAGTAAGCCTGCCAAGACAACTTCATAGAAGTCACTCCTCTTCCTCAGCCCAATGACGATGGCCCAGGACCACAGTCCGATCATGCCATGCACAGAGTTGTCCAGCACAGCCCTGAGCCACACATGGTGCTGGATGAAAGGGGAGGTCAAGACGTGGTCAGCCAGGAAGCAGAAGGCCCCGAGGCCTGCGCTGGCCAGCAGGGAGGCCGTGCTGAACGTCTGGAGCAGAGCCTGCGCCTTTTCCGTCTCCACGGCCAGGTTCAGCGGCACAGCCATGCCCAGCGACGACGCATCCAGCTTGGAGTGGAAGCCCCGCATCGCTGGCCTGTACCACACACACGTCAGCAACCGCTTCTGACAGTGAAAAACACAAAAGGAGCAGAAAAAAAAACTGATTCAGCAAAGCTTCAAGCACAGTGGCAGTCAAAGATACATAAATATCATACACAGTTGCTAAGCAACTGTTTTTGATGTGTTAATCCCTGAACGGCAGATGAATATATATATATATTTTTTTTATTTAGGGGTAAGGTGTCACACTCTAGAGCTGCAACATGCTGATTATAGTGTTTAGTCAAAACCTACAGTGAAACAGAATAAAGTGTAACTAAAAATAAAGGTAAAACAGACCCTACATCCTAACATTTTATAGTGTTTATCAGCACTTTGTAGCTCCTCTACAAGGTATTTAATGACTTAAAAGAACCGCTTTCTCATTACCCAAAGTAGATTTAAAAGATCTCAACACATTTTAAGTAAACATGAATGAATGTTTCATCTTGCATTTTCCTGCTGAAATATTTGTTGAATATTATATTTCCTCTCATCATTTGTTGTTTTAACCTCTTTACACACATTGAACACAGTCACACAAAAAAAATCTCCTTTTGATTGTCAGTGTATAATATGCCTAGAGGTGTGAATATATGAGGAAAATTCAAGTGCACTGACTTGAGATTTTCACAAATGATGCACTGTATGTGAGGAAAAAGGGAACAAATGTATGCATTTATTGGCCAAACCAACCTTCATGAATCATTGTGAAACATAACTACAACATTAATGATAACTTAAAAGTTGTATCTATATCGTATATTCAGTGAATGTAAATGTAAGTATAACTACGGTCAGTACATCCAATGCATTTTTAAAAAATGATTCAGCATCGCAGTATAATCCAAATGAATTATACTTCTCTCCTAAAGAATCATAATGAAACCCAGTTGCTGTGAGCTCAGTTTCAGTTTAGTTATGACTGAATATAAACCCCCAATGTCATTAGTGTATTAATGTGAGGAGCAATGAATGCGCTGCAGGGTAGACACACTAATGGACCCGAGAGAAACAAGGCTACATCCTCCTAATCGCTAGGAGTTCAGCTGCAGACCGAGGCTATGCTCTAAAAATACACTCCCAACTTCTAACAGAGCGAGAGAACTATAAGCCCACGACTGATGGAGTCCCACTCGGCAGCTGTGCTCTCCAGAGCCTTGTGAATCACAGCAGGGGAGGATGTTATTTTCTCCTTTCAACCACTTTCTCCAGTTTCCCAGAAGGAGGTTTTTCCTGGTAAAATCCTACAGTGCTGAGAGGTAGGCGGTAAGTTTCTCAGACATGAAGTAAGCCTAGTCTTGGACTAACATGAAACACCAATGTAAACCATTAAAAATCCTACTTAGCCCAAGTTTAGACTTAACTGGGTCCTGGAAATAAGCTAAAAATAAGCTAAAAAGCTGGATTCGGAGGGAATGACAAGCAGGCAGCAAAATTCAAGTGATGCGCTGTGGAGAGGAGTGTGCAAGTGCAGTGAGCACAACATGGTGAGAGTAATGGCTGCATGTTTTAAAAATAGCTGAACCACCTGCCAGCCAAAGTGTATCACTATGAAAATACACTATATGGACAAAAGTAATCAGATGCCTGAACATGACACCAACAGGGACTTTAATGACACTGCATTCAAATACATAGACTTTAATAAGGAGTTAGTCGCCACATTGAAGTTATAACAGGGTCCACTCTTCTTGGAAGGCTTTCCACAATGTTCTTCCACACCAAACACATCCAGCCATGTCTTTATGGACCTTGCTTTGTGCACTGGGGCACAATCATGCTGGCCTAGAAAAGGTTCTTCCCCAAATTGTGTCCAGAAAATTGGAAGCATGGCGTTGTCCAGAATGTCTTGGTATGATGAAGCATTAAGATTGTCCTTCACTGGAAGTTAGAGGCCTAGCCCAAAGCCTGAAAAACGATATGTTTGTCCATACAGTATACATTTAGTCCAGTAGGATCCAGCTCAAGCCTTCTGGGCCTCCTAGAGGGACATTGCCAATCATAACTTAATTTTGTCCAGCGTGAGAGGCCTGCCTACTGGAAAAATGGTCTAAATGACCTGGCCTTCAGGGAAAAGAGACTGCGAAGACCTTGTTTCCTGTTTGTCCTGCTCTGAGACATGATCCAGCTCCAGGAGGGGCTTGATCATTAGCTAATGAGGGGCTCAGGTGCAGGAACACACTGATCTGAGCAAAGCAGGTGGAGGAGGAAAATACTGAGTAGGTTCTCTCTACTCAAGCATTAACATGACTGTAATTCAGTAATGTTGTTTATAATCAGAGGAGCCATGCAAGAACATCAACATCCCAGAGGCCAAGAGCTATTGTGGAGCTATTGTGGAGCTAACGACCCCCCCCCCCAGACTCCCCAGAGCATCCCAGCCTTCTCGTCAACATCCACACCAACCAAATTTAACTCACTTACACTCTCAGCTCTGGTAGGCAGATGATAAAGGTCGGTTTTATTCTGGTTAGGTGGATAAAAATGCTAAAAATGCAGCTACCTGAACCCTGCCCAGGATGCTAACAGGCTAATAAACTGCTACACCGGTAAACACCCGGGCACTCAGTTCACTTTAACACTGCAGATAAAATAAAACAACTCTGAACCGAATACGAACTCGTTTCATTATAAACGTAGTAAAAAAATAAAACAAAACAAATGTTCACTTACAACATCCTACCCTGTCCTGCGGGACTCCTCCAGCACAGCACCACTGACAACTGACTACTGCTTCCTTCAGTGCGCATGCGTCTGTGTCTGTCAAGCCTGTGAGTGGGTCTCTCTCTCTCTTTCTCTCTCTCTCTCTCTCTCTCTCTCTGTCTGTGTGTATATGTCTCTCTCTCTCTCTCTCTCTTTGTCTCTCTGTCTGTGTGTATATGTCCCTCTGTCTCTCTCTCTCTCTCTTTGTCTCTGTCTGTGTGTATATGTCCCTCTCTCTCTCTTTCTCTCTCTCTCTCTGTATCTCTCTCTCTGTCTCTGTCTGTGTATATGTACCTCTCTCCCTCTCTCTCTCTCTCTCTCTCTCTCTCTCTCTCTCTCTGTATGTGCATGTCTGTCTCTCTCTCTTTGTGTTTCTGTATGTGTGTGTGTTTGGATTGGGGGATGGGGGTCAGAAGATTGTCAAATGCCAGCATTTTCTATTCCATGGCCTTCACTCTATTGTTCTGGTCATTTGGTATTTTATTAATGCACGTTTTAAATGATGCTAATTATTACTGAATTAAAGCCACTTGTGATTATATTGCAATGCAGTTTCTGATGCCGGCTGCACTTGAAACCAAGCTTCATATTAAAGTAAAGAGCGTTTTTAGCGCAAGAAAACAAGACAGGGAGTAGAATAATACAAGCAAAACAAATTAACAATCATCAGCAAAAACATCAACAGCATGGGCAGCATGACAATACTTACTGTTATTGTGATCATATTCACTTCATGTCACAAAAGGATTTTGTGAGTATACCATGGATTTGATCAGTTATGCATGCTTCACTGCAAGGAAAGCATAAATAATCCTGGTTCGTTGGATGTGGTGCAGCATTGTTGTGCCAACTTGTTTATGATTTTATCATATTGCCCACCCGTACTGTTCAGTTAAACTCATTTTACTAATGTAAGGTTTGCCCAGGTAGCAAACTACATAGTGATGGCTGGTTTATGGTTAATGACAGATTTGGACTAGAGTGCAATGACCATTCCATTTGTTCATTCATTCATCCATTTCTTCTTTCTTTCTTTTTTCCTTTTTCTTTCTTTCTGTATTTCTTCATTCATTGATTCATCAGTTTCTTTTTTCTTTCTTTCTTTCTTTCTTTCTTTCTTTCTGTATTTCTTCATTCATTCATTCATCCATTTATTCTTTTTTCTTTCTTTTTCCTTTTTCTTTCTTCTTTCTTTTTTTTCTTTTTTCTTCTTTCTTTCTTCATTTCTTTCTTACTTTCATTCGTTTGTTCATTCATTAATTCATCCACTTCTTTTTTCCTACTTCCTTTCATCTTTCTCTCTTTCTTTTTTCATACATCCAAGCATCCATGTCCTTCTTTCTTTCGCTCTTTCTTTCGCTCTTTCTTTCTTCATTCATGTGTGTACTTTGTTCTGTTGTTTTGTTGTTTTTGTTTTTTGTTTTAATCTTCATTTATATTTGTATTTTACTTTGTTGTTGCTGGTTGTGACACATCCACTCGATCCTGGTGGAACACATGAAACCCTTGCAGTTCTGTGGTTGACTTGGCAAATGTGCTGCTGCCTATATCCGAGTCTTAAGGAGCTTTAAGCTCCCTTTGGAAAATGCATCATGGCCATCATGGACATGAATGGAGCTGCAATTTTTTCCCCAAAACTGTAACATTCAACAAGGTATTGAGTGGTCTGCTGAAGATCCTGCAGTGCCAAACTCAAAGCCAAATGGAATGGAACCCCTTCTAAAAGGGATGTGGGGGTGAGTGCAAAGGACCAGGTGAGGAGTGAATAAGAAGACAGGAGATGGAGTGAATAAGAAGACAGGAGATGGAGTGAATAAGAAGAATACAGGAGATGGAGTGAATAAGAAGAATACAGGAGATGGAGTGAATAAGAAGA
>JBBPCX010000035.1:3075698-3086236 GCA_037974365.1 Hydrocynus forskahlii
CAGCTCTCTCTGCAGCTCTCTCTACAGCTCCCTCTGCAGCTCTCTCTGCAGCTCCATCTGCAGCTCTCTCTGCAGCTCTCTCTGAAGCTCCCTCTACAGCTCTCTCTGCAGCTCTCGCTGCAGCTCCCTCTGCAGCTGCCTCTGCAGCTCCCTCTGCAGGGCCCTCAGCAGGTTCCTCTTCACTAGAGTCCCTGGAACTGCGTACGGGAGAAGAGACCGTAATGTCTCCGACATCTCTTTTTAGCAGTAGCTGTTATTCCTGAGAAGAACGGAGAAGAATAAAAGCTAAAATAAGAAATACAGTTATTTAACAAATCAATAAGTATAAAAACCCAATAGTTAACTTCAGTGTACTTTTCTAGCTTCTTCAATTACCTGGTTAAAAGAAATGTTATCTAGACCTAATAACAATGAACACAGTTGTTTTTTTTTTTTTACGAACGTTGAACGTGAACTGCGTTCAGTCTCGCAAGAGTGAACGTCACTCACGGTTACGGTCATAATTTGTGAACCGACTGGTTCAGTTCAGCGTTCACGAAAAATTGGAACGTGTTCAATGAACGCCGTTGTACATTTTATATTGTACTGTTGATGTAGTATTTTATTCTGTTCTATTGTTTTCTTAATTTATGCAGCTTTTAACATTGTACTGTCCACTTTCTTATCTTATCTTATCTTATTAAATAAGATGTGATTCAGGTGATCACTAATCAGTACCTCATAAAGCAGAATATGGTGTTTGTGTAGGAATTTAACAGACACTGGCATGGAATGGTTGTCATACTCATAGAGATGCTGATTTAAAAATATATTGCAGTGGTCTCTTATTTTTTACCCGGGGCTGTAGATACATCTTTGAGAACATTAAGTGTTATACAGTTAGTTATTTCTGCATAATGGTATTTTTTCTATTAATGTAATATTCCACCACCACTGCTAAGAAATAATATTCTATAAGATGCTGGAGCTACATTTTTTGGTCGAAGGATATTTTTAAAAACATGCTTTCAAAATCATTTGCCTCTAAATTGTTGAGTATATGTGTATGTATCTGTAAACGGGCCTATAGTTCGCTTTCTCGGTATCACAACTATATAACTCCAAAATTCCTTCACCATTGCAGATCATGGGGGCGTCAGTAGAGGAGACCCTGGTTGGTGAAGTGATCAAGTCAGTGCTGAGAATGGTGGTTAATAAACCGGCCCTCTACACCTGCCAGGCCACTAACCAGCACAGCGGAGGAGCCAACACTGTCAAAGCTACAGCCAGGATCACCATCGCAGGTGAGATTACAGCACAGGCCTCCTGCATAGACATCTTCACTGAAAACGGGATTACTGTTAAAAGAATAAATGTACACAATTTTTCCCTTAGTTCAGATGTTTTGTTTCTTAGTGCAAATTTTACTTCCTTGGTTTAGCATTGGAGCTGTTATTTTGATGTAATGCCATTTCCTTTAAAGTTATTCTGTAAAGAACAATATTTTTATTTGGAAACCAGGAGAAATATTGTCAGCAGTTCCTAAAAACTAAAAACTGAACATTTTTGCAGTGGTCTCTTATTTTTTGCCAGAGCTGGATATATAGTCTCACAACTCCAGTGCTAAGGTAAAAAAAAGCACAGTTTGGACTGTCTTGGCTGACTGGTATCATGTCTTGTAGCTAGAAAATTCCATTCTCATCATACATTATACATGGTTGTGTATTTCTTATGTACCTTCCTCTAAAGGCAATTTCACAGATTCTTGAACATTGTGCATAATTCAGTCATTAAGGGTCGTTTGATGTGAAACGATTCACTGTAGAGAAACTGGCTCACTTGAGTTTATTAACAATGCTGGTGACAGGAACCAAGCACTGCGACGTCTTCAATATAAATTTCAAGCACTATAACAGTCAGTGAATCTACATATAAATATACCTTTATCAGCTTGACACGCACACATGCATACACATGTGCGTCTATGTGTGATGTGTGATGCTCATAAATCCAAACACTCTCACTATGCCTCGCCCTAAATATATGGGAGAAAATACATGAAAGTTTATGACGCTCTCAGTCTCAACACGGAGAGATATATTTGATGAGTAGATAGAGTTTAAGACATGGCCCTTGTGTTGATAATTTTGTCGTCTAATATTTGAGGCCTGTGGTTTCTCACTCTCTGAATAAGTCTGTGGAATGATGGCTGTAGACCACACTGGTACTCTGTTTATAAGCGCATGCTTGTCTAGCTGCTTCAGCTAATAGAATTGCTTTGAGGTTTTTTGAGGATCATCAGCTGTGTGTGTGTGTGTGTGTGTGTGTGTGTGTGTGTGTGTGTTTATTTGCTGAAGACTGTTATTTCAGTCAGGCCTCCTTTGTTAGGAAAGCTGTTCTTTACCATCTAACCAAACACACTTCGGTGTTATAAATAGTCACACACTGCAAAGTACACACAGTGTAGTTTCAGGATCAAAAATTCATTGTAATGGGTTAACCCTGTCTTACCCAACGTCTTGCTGATGATAGACTCAGAGACTTCACAAACTTTGTCTCCTCAAAGTTACCCCAGAGTAGCTGGGAAATGTGCATGCCCACGCTGGCCATAGTCAAGTGGATCAGCAAGTGGAAATAAACTTCATTATCTGAGGAGCTTGTCCCAGACAGAGTTGGGTGTGTATTTATGTGTCATTGTGTGTGTGTGTGTGTGTGTATGTGTGTGTGTGTGTGTGTGTGTGTGTGTGTGTTTGGGGGGTTCTGGGGCCTACCCCAGTGCACAAAGTGCAAAAAGTAGTGCACCTTTACAGGTGGTCTGTACATCATAGGAGAACAAATTTAAAATTATTTACTATATTAAAACTATAAATATAAAATGTGGCATATTTTTGCATATATATATGCAAAAATATGCCACATATATATACACTGCTGAATTTAACATACAAGGAAAAAAGCGTAAATGTGTCCCAGTACATTAAACTACAAAGAACCAACAATATGTGTAATTGGACTAGGGTTGTTCTAACCTTTGTATACAGCTGCTTTTACAGGGAAATGAGAAAAATGAGAAAAAGTTTTAAGCACAAAGTGGGTTCTACCAACACCCCCTTTAACTGTCCAGACGCGTTAAAGTTCACACCTGTTCTTTTGGACACACACACACACACACACACACACACACTCTGCAGGCCAAGCACAACATCACAAGCATGGCCTGCATTACAGACTGGATGTATGATTCTTTGTCAAGGCTGAGGAGAGACTGCTTAACTTTTTCTTTCTTCTTGGGCCATTTCCTGCTGCTGGTTTCTGGATCCTGCATTTTTCCCATAGAGTGGAGGTAAGAATATCTCACAGTACAAACACCATTAACTACAAGGTCACACACTTTGTTATGCTTGATTCCAGCTGCTCCTAAGTCCTGAATTTGATACGTTTATCCGTAACTTCATTCATCACTGGGGATTTTACTGTATAATCTTTATTCCATATACTCCAGCGTACTAAATCCCTGTGATAAATATGAATTTATATGTATTATTTCTTGCTTCTTACCAATGTTTCAGTTCAGTCGCCTGGTAATCCCAGCCAAAGGCATTAAGCCTAGCACTCTGTCTTGGATTTGGCCTAAATTATGATGCGGAACCTTAGTAACGGGCTGCAAAATTCCTTAAGTAGGAGGAAGGTGGCCTGATAAAGTCTTACGACCTACAAGTTTGACCGTTATGGAGTCTGGCAGCTTGATAATGTGTTTCATGCTCGCCACCGGGAAAAGGAACAATGTGGAGTGGATGAGAGTAGATGAACGTAAACATATACATAAGCGGCCCGTAATGTACCGCGGCTGCACAATGAGCTGCCCGCACCATATGGTCCTAGTTACACGTGAACTCGAATAAACCTGCTTCAGATTTGACATCTGGCCGTGATTAGAGGTCCGGTAAGTAGACTAAAAGAGTCATGTGCTTTGTGCTTTGTTCTAGTCCAGTGTGTATGCATACTGTACACACTCCAGCAAGCCAATGCTTCTGAGATGCTTTCAGAGCAGACGCATTAGGACGCTTGAAATGCATTCCCCTCAGTCTGAACTCTGACTTAACATTCCTTTTAGCAAAGGGATGCACAGTCACATCGGAATCATGGCATCGCTCAGCAGAGAGTTGCTCTCAAAATTCCTGAAATGAGACAAACATGATTGAAATGAGACAAATATTTATATAAACTGTCCAGCATAGTTTTGATGATTTCCCTATTCAGATACACCTGGATTGATTCACCTGTTATTTAGTTTTGGGGGTGTTTTAGAAATACATCATGTCTCTTTTGTATTTCTATTCAATGTACTCACCATTTGGGAAACACATTGTTAGAGACTCATGTAGAGTGCCCGTCAAAAATGTTGACAAATCCTAAAACAGCCATTTTGTCTTACAAGTCATTTTATCTTACAAAAGTAATAGCAAGACGATTCCAATTTCAAAAGATGGTGAAGCTTCTCGCCAGACAACAACTGACGGGTAACACGTGAGTCACAAACATTAACAAATGAAAAGTGGTGTTTTAACTTACAAACGTACCTGGCGTTCACTGAACACGAGAGAACACAACAACAGAATATAAGACACTGTATGAAAAGTATAATTCACTCCAAACATGCAGTCAGTCTGGTCACTAATTTGACATTTTTACAGTGTAGCAAAACCTCATGACTTATTATTTTGTGGCATTTGAAAACACTCGCTTCTCTTTACCGTATGTTTACATTTTAATGATAAATGGACCAAATCAAATGATCTAAAATCTTGCTAAAATGACATTACCATAAGTTAGGAGGGTACATTTCCATTTTTGGAGATATGGGGTTTTGTTAACAACAACCGTATTCTCAGAAATACAGTGACAAGAGATGTTCTCCCTTTAACTGTCTTCAAAGTCACGAGTACTCCCATGTCTCATAGTTGAAGGTGTTTATTCCTGCAGGCTGTATAAAAGCAGTGCTGGGTACTGCAGTACGTATCGGGGCGAGGTGTGTCGGGGCGTGCTGAGGCCAGATGTGCTCATCTTCTTTAGCTACTCCCTGCCGGAGCCGGAGGAGGCTCAGGAGCTGCAGGCCCGGGGCGGCTGGGAGGACCTGGACTGGGGGAGCGCTCTGTGCCGGCCGGCCGCTCGCTCTCTGCTCTGCCACAATGCCTTCCAGGACTGCAGTCCCTCCGGCCTGGGACCCTCTCCCAAACCCATCTGCAGGTAAAGCTAACCAAGATCCAACATCTGAGGGAGAGTCTATGAGCCACCTAGACCCATAGATATAGATGACCTGGCTCTGGTGTGTTTAGAACTAGAAAAGAATGAAAATGTGGCTTTCTGAGGACTGGTTATAGAAATAGAGATATGGGTTGTGGTACAGGGGAGGTGAAGCACCATATTATTGGTTACTATTGTTTGGTACATAGTAATGTCATCAAAACCTTATTTTATGTTTATTTTGATTCAAATGTGTGGGAAACAATGTTTTTGTGAAATGTAATAATAAGATGGACATACTATGATGTCGATATCACTGCTTGTAGAATGCAGGATATAATCTAATAATTTGAGGTAGACTTTCTCAGATTTTCTCAGTGACAATTTGTGTTTCACAACACATTCAAAAATATCTAATATGATGAAGGATATAATATGATGGAACAGCCTGTATAATCATAGGCTAGCTAGAAATAAATGATGGGGACTATTTGGATTTCTCAGTGACTATTTGGATTTTACAACAGCATATACACATATTTCACAAACACATCAAATCATATAAAAGTAGGTGATATCATGTAATACATGGCGTTGTTATTGATTTCAGTCTCATGAGGTGACGAATAAAGAAAATATTTGTATTCTGCCTCGTTCCACATATATTTGAGGTTTGTCGGTTACGGAAAAGTAAACCTTTCCCTCCCGCTACCGTGCTGAATGTTGGTTCCAAACTTGTTCACAGGGAGCACTGTGTGGCAGTGAAGGAGCTGTACTGTTACAAAGAGTGGCGCTCTTTGGAGGAGAGGAGTCACAGGGGAGTCGTTTCTCCAGGCCTGAGCATCTCTCTGCCCGACTGTGGAACCCTGCCCAGCCTGCAGGCAGACCCAGCCTCATGTACGGCTGTACCTTTTGTGGGTAAGAACTAATCTAATTTGCAGCGATTAATTTTTATTCACAGTATTTTACCGATGTGTCAATAAAGAGTGTCTTCTGAGGGTCTCAACTGTGTAATGAAGGTCCATTTCAATAAAAACTCTTCCAGAAATAAAGCTTTCCTCGCTCTGAACCAAAAATCTCCCCAGCACAGGCCTTTATTTTTATTTACATCTGTGGATTTATTTGGTTCACATTTTTAGTCCAACTTTTTTAGTTTATAATTACATAATTGTTTTGCAATGTGATATAATACACTTGCATGGTTTAAAGAGAATTCCAATGATTTTTCAAAGTGCCTGCAGAAATAAATCGTGAAAATGTAAACAAAGTCATTTAGACTGCTTTGATGTGAAACTGTGCCATCGTGGAGAAATTCGCCAAGTCAGAATTGTTGACAGTGGCAGTGATGGGAACCAGATGTCCGTGGCATTTAATGCCTCTACAAGCTGCTCAAAAAGCTGCTGCAGGAAAGGGTTATGAATACACAGGCTGAAGTCTGAGAGGTTTTATGAAACTAGTTCTGAACTAAAGGATTTGGCCAAAAATGATTCGGCCTAAAATAGTTTTATTTGGGTAGACAGGTATATTCAGAGGATTATGAGGAGATATGTATGTATATATACACTTTAGATTTACCACAATTTTACCATTGTCAATGCATATGCAAACTAACAAGACACACGTAGGTTCACAGGTCAGTTTGGACAATAAATGAAAAGGCTGTATTTGTGACCCCTGGAATACTTTCAACTTAATCTCAATTTCAAGTACCTACTTCATGTAGTCAGTTACCATGGATGATAATTACAACACGTTTGCCTGTGTTTCGCAAAACAACAGTAAACCCACTGACTTCAAACACACTTGGAAGCCGATGGGTCACGTCTAAGACAAAGTACACGAAAGTGCATTGAAATGTCTCTTGCAATCGCCTGTGCAATACAGAAGTGAGAGAAAGGGACAAGAATGAGAACTGCTGGAGTATTCGTTTAATTACAACACATTAGGAGGCGGTTTAATTTTTGGTCCACAACCATGACACAATAAAAGGCTCTTTAAATTCCAGAAGGGTGCCATGGACGCTCATTGTATATTGCTGACAGGCCCTGACTCAGACATATGCATAATACATTAGGCCTTTTGCTAGTGATTATGTTTAAAGGTGCTCCAAACTATGTTCAAGCTGTTGTATGGATGGAACAGATGCTGCCTGAGGCCTCAACAGTGCAGTAGCTGTTCCTCTGCTGTTACTGTTTGGTTAAGCAGTGTAATGAGAGTCGGATGATAGTAGTGTAGGTCTAAACTTTTACATCAGTAGAGTTTACTGATGTGAATGGGTATGAGCAATATGGCATGTTATCATGAATGGAATGCTGTTCTGAACATTTAATGTGTATCATCAGTATATCAATAATACGCATTATGATCATTTTTGATATTCAAGGAATCCTAACAGTTAACGAATGGATATTGTGTTAACCATGATAAAAAAATATGTATATTAACCTAACATTAATGTACAGTACAGGCTAAGTTGCTTCAGGGATGTTAGCGGGATAAGACTGATCAGTAGCACTAATGAAAATTTAGCAGTGTGTAGCAAATATTCGTATTGTTCAGAAATACTTAAGACAAATCCTTCAGTCGGTGTGCTTTAGTAAAACAGTTTGGTGAGGTAACACTGAAAGAAGAGAAATGTCTCTTCATTGTTTGTCTTTCTAGCTAATGCTAGCCAGAGGTTGGCCTAGGGTTACACACCAAGACCATTAAGAGCTTGAAGCATTTCAGAATCAGAATCAGAGAACTTTGCTGATCCCAGAAGAAACTACTTATGCAGCGATTGCACATAGAGACACAAAGACAAGAACAATATAAAATAAAGCATAAAATCAAAAGAAAACTCTACAGAAAGTACAAAATGCTGGGGTCAGTAAGAGAGGTTTGGAGTTCAGCTCGATTGTCCATTTCAGTTTTTTTGGGTGAAGTTCAAACTGTGTACCATGAAAACATTTGATTCGTTCAGGTCGCTGTCTACTGTTCCTCCATTGCTAAATACATTCTTACATGACTGAAGAAAGAGTTGTATGTTTCAAGAGCCTGCTGCTAATTTGTGCATAATATAGGCCCTAAAGCGTGGCAGGAGAAAATACCTGACTATACATACATGTATTTGATGTTTGCCTTATTGATATGACTTTGTAGTTCCAGAACCAAAACATAGACTGTAATCCCCCCCCCACACACACACACACACACAGCCAACACACCCCTCCCCTGAGAGTCCCTCTCCTCCTTCTAACACAATGCATATTTACTCTGATCCTTTCTCAGACTTTAATTGCCTCTTTTAATGCCCCTCTATTTATTATACTGCACATTCTCTGTCCTGCTGCTGCTATATTTGCACAAGTATATGTACTGCTGTCTACCTCTGTTCTGCATTTTTGCACACGTAACTCGCCGCTGCTATAATACATCTGTCAGTATCTGTCGATAATACATGTACTTAGTCAGACTTGTACTGTAGCTATTGTCGATTGTACTGAATGTTGGCTTGTGCAGTTTTATTGCTCTTGCTTTTTTTTTATCTTGCACGAAAAACACTGTGTATTTCGTCCCATCTGCACTTGTGGTCTTGTGGTGTTGGAGGGACAGTGTTTTGTTTCACTGTGTACTGTATATATATAGCTGAAATGACAGTGAACCTACTTGACCTGACTTAGAGTACTTCAGTGCTTATAGTACTGGTTTACAGTACTCCAGTTCTAGAAGGCTGGTGTCCTGGACAGTTTGGTGATCTTCCTGCCCAGACACACCTGGTTCAACTCACCTGTTATTTTTTGGGATTAGTGGGTGCGTTTGAGTAGAGGAACTACCAAACTGTGTGGGACACTGACTCTCCAGGTCTGGAGTTGTGCGCCCCTGTCTCAATGCATGTCTCTAAAATCACTGCTCTTTTTGTTGCACAGAGATCAAGAAAGACCAAATTACAAGTAAGTGAGATTTTTATACTTACTATCAATTTTCTCCTTCATGATTAGTAGATTTGCATGCAAACATTTACTATGCATTCACGTTCCTGCATAAAAGAGGCAGGAAAGTGCAGGTTGTATTTGTTTGCTGCGACATACAGATCAGTGTTTACTCCTACAGCAACATGCTACAATGACAGAGGACGGTTTTACCAAGGAACACACAATGTCACCGTGTCTGGTATTCCCTGTCAGCGCTGGGACCGGCAGGTAAATATTTATCTGTTTTTACTTTAATTAGTCCCAGTGGGGAGCTGGGATAAAAATACAGCCTTCCTCTCAAGCATCCTGGCAGTCATTAGTGGGGATCTTTGAATAAAGAGATCCAAGGGATCGTATGATGTGGGCTGGTGGGAGAAGGAGAGGTAGAAGAGCAAGGGCGTACCTGTGTGAGCATACACACATGCGCAAAAGCCCAGTACCCAAATGCATACATGCACAGATTTTTCAGATTTTTTTCTTTGTAAAAAATCATTCAATTTTTGTTTTGTGGTCTTTGCCATTGGCTTCAAACAGCAAACGAACTCAAACAATCTGCCATATGGTGCGTGATATCCAGGTGACATAAATCATGTAAAAGGGATCAACTCTAAGCTCACTAAACAGAGAGTAAATGTCACACAGAACTCTTTCTTTAGGTCCAGTTGGGAAACTCCAGTGGATTTAAAACCCACTGATGTTAATCCGTTCATTAAGCTGAATTCGTGTATGTGCTGGCAAAACTTTCTTTCTTCCATACTTTTATGTACCAAAGAACACTAGTTTGCAACCTCTTTTTATCTCTTTGTATTAATCCTCTGGCCCTCCTGTGGGCCATTTGTGTCCAGTCCACTCGCTATTTTTTTTTCCATTTTAGCTGTGTTAATGCATATGGAATGAAATTTCCCAAGGGTCTGGAGTTGTTTCAGATCTTTTAATTTTTAACTTCAACTCAAATTAAATATATCAATATATCAATAATATACTCCTTACATCCAGTTGTAACACTCGACTCCCTCGTGGACACTTTTGGCCAATTGACACTTTTGGTCAATTTGGCCATTTTTAAATTCCTTGTTATTTGCACTGTTAAATTATACAATTTGGGTTAAAATGCTTTCATTCTAAACTCAACACTTGACAAATGTAGTTTGTAGTGTTTTCTACCAGATTATGTCATTTATCCGTTTTTGGCCAAGCGAGCAAGTTTATATAATAATCTTAGTTTCCAATAGGGGAGTGTGATGGCTTACTGCACTCCAATGGAACAAATGAATGACACAGTTTAGACATAGGTGTGACCTTAAGGATGTCAGATAATGGGTTTGTGTTTGTGCATGAAAATAAAATTCAGTGTTGTTGTTA
>JBBPCX010000035.1:3089935-3107700 GCA_037974365.1 Hydrocynus forskahlii
AGAGACGTAGAAAGACACTTAATGGGTGTTCATGTTTATGAGGTGGTCGTAATGAGGGGAGATGAAAAAATTAGATGTGGCATTAAACTGAGACCTAGCAGACTGAGATTAGCATGAAATTTAGCAATGCTGTTAACAAAAAAAGTCATATTATCACTTACGTATGTAGGGTGGCATAATTTTTTAAGCAGGATGTGTTAAGGGTACCATGAAGGCCAAACTGAAATGTTTCTTTTTTTTTGGCTTTACATTTTTTAAAGGACAAAAATGAATCAAATCAAGATCGGTATCAGTCGTTGAAGCACCAGTGTATTAAATGGAAGAGAAAATGTAGTAGTGTGGTGCCATCTCTAACCCTGGGCAGCGTCTTTGAGGAGAACAGCCTGCTGAACCATGGGAGTAAAGCGTGACTCAGCATGTCTGTTTACCATTACAGCCCAGGGTGTATATACTAGCAGCCCACCAGCGCAGGTCTGCGTGCACTCTAAGATAAACCCCCTGGCCACAGGATCGTAAAGCGCTGTTGTGGCCAAGAAAGCTGGTCTGCGTTGTTTCAACATACAAATTCAACCACTTTGTGATAAGGATGCTGAACCAAACAGCTCTTCGCATGACTACTCAACCCAGCAATGGGGTACAACAAATTCTGAACAAGAGGTGGGTCACTGTGATTGCTACGCTGCTGATGTGAGCCAAAAACTAGCAGCAAAACACCAAAGACTGAGAAATAACTGTCAGTGCTAGATTTAGACCTGTTATGCTGTCTGCTTAATGAGGGGATTTGGTGGAAAGCACCAAATCATATACACTATATGGCCAAAAGTATTGGGACACCTGAACTTTACACCAACAGGGACTTTAAAGATATTGCTTTCAAATTCGTAGATTTTAATATGGAGTTTTAAAGCCCCGTATTAAAATCTAACAACCCCCCCCACACACACTTTCCACTGTTTGTGCCCATTCATTCTGTATAGGTTCCAGTTCTTAGACACTGAACTCATCCAACCATGTCTTTATGGAGCTTGCTTTGTGCACTGGGGCACAGTCATGCTGGAACAGAAAAAGTTCTTCCCCAAACTGTGTCCACAAAGTTGGAAGCATGGCCTTGTCCAAATGTCTTTTAAAGGAAAGGGTAAGAAAAATAATTTTTATTCGGGGTAACAGATTCTGTCTGGAAGTTTCTTAACCAGAGTGTGGTGTTTGTTGTGTAGGGCTCCAGGACTGTTACCTCATGAACCCTTCACCATGGTGGCAGTGAAGATGCTGAAGGAGGAGGCCTCGGCCGACATGCAGAACGACTTCCAGAGAGAAGCAGCTCTCATGGCTGAGTTTGATCACCCCAACATTGTCCGTCTCCTGGGTATGTGCCACTACGAGGTGTAATTCTCGCTCGTCTTCAAATGATCTGTCCTATACCATCACACTGTTGGTTCTGTACAAGTTTGATCATCTTTGCAAGAATAGAAATGGGTCCTGCATTCAACAGAGTTGACGTCTCATAATTAATTACTCAAAACTCATTTTACTCCACATCTCGGATGTGATTCTCAGCTTTTTTAAGCACACAGCTGCCGTGGCGGCATTTCTCAAAACAGCCTCGTGTTCCTGGACTGTCCTTCTCTCAAGGGTATGACAACAGAAAAAATACTAAAATAGATCCACATCTTCATTTCAGTGCTGACCCACAACCTTAGCTGAGGACAGCAGCAAGATCTATAGCATGCTGGAATAATGCTTCATACCTCATAGCATTAGCGTTAGATTAAGAGTCACACAGGGATATTTTTGGTGAGCAGACTAATTTCAGAAATATTGCTGAGCCTGTTGGGGATGGACGTTTACTAGGGATGCGTTCCGATGCGCAGAACTGAAGATTCAACTGGACGGAGTGTTGGAGTTGGGGTTTGGTAACTTTTTTTGTCGACTGGAGTTGGGGGGAACAGGACCAAAATGGGGGGGGGGCTAATTTTCAAGAACATGGACTATAAGGACTCACCGACCTATAACGGTAATAAATAACATGTACACACTGGTTTGTTTTCCACAAAATAAATTTTTAGCTTTCAACTAAGCTTTAACTAACCTTGTTAAATAGAAATTAAGGTTGAAACTTAAAAAACAAAATCTTAAAAAAGTCACATTGGTTTCAGTGATTTTTAAAACGAAATTTGATTCAACATAGAGCTAAACAAAGAAGAAAAGAATGGTGGTGAAAGAATAGTGGTGAAATTTTGCTCCGATAATCGTGAGATCATAGGTTTACAGTCATGTTGTATTTTCTTACAGGAGTTTGTGCTGTCGGGAAGCCCATGTGCCTGATGTTTGAGTACATGGCTCACGGGGATTTGAACGAGTACCTGCGGAGGCGTGCTCCAGCCCAGCTGTGCAGCCTGAGCCAGCGGAGCCTGACAGGCCAGAGCTTTGCCTCTGAATCAGAATCGTCCCCTCTCAGCTGCCTGGATCAGCTCTCTGTGTCCAAGCAGGTGGCCGCAGGCATGGCCTACCTGTCCGAGCGTAAATTTGTCCACCGTGACCTGGCCACACGTAACTGCCTGGTGGGTGAGGAGCTGGTGGTGAAGATCGCTGATTTCGGCCTGTCGCGAAACATCTACGCGGCTGACTATTACAAGGCCAGCGAAAATGACGCCATCCCAATTCGATGGATGCCCCCGGAGTCCATCTTTTACAACCGCTACACCAGCGAGTCGGACGTGTGGGCCTATGGAGTCGTCCTGTGGGAGATTTTCTCGCATGGCATGCAGCCCTACTACGGCATGGCCCACGAGGAGGTCATTTACTACGTGAGGGATGGCCATGTGCTGGCCTGCCCCGAGAACTGCCCTCTGGAGCTCTATAACCTGATGCGCCTGTGCTGGAGTAGTCACCCCAGCGACCGGCCCAGCTTCGCCAGCATCCACCGCATTCTGGAGCGGATGCACGGCCAGATGCTCCACTCAAGTACGGCCTAAAACACAAACCCACCCCCAAACTCTCACCAAGCATCTGAATAACAATGAGAAGCAGTGGTGACCCTTGAGACCTATAACAATGATGGAGGAGTTCTGAGGAATCTTCAAACCAAGGGCACTTCTGATTCAGAAACCAGGCCTAGCTGTCTTAAAGGAATAGTTTGGCAAAATGAACAACCAAAAAAGGAGTTACATTTTGCAGTTTGTCCATTATTTTGTCCACTTTTGAAGACTTTAGGGACTTCAGACAGCAACATTCTGTCCTCTGCACATGCACAAACTTGATTTGTAGCTTCCAGCTGTTGTAGCCTGTTTCTTGAATAGTCGCTAAAACATGAAGTTTTAGGGAGTTCATTGCATTTATTGTAGTGTGGTGAATTAGAACGGATAATGACAGTCTTGCAGTCATTTCAGTGCAAATGTTTGAAAAATACTGGTTAATTTAGTCATTTTATTCCCATTTTTCATATATCTTCAGGTGATCAATGACACACCATTTGGCCATGATAGCCGAGTTGTTGCTTAGTGCCTGTTTTCCGTTTCTATATCTGTTAATCCTTATATGTCACGTCCCAGTGATCTCCGACAGTAGCAGAAATCACATACGTTTAATATTTTAATTATGGTTTTGATACAAATTTGAGATTATGTGCCATTTGCACGATGCTAACTGATAGACTTTTCTTGTAAGCTATGTTAGCCTCGTAGCTCATAGCGCAACACCTCAGACACCGAAAATAAGCCGCCAAACTGCTCCTTTAAGTGAAGCATGGTAGTCCATGGAGCCTGGAGAACTAAAAGAAGCAGCGAAAATATATAATGATGGAGGAGCTCTAAGGAATCTTCAGATTTGGACCCATCTGAGGTGAACTGCTTTGTGTTCTGAAGGGCTGTAAGTGCTGGTCAAGTCACTGCATGAGGATCCAGTAATGAGACTGGAGACAGAGTGTAGCTGTTCTAAACCTGGGTCAAAAGTTCACCAATGACATTTCCAAGAGGGGATGACAGATGTACTCTTCAACTTGTCATGATTAAAGGACAAGCTCACAGTGGCTACTAAGCAAATGACATTTTCACTGAACGCTGGCTTTGACCGATTAACCTTTTTACATTTTTCTAAATATGTTTTTGAGTGCATTTTTGACATCATTACTGAAGTCCTGCATATTTATTGATTGACATGAAAGGTCAAGTGGAGCACGCAGAATGCTTGATGCTGCATCTCGCTGTCACTTGTTTGAATAGAGCAGCAGATTCCAAACTGGCACAGCATCACTTTACTAATGTTTGTGTTTGCTCCTTTTCGCTGGCTAGTAGACTGTGTATTTCCACTTCCTATTATTGTTCATGTTATTTTTTACTTCAGATAATATATTTCCCCGCCCCCATGTACTAAAAGAGTACAAATCCCACCATTTTGTGAAAAGTTTTTTTAATTAGATTTATACTTAAGTACAATTTAGCCATGTACATAATGGTAAAAAATGTACATAAATGGTCATTTTACATTTAAACGTTACATTTAAAGTTAAAAGTAAACAAAACTCAGTGTTTTACATTTTGTTAACTTACTATTTGAAATTCAGTTCAAGTCAAAGTTGTGCAGCAGCCAAGATGCTAACAATTTTTTTTTTCAATTTGTTTTATATTATCCATCCTCAATTTATCCATTTATTCCTAATGAAGAGGGTAATTCTAAATGTAATAGTCAGTTCAATTATCTTCAGTAGTTTTCTGGTGTACATCTCCCAAGTAAATGTTTATTATGTGTGTTTGTACATTGCACAGTTGCGTAGTATTTAGCACTCATATTGTAAATTACACTATTCAGTGTGGAGGCCTAGTCAGCAACCTAAACGATGGAGTTTTGAATGGGACTTTCACTATTTTTCCCCTAATTTCCCACACAGTTTCATTGTTGAGATGTAAACACAGTGATCCAGAGTGGTTTTAAATGGTTCATTGTAGAGACCCTTATAGTGGTGATATAGTTAATGTCAGAAATAATCAAAAAATAGTGGAAAATCTTTTCTTTAGGAACTATATTGCCATAGAACACCCTGCACGTACACCTACGCCATGGGATGGAGGGGTACATTTTTAAAAAGCATTTCAAAACTCTTGTCAAAATATGTCTCATGCATCATAAACATTCTGTGCAATAACTTTCTTTCGGACGTCTGGTTCCTATCACCACCACTGCCAACAACCCTGACTGCAGGTTTCTCTACAATGGAGCATTTCACACCAAACCACCTGAACATAACATGTTAACATATAAACTATAATCGGGATTTCATGACAAAACTGGTATTTTTGGCAGTATGCATGATTTCCTACTTCTAGTAAGCTCTCTAAAGAGCCAGATTTACGAAAAAGCATAAACAGTGCCTTTATCTGCATTGGTTCTAAGCAATGGCATCAAGAGCTCTATTACAAGTAGAATCATTGGGATATAAACTATGATACTATTACAGATTCACTACTGTGTCTACATACACATCTATGTAAAATAAAGCCATCATACACATTGCCTTCCATTTCTCCTTTCATGTTATAATGGCCCTTACTGATATTTTTCCCTTTGCATTTAATGTGACGCTAGGGGGCAGCACTTCATCAGAAGATCACATTGGTCTCTCAAGATGTGTTGTTTTTGCTTTATAAGTATAGACACAGATTTTTTTTTCCAAGAGGAAAGAAAAGGGACAGTGAGGTCCCCGACAGCGAAGTGGGGACGTTCGAACAATATTTGCGCTGTGTGTGAACGAGACAGTTATTTTTCCCCTTGCTGAAACTTGAAGTCCCTTCAGATGACGTTGAAAAGGATCGTCTGCAGCACTTGAAGCAACCCTGCGGAGCAATGCAATGTGGACCACAGGCGTCCCCACAACAGGCCAGAAAAAACACACTCAGCACACTCAAGGCGAGCAGGAGGTAAAATCGGGACTCAACCGGAGCCTTCAACTCTCCCTGACCCGCATGACGCTGCGGTTTAGCAACAAAAACAACAACAAAAAAAAAATAATCCAGTTCCTTCCAGAGTCTGAAGAATGAAGAGGGAGAGAGAAAGAGAGGGGAGTCATCTTTCCCCCCCCATTGACTCTCTGCCACCACAGAGTAGGGAGGACCCATCAACGAGAAGCTTCCTATAGTAAATCGTCCTGTCAAAATAGTGCCTGTCCCAGTGCAGATTCAAAGCACTGCTTTGGCTCGGGTGTGCTGAGCTGTTGAAAAGTGCACGGCTGACTCCCGCTTCTCTAAACTGTTTGTGGTCGTCGAGGAGCTGGAGCCCAAGAGCATCTGCCTCCTCCGCTCACGTAAACCCTGCTGGCCTGAGTCACGCATAAACATGCTGACTAAACCTGCCCAGAGTAAACAGTGACCGAGCGGCCTTAGAGATAATTTGCACTGTGATTAAGGCTGTAATTCAACCTTAATCTGTATTTGACAAGATAAACCACAATATTGTTTTCCTAGGCCTCTTGACTCTGTGCCTCCTCACGCTCTGGGTTTTTGGTCTCCTTCGTATCTGTGTAGTTTCAGAGTAGCATCCAGTGGATTCTTTTTTCTTTTCCATTCACTCTTTATGTATTGTGTCTTTGCTGGAAGAGATAATGCAGAGGTTCACCTTTTTCTGTGGACAGGGGGTCATGAAAAACAGAATTTTCCTTGCTTTCTTGAAATAAGAGTTCAACATGCAAAAGTCTTAGGCACCTGTGAAAATATTTAATAACTGTTTAGATGAGAACTGACTATTCTTTTTTTCCTTTTTCCAATTACATGTACTAAACGGGTCTCCTGATTAACTTGGGGCAGCTGGTGGCCTAGTGGTTAGGGAGTTGCCCCTGCCATCAGAAGGTTGTGGGTTCCAATCCCAATTGCTAGTGGCACCTCTAAAGTACCCTTGAGCAAGGTACCGTCTCCACACACTGCTCCCCGGACACCACTCATTGGTGGCATCCCACTGCTTCACTTGGTGAATGGGTTAAATGCGGAGAAAGAATTTCACCTTGTTTACACAGAACTATAAGTGGTCACTTATAGTTCAGGTCTTTGGTTCTGCTAAAACCACAGTAATACTAAAGCAATCTTCAAACTACTCCTAAATTTTCAAACAATCCTATCACAATAAATATATTACTGTCTTAGATACCTGCGAAAATAATATTAAAAAATCTGTTTAGATGCGCAGTTAGTTTTCATTCAAAGGAATATTACTAAATATACTACATAAAACTACACATAACAAACACAAATATTATAGTGAAGTCCAGTACTACTTACAGTTACCATCAGAAACCTGGTTCGACTCAATCAGTCCTTCGTTAAGTTAAATCAGGAGCTGCTGATGGAATTTTACCACTACAAACAAAACAAATCTCGATCTTTACTGATTTCTTGTATGTTTTCCATTTATTTTTATGTTAACTTTCCTAGTAGAAAGACATTTTATCACACGCTAAGAAAAATGGCTTTAAACAATTTGCATAGGAGCCTCATATATTTGCACAGTACTGCAGTATGTGAATCACAATATGTTTGCATATATCAGAACACAGGTCATTTACAGTGCCTTGCAAAAGTATTAACCCTCTTTGGCATTTTCATATTTTGTTGAATCACAACCTGGAATGAAAATGGATTGTTTGAGAGTTTGCACCATTTCATTTACAGAACATGCCTACAACTTTAAAGATGAATCTTTTTTTTTTTATTGTGAAGCAAACAACAAATATTACAAAACAGAAAACTTCAGCGTGCAAAACTGTTCACCCCCCTAAAGTCAGTACTTTGTAGAGCCACCTTTGCGGCAATTACAGCTGCATGTTGCTTTGGATAAGTCTGTATGAGCTTGCCACATCTTGCCACTGGGAGTTTTGCCCCTTCCTCAAGACAAAACTGCTCCAGCTCCTTCATGTTGGATGGTTTTCGCTTGTGAACAGCAATCTTCAAGTCTGACCACAGATTCTCAATTGGATTGAGGTCTGGACTTTGACTAGGCCATTCCAACACATTTAAATGTTTCCCCTTAAACCACTCAAGTGTTGCTTTAGCAGTATGCTTCGGGTCATTGCCCTGCTGGAAGGTGAACCTCCGTCCCCGTCTCAAATCACAGGCAGACTGACAGGTTTTGCTCAAGAATATCCCTGTATTTATCAACATCCATCTTCCCTTGACTGAGCCAGTTTCCCAGTCCCTGCTGCTGAAAAACCTTCCCACAGCATGACGCTGCCACCACCATGTTTCACTGTAGCCTGGGGTGATGGGACGTATTGGGTTTGCGCCACACATAGCATTTTCCTTGGTGGCCGAAAAATTTTAGTCTCATCTGACCAGAGCACCTTCCTCCATACATTTGGGGAGTCTCCCACCTGCCTTTTGGCAAACTCAAAACATGCCTTCTTATTTTTAACACTAAGTAATGGCATTTTTCTGGCCACTCTTCCATAAAGCCCAGCTCTATGGAGTGTATGGCTTATTGTGGTCCTATAGACAGATACTCCAACCTCTGCGGTGGAACTCTGCAACTCCTTCAGGGTTACCTTTGGTCTCTGTGCTGCCTCTCTGATTAATGCCCTCCTTGCCCAGTCTGTGAGTTTTGATGGGCAGCCCTCTCTTGGCAGGTTTGTTGTGGTACCATGTTTTTTCCATTTGAAGATGATGGATTTGATGGTGCTCTGGGGGATCATTAAAAATGTTGATATTTTTGGATAACCCAACCCTGACTTGTACTTCGCAACAACTTTGTCCCTGACTTGCCTTGAGAGCTCCTTGGTCTACACAGTGTGATCCCTCTTGCTTAGTGGTGTTGGAGCATCTGGGGCAATTCAGAAAAAGTGTGTTTACACTGACAGATCATGTGACAGATCACTTAGATTGCACACAGGTGGACTTCGTTTCACTAATTATGTGACTTTTGATGGTAATTGGTTGCACCAGAACTTTTTAGGGCCTTCATAGCAAAAGGGATTAATACATTTGCACATGCCAATTTTCAGTTTTTAATTTTTTTTTATTCTTTTTTATATATATTTTTCTCATTTCACTTCACCAGCTTTTGAATTTCAGGTTGGAAGTGGGGTGAATACTTCTGCAAGGCACTGTACAAATCCATCTTAATAACAGTCTTAATAACTGCATGGGATAAAAAAGAGGGTGGAAAATTGTGATATAAAGCGGAATTGCAACTTTTTAGGCACATAAAAGGCTCAGTGGACTCAAAGGAAAAAAAATGACAAGAAAATAGTAGGATACGGGTCGTTCCCACAACTGCTAAGCACCTCTGAGGTACCCTTGAGCAAAGTACTATCCCCACACACTGCTCCCTGGGCACTGTGTTCCTGGCTGCCTGCTGCTTCACTTGGTGAATGGGTTTAATTCAGAGGAAGAATTTCACACTGTGTGCTGTGGTGTTTTCACATATGACAGAACGTTCACTTTCATTTTTAAAATGAATACTCCAACATCCTTCAGCATGATCTGCATCTGCTGTGTCTGCAGTTCATCACATTACTTCTAAGTTTGATTTTAAGTAAACAAAGTACACAGTGTTTTTAAGTAAACAGTGACTGTTTAGTGATTTTGAAACATATCACTTCACGTGGTAATGAACTGTTTGATACAGTCGGAGGAGAGATGAAAGATCTGGCCACTGACTTCTATTGAAAGTGTCATTTGAGTCATAAGCTTTCTATTGTTTTGTAAATGTATGACCACAATTGGCTCAATCAGTAGTTACCTAGGGTGAACTTCCAAAACAACTGTTTGTTTATACATGGCATAGTTGCATAAAACTTTATACCTGCATATAAATGACAGTATTCAGTAAGGAGGCCTAGTCAGCAATCTCAGCGTATTTTTTTTCATCTCTATTAACACAAACACAACCTTTTTATTGACTTCCCCAAATGACTAGTAAACCTACATGTCTTCTGAGCTTTATATTTAAATGGTAATAAATATAAAAGTGCAAAATCTGACAAAAAACTTTCTGTAGGTATAATTTTGTTGTCTACTTTCAATAGTTTAAATGATCAGTTTAAATGATCAAACTGTTTAACGCAATCCCTTTCCCATTGGACACAAGACCTCACACCTGGTCACCCTTATACAGCCCTGAGCAGTAATAAACTGTACAATACAGATGTGGCAGATAGAGAGGAGATGCTAGACTATTCTTCTAATTAGCATATTCCCCTTTGGCTTCATTGTGTGAACTGGGTCAACAGATTTTCTGTTCTTTTCTGAAACGATTGTAATAATCCTGTTCCTGTTGTTTATGGTCTACAGCCTCTCAGCTACTCTTCCAACAAAATCTACCTCTATGGACTCTTAGCAGTACCAACTCTGCTAGCTGTAGATGGCCTATCTGTCAATAAACTAGTCAATGAAGGCGTTCTCTGGTGATTTATCCCCATAAAGACTCTCTTTTCTTTCTCTCCGGGTTGACCTGAGGAGGATGGGTTCTCCTTTTGAGTCTTGGGTCCTCTCGAGGTTGCTTCATCCAGCTTATCCTCACTGTAGCTGTTGTCAGCTGCACTGAATGTTGTCTTGTCTTGTCTCGTCTAGTTGTATTGTTGCTCTTGTGTTCTTTTCCTAGCTCTTTTGTCCTGTCAATGAAACCTTGACAATAAAACCTACTTGACTCAAGTAGTTGGGATGGATGCATGGATGGATGGATGGATGGATCCTGTTGGTCCCAGTTTTCAGACAAATTTTTATCATGTGAGCTCTTACTTGATTTAAACAAAGAACTGCTGAAAGACTGGCAGTTGTGGGTATAGTTTTTTCCCTTATCTTTTAGATATAAACACTAATTTTGTGTTAATCCTACTTGGATAATTGCCACAGTTGATGAAAATAAGAATGCATATGTGCAGAGTTAACGGAACATATCATATCAAACTTCATTTATAACAACCTGTCATTACACTATGACTAGAACAGAGACTTTACTGCCATTACTGTGACTGTAACACTGCTGACAGATGCATTCCATAGCTATTTATTTAATTGCTTCAGTAATCACACTATTGTTTTGTTGTTTTTTTATTACTGTGACTGTGGAAGCAATAACACTATTGTTCTTCTTCAATTTTATTTTATTATTTTCATTATTTTTCTTTTTATAGCTGGAATTTGGCACCCGTTCTTCTCCTACAGTTTTTCAAATATTGGCACGATTCCAACGTCAAAACATCCGTTAATATCCATTGTAGTGGGCGTGCATTCAGATTTTTTGATTGAAGGATCAGGGGCCGAGTATTGATAGTTCAAAAAATAGATTTTTGTGGTCGATTTGCCTCTGAAATGTGGATAAACGGATGGTCGGGTCACCTATATAATGTGTGTCAGAGAGAGAGTCTGTGATGTCATGGCTATGGCAGCCGGGATGGGATAAAAAGCGGAGAAACATCAATTTTGCAAAGATAAACGCACAGCAGACTCATAAACAGACTTCAAGACACTAAAGCTCAGGTCAAGTTATTAAAAATGGCTTTCTTTTGGTTTAATTAAAAATGATCAGCCTGTGAATTCAGCTGCCCTTCAGTGGTGCTATGGTAAAACACAGGTACTGAACAGAGAGAACCGGAACAGGGGCATGTTCAAATCTGAATGGCGAGTGTATTTTTTTTTTTAACACCAACTTTTTTTGCTCATAACACCAATGTTTGGGTGTCTCCAAGCTCTGGTTTTATAGCAACCACACAATCATGTAAATGTAATCTGGTTGTTATCTAAAATGCACAAATACAAAGCTGGGACTGAAATAATGATGTGCTCATTCGGGCATTCGCTGCACAAAGTGCGCCGCAAGCCAGAAAATCTTCTTGGCCTTCGAAGGCAGAGTACAGTCTTCTAATAACGCATGCCTGGAAACGACAGGAAACATGGATATCCCCCCATAAGTTGTCAAAGAATTCCATGTTCAATATCTGACATTACTCAAGAGCAACGCAAACACAGTGGAATGCCGGCTCCAGCTGCTCCGATTTAGGGACTTGGCTATCTGCACCGGGCAGACTGAGCTCCGATTGTCCTCGCCATCTCACACGCTCTACATTTCACATACCGCACATTTTCACGATTGTTTCTGAGGCGCATGGCATGTTTCTTATAGAACACGACACAGGCAAAACTCGAGGCTCTTTTTTTCTTGGCCGTTTGTTCTTTGGAGCATACGTGCGAATCCCTCTCAGACAAGCGGCAGTGTTACTGATAGCATGATATCCCTCTCACTCAGCAGCCCGCATCTGCTCTGGACACAGGAACTTCCTGCAGGAAAAACTGGAAAACTCTGCTTTCGTTGCTATGCTCGCTCTCCTGAGGGACGAACTGGTATGTCATCTGCAGGCTGTGAAATTAGGCGCGGTTGAAGAATCGCCTTCTGTAGGCCTGAAGAGAGACACATATGAACATATGTACAGTAATCAACTAAAACAATGGCATATCAGACTTAGTAACTCAGTTTAGTCTGGCTATGCAGTGAGGTCTTGTTCATTTTAACAGTGTACAATAAAGTCATACAGTGTCCTAAACCACATCCACACATTTGCACCACCCTAATAAAGAGGTGGATGCAGTTTTGGCGTGATTTAGGGGTCGACTGACTTCTAGTGTTTGTTAACATTTGTAGCTTCATAGCTCCAGTTCTAAACTAAAGACATAAAATTTGGAGACCAAACATCAGGGTTGAGTGGAAAATTGTGTAAATTAGATTTTAAGCCGGGCCCCATGGTGGTGCAGTGTGTTGCCTCACACCTCCAGTGTTGGGGGTTCGAATATGGGTCCTGGCCTTGTGTGTGTGGAGGTTACATGTTATCCTTGTTATCCTTAAAATCATTCGTTTGGTACCCCCCACACTTTTTGTCTCCCAGACAAGACATAGAGCTTTACGCGCATCCCATGACCCCCCCCACCAACACCCACAACCCCACCCCAACACTCACAACCCCACGCCCCATCCCCCCGGACAGGGGCACAGGCGTAGAGTTGATGCGTCCAACCCACATTACAAAAGGTCATGCGTGGTGACGTTGGTTTCCTCCAGGAAAGACAAGCATGTCAGTTGAATTTGGGATTCTTCATTGATCGTAGGTGTGAGTGAATGGTGTGTGTGTGTGTGTGTGTGTGTGTGTGTGTGCCCTGTGGTGGACTGGCGTTCCCATCCAGGGTGAATCCCTGTCTTGAGCAAACAGACCCCGGGATAAGCTCTGGGTACGTGTGACCCTAGTAAGGATTAGAAGGTTACAGGGAATGAATGAATGAATGAATGAATGAATGACACAGTTTGGACAATGTATGGATTAATAGCAATCTACACATTCACAGAAAGAGTTTACACAATAACAAATTGAGCATTTGATACCATACAAGTTTATTTTAAGAAGATTGGCTGATTGAATTATAGTGTTAAATGAGTGTTATCATACAGAATTTCATTGGCTTCGGCAAGGGAACAAAAAAATGAGGATTTGTTTTGGACAAGATGAACATTTCATCCAATAAACACAAACAATATAGGCTTTTGGTCGAAAGGTTGAATGGAGTGTGGTCCACTACAGTTCATACATAGCTGTGTTTCTAGATGGTCTCCTCCAAGGTCTTTACAGGCTTGGTGGAGATAATCTACGGAGCAGTACCGTGAAGGACAACAGTGGACCATTAAACTGCTAAAACTGGGTTCTGGTCATCAAGAAAAGGGGTTTTTGGACCCGGAGCCCCCACTCCCGTTCTCCGCATTTTTTAGTTTCCTTGCTCCCAACACATCTGATCAACGAATCAGACCTGCATTCTACAGCCCTACATTCTTAGAAGGACAATGCATTATAAAGTCACTTTGAAACAGAGTCCACTGTTGTATTTAAAACCATTCACAATAAGGACCTTCCCATCCACTATAAAACAGGGATGTTTTTACACATTTCAGGTCAGTTTAAAAGAAATAGTAAAAAATGTCTGGCCCAAAAGTTACTCACTTCAAATTAATTTAAGAAAAAAAGATGTTAACCAAAATACAACTGAGAAAAAAGGTCCAATTTTTATCCTTAAAAATAAACATTCCCTTTGAAACTAACATTGTATATATACATATATTATATACATACGTACATACATACACTTACATAGAAAGAACAGAGAATCCTCCACTGATAATTTAATTCCTCTCATGTCCAGTCACAAGATGTATTCAAGCCGTCGTGTTCCAACATGATTACATTTCATGATGCTCACAAGAAGAAAAAGTTATTTCAGTTGGCCCTGAACGCTGAACACACAATAACACACACACACACATACACAACCAACACTGTAGCCTTCAGTTTCTTATCCATAATCCGTACTGTTATTACAAGATTTCTGAGCATACATGTTTCTTTTATGTCTGTTAAACATGGTCCTCAAAAGGATCGCATGAACTCCAAGACATCCTTCAAAAAACATAATGAAAGTTTTCCACACGGTAAAAAAAAATGCTATTTTAACTTCAAAACAGTTTATGGGCTGCCTGTTGGAATCGATATAACTTTGTTATTAAAACAAAAATCTGTTTTACATTTTGTTAAAATGTAACTTATTCAACTTACAAGCTTGCTAATACTGTTTATTATTTTAAGTTCAATGACCCAGGAACTTTAAGGCGGCGTGGGCACTTTCTTTTCAAGTTAAAACCATTTTTTACAGTGTACGTGGCACTTGTGGCTTTCTCATCTAGGTAAAGTACTTGGAATCCCTGAAAAGAAAAATGGCTCATATACTGTATAGAAGTGGTCCTTGTTCAAGCAGGGAACTGATGAAAACAGAGAAATCTGTTAAAAACCTACTCAGACTGGGGGAGGAAGATTTCCCACACGAAAAATAGTCAATTTGTTACTTACAACAGGGGTTCCCCACCTTTTTAGCAGTGTGAACCAAAGCGCAGCCAACAAAGTTTTTTTATAAACCAATGGTGGTAGTCTTGGTGTTTCTGTGGGGGGGGGGGCGTTTTGACACACAGGATTAGGCCCACCAACAAAATGTCATGACTCACTAAACCCACTAGTTTGTAGATGCTATTGATTCAGGTGGCAAAACCTGCTATTAACTGCCATATTGACTTGCAGATGACGCATCAATTTGTATTAAATGATCCTGAATGATTAATGATTTCCTAAACTGACTTTTGGCTTACTTTGTGCACTGGGACACAGTCATGCTGGAATAGAAAAGGTTCTTCCCCAAACTGTGTCCACAAAGTTGGATGCATGACGCTGTCCAAAATGTCTTGGTCTGCTGAAGAATTAAGATTGACCTTCACTGGAAGTGAGGGCCCTAGCCCAAACCCTGAAAAACAGGTGTGTCACAATACTTTTGTCCATATAGAGTACATGCACTCACAAGGCCATACAGAGTGTGATGTATTCAGTATGGTTAAAAAACTGTAAATTGCAATAGGAAGAATTAAACCTTAAATAAAAATATTGTCATGATAATGTTAATGATATGAATTAGAATTATAAAATAAAGGATTTTAATTAGGCCACCAACCCCTCAAGCACCCCCCCCTTCCCCACACACACCCTCACACTCAGAGGCGCTTTGTTTCAGCTCGGTATCATACAAGGCACGTCCTGGTACCGCTCCACGGCCCAGCGGTTGGGAACCTCTGATTTATTACACCTTTGCCAAGAACACAGCAGAGACAAAACAGGGTGACTTTTGGATGTTACTGTGGTCAGTTGGGACAAAAGACCTAGGAACGATCCACAAAGCAACTTAACCTTCAAGTTACTGAGGCACAAATCTGCTAGAATGCCTTTTGTTACACATGCTACATTTCTTTGAAAACACCACTGGTTTCTTTACATCCTAGGTGTGCTTAGCGCTTCTAATCTATGTGTGACAGCACAGAAAGACACCACAATGTAAAGTATGGGATGGCACAAATCCAATGTAACGTACATCATGCACTTCATAGACTATGAGGCAAAGTGATGCTGTTCATCAGTGCTGTTCATCAGATGCTGTTCCCAAGAGTGCACTGCTTATGTCTGTAGTGCAAAAGCATAACATATCACGGTAAATAAGGTCAATTTTTGTCTGCAAATTTCCAGGACAAAACTGAATAGGTTTGGAAATCCTCACTAAACCTCTCCTGCTCCTGTCATTGTGAAAAGAATGTGGAGGAAATGTGTTTTACACTGGCTGGACCATCACGAATTGGATTAGTCCTTAAATACTTAATGTAGCATCAGCAATGAACATGTATAAAAATGAAATTAACAAACAAACCCCTCCATAAGCCCAAAACAAAGAAGACATCGCTGGTGCAAATGCTTCCACTGGACACTGGGCTTCTCTCCAGTCCGGGTTCAGTCCTGATAGTGCCAGCTATGCTCCGAAATTCCAGTTCAGACCACCGAGTGGTCATTAGTGTGGGGTGAGGCAAGGACTGTGTGGTTGAAGGAAGAAGCCGAGCGGTCCGAGCCTTCTGCTGTACCGTTTATATTCTCCTGCCGCTGGCAGCACAGGATCTGCTTGAACGTCACGCTCATCTCCTTGTCCCGGTACGAGTATATGATGGGGTTCATCGCTGAGTTGAACTCGGCTAAGAGGAGGAAGAACTTCTCGTAAGCCAAAACGTTACAATCTTCGCAGAAAACGTCCAGTAACAGGAGGACTAACCCAGGCGTCCAGCACACGATGAAAGCACCTGCAGAGTGACGCAGACAAGAGGAAACAATCAAAGCAAGCATTTGACATTATATGGGAAATTAGAAGACATACGACATTTGAGGTAGCAATAAGGTGATGTGGTCCTTTATCGCTGAGTTACACCACCAATGCATTTTTTATTATATCATGGTGTGTTTAATACTTCCAGAATACCAACCAACTGTACTGAGCAGTGTTTGTGTGTGTGTGCGTACCTGCAGAAATTAGCTGTTAACAGCTGTTAAGTAGCTGATCGCGTGTTAGCCCATTATGCCGCAATACACTGTAATATTTTTCTATTTTTTATGTGGCTCTAGTGTTTTGGTGGTGGCTTCTGTCCATTCTAACTTGTTTCCAAACAGAAAAAGAAAGAATGCCTTCAAATATTGAGATTATATTTTTTGCCATGTTGTTCATCAGACAACAGGATATTTATATGTACATTCAACGCACTGCCTAAAACCGAGTCTGTCACGGGCAAGAGGGGGAAAGGGAGTACGCACACAGCAGATTAGTGCCGGCAGGGAGTTTTAATACACAGAAACAGATAACACAGAACAAAATCAAGACAAGACCCCGGCTTCAACAAACCGCACGACGGGACACGGCAGACCCGTGCTCCCCAAACGAACAAAATAAGAAAACAGAAAACACTGGCTGGAGCTTCCACGCTCACCGGGCCAGGAACGAGGGAACCGGCAGGGATGCAGGACATGCTACCCCTCACGGGAAAACGGGGGGAACACGGGCCTGGGAGACAAGAACAAGAACAGGTTAACGACAGACACAATCGCGACACAGGCAGACTCGAACAGACAGAGCAGAACAAGCAGATAATTCAGGCAAGACAGACTAGATCTGGCATGGCAGGTAAGAGCAGACAAGATCAGGCAAAATGGACAAGATCAGGAAATACGGACAAGATCAGGAAATACGGACAAGATCAGGAAATACGGACAAGATCAGGAAATACGGACAAGGTCAGACAACGCAGACAAGGACAGAGAAATACAGACTAGACATAAATAAAGGGACGAATGGAAAAACAAAGGAGAACCAGAGGGAAAAACTAGAATTCCGGGGACAGGGACCGGG
>JBBPCX010000035.1:3107800-3130372 GCA_037974365.1 Hydrocynus forskahlii
GACATAAATAAAGGGACGAATGGAAAAACAAAGGAGAACCAGAGGGAAAAACTAGAATTCCGGGGACAGGGACCGGGACAGGTGTGACGGGGACGAGGTGGCCGTCACAGAGTCACTGTTTACATACTCTTTAATTCCATTCCAATTTTAATTGGGAAGGTATCCGCATAAAACACTAGATCAAATATTAATTAAAATATTAGTTATATGGGGAAAATAAATCCAATCTTATCTTTTACAAATTCTAGGCCAATTATATCACACTCGTACTGTTTGATGACATGTTGCTGATTGCGAATCTGCTCCTGTGGGGTAAGTCAAGGGTTTGAGTAGTTTGAGTAGGACTTTTAGGGACTCATTTTAGGTGGACTGCTTTAATGAAATATTCTTCATTTCAAAGTTCTTAAAGAAGAAACATCGGATCAGCTTATACTCCAGGTTTCAGTACCAGGACTGGAAAACAAAAAGTAGTATCGTATCAGCTCTAACCCAAAGAAAAAAGTCTTTGTTGGAACCAGAAAGAAAAACACTAGAGGGCTAAAAAACATAGTAAACACTGATACTTGACTGGAGTGATTGTGGTCATTCACTCCCATTCTGACCCAGTAATAAACTGATTACATCATACTGCTGGATTTTCTTTGGAATGTTTATGACTATTTCGCTGTAAAGTAATATACAGGTTTGAGGGTTGTGTCGTGTGACCTTTTAGTGAAACCTGGATGGGAAGGCAGGTGTTTCCGTGAAATATTCCCAGTAATTCTTCAGTGCATGAGACATGGCCATTCACATCAGTCATGTCACATCTTTATCAGCGTAACCTCAGAAAAGCTTGGACAAACTGATGATACATGCTTTTTCTGACTGCCGTTTCTCAGTGTGTGTCAAAAAAGTATAAATATTTTGGCTACAGATGGTATTTTGCAAGAGAGGACGATATTTGTGAAGGCCTGATTTTCTTTCAGGGAACACAGCTGCTCTCGCATGCTTTACATCACTTGAAAGTTATGTGGGGACTCTCAGGAGTTAGATAAACTCCAACAGCCCATTTCCAGCACGACTTGGTCACATGTTTTGCTTTTTTCTGAACAAGGTTAACAGGGAAGGAAAAGGAAGCACTCTGGAGATTGTGTTCCAAGCACTTTTGCTTTTGCTTCTCATAGATGAAAGTTTAATTTCCTCCACCAAGGTCTCCACGGCCAGTATTAAAAAAGCTGAATCAAGCACTAAAAAATATCATGTGGCAATATATATATATTGTCACTTCGGGGTGTGCTGGGGGAGTGAGGCGAGGCACATGTGCAGGTTCTTTTTAGATGGTATTTAATAAAAAGGACACAGACTCTGTACAAAACCAAACCAAAAGGCACAATGGCCGAACAAAAACACAGTTAACAGAAGACACATAAGGAGCAGGAACAGTGAGGACCAAGGTGAGGGTATTTGTGAGGGTTGACTAGCACACTAAGACAACAACCAATCATAAATCCCAATTACTTAAACTAAATACAACACAGCTGACACAGTGAACTAAGACAAACATACACCCATAAGTTCACAATAAAAGTCTCAAACAAAAACCCCAGCCGTAACATTAAATTCCAGAAGTGTGTCCAAAACCAAGACTAAACATTCACTATATTAAAGGGAAAAGAAACAACATGTGAAGAAGATAAACAATGGGTTGCTTTATTTTAATCTACTGAAAAGGAAGCAGAATAAACACTGAATACAAACTATTATTCACACATTATAAATAGGTGTCCTGCTGTGGTATATTAGCAATTAAATATGAAGCACCTTTCATATGATGAGTATCTATTAATATCTGACAGCACGGAGTAAGTGTTTCAGCAGTGGGTTCTCTGTGTGTGTCTCTGTGTGTGTGTGTGTGTGTGGTCAAAACTGGTCTTCCACAAAAAAGTAAGTGGTGAGCCTTAGTGTGTATGTTAAAATTAGTTTGTGGTTCTGCCTTTCCCTCTTGAACATGAAACAGTGCTGCCTGGTGCAGTGCTGTCTATTTTTGGAGCCAATGGTTGTATTTCTTATTAAAGTGAATTTAACGAGAACCTTTAAGAAGGTCCCCATTATTTATTTAATATCGGTGTAAATCAAGATATAGCGACATTCGGGCTTTGAGGGTTGAGGTGGAGTTCAGTTGATTGAGGAAAGGAAAAGGTGGAGCTGCGGTTCGACCTCATAAATCAAATACGCTTTGAAGATCTTAGTAAGAAGGGGCGTTATTCTGGATTTAGAATTACAAACAGTAATAAATGGTTGTTTTTTTCTAGAAAACCTCCGTCAATTACATATGAATGTATGCAAATCTGTTTTTTTTTTGATAGACGAAGCCACCTTAGAATGTGAAAAGGTCGATCGGGGCTAATGACAAGATGGCATGTTGTAACGTGCAAGCTAACACTTGACTGAAAATTGAACAAAGCTGTTTAGTTTCATTTAGGCACCCCTCCCCTCCACAGATGGTCTCTCTTACTTTCAAGCTGAGAAAGTATTTCAGCTGACAGCTGCTCAAAGCTTTTCACCGACTCCGAGTGGGATTTCAATTTATTACTTCCGCCAAGGTGCATTAACACAATTTGGCACAATGACACGCTTGTTCACGCTAATGCTGAACTAAAAATGGTCCTCAAAAGCGAGGCGTGATCTCCTGCTGTTGTGCTGATGAATGCCGGTTCTTTCATGATTCAACTAATAACGTGCCATGTACCTTGACAGACACAAGCAATGGTCTGTGTTTCAAAGAAAAGCTGAACACCTCATTACTTACTTAATGTAGTATTTCTGGAGGTATTTTCTTAATGTAGTATTTTCTGAGGTGAAACGTTTCTACATAAAAAAAAAACAAAAAAACGTTTCCTTTCACAGGAACTTATAAGACTTTCCAGAATTAAGGTTATATGGCAAAGAAGAACTAACTCTGAGATGTTACTTTAATACAGTACATTTGACTGGTTTTTGTTTTTATTATAAAGGACTACATACTATTGTACTCATTATTGAGCCATGCTTCACTGAATGACCCTGTAAACCACTGACCCATTACAAATAATGAATCATCATGAGCTTCAGCAATTTACAAAAAAAAAATTTGATTCAGCAGATGAGTCGGGGCTATTCTTGGACCACCAAGACACATTTTCTAGTGATAAAAAAGTAGTATGGCCAAATGTCTGTGGTCTCAGAAGTATGCAGATGCGGATTGGCAGGAATCGGATGGGTGGGGGTGAAATGGAGCCTTACTGAGATACCAGTACCTGTGAAAGTGCTTAGCACATGCCTCGCAAGCTTTCACACAGACTTGAGACTCAACCGTCTGGCAAAAAAGGCAGCCGTTTGTTCTGGATTAGCTATTCAGACACTCTTTCTCAAGTCGCCTTCTGCGGTCAAGGCCAGATTTCACTCTCCCTGATACACATTCAGGGTTGAGCCGTGAGATCATCGCATATAACCTCTGCCTCCTTTTTCTGCTCCAATGCCAAGCAGCCAAGGAGTGAAGACGATTGTTCACCAGGCCTTTTTTACTCAAAATCTAAGTGTCCAAAGTTATTTCAGTATGGGGAATATGAGACAGCTCATCATTACACCAGCTATTTTTAGGGCGTGAGGAAGTATACAAGAACAGTATTATTACTTTGTCATGATTCAGGTTATCATAAAAGGATGGTTAGGGATGAGTCAGCTCATCCTCTGCACAAAAGCAAACCACTACTATGAGTCTATTAGGAAAACAGTAAAGCTTTTAATCTGAAAACCACAGTCAATTTGTGCTACTAAACAGAATCTAGAGCTGCACGATATATCGCCTGTTGATCGTTATTGCAATAGCGGTCTCTGGGATGCTGATATCGCAAAAGGCTGCAACATGCAAATGAACCTCTACTATTATGAAGTTTAATATAATAAAAGAACGATGAAAACAAACTTATGGTTGCCACATGTGGTCAGCTACATGATGGCGTTATTAATCTAGTAATAAAAAACAGAATTATGAATGTCACACCAAGTTTAACATCAGTTGTCATGGTCTCAGCAGCAGCTTAGATTAGCCTGATTCTGCTGGGTGTATGAGAGCTGAGATGTAATGGAGTTTATCCTGAGAGCTAAAGCTGTTTTGTCTGACTGAAACCTGGCACTGTGGTCTGAGGATGTGCTAAAACGTACACGGTACAACAGATTTCCTTCTTTCTGCTTGCAGCACTCTATGTGTTCAACCAACGCGGCTCAACAGCAATGTTTCTGCAATGATTTCATCCATTCTAGGTGCCAATAATGCAGTAATAATATTACATCATCCAACATGTTTAAAAGCAATGTTCACATGTGGGAATCTTGGTATATTGCTGTGGCTTGCATGGCAATAATCAATAAATGAACAAGAGGTTTTAAACTGACTGTAAACAATTTTTGTTGTGTCAATGGGGGGCTGCTATCACTCGGTTAACTGTCATCGGGCACAGACTTAATAGGAAGGTTAGCTATTATAAACTGCAGCATAAAGCCAGTAACAACCATATCGTTTCAGAAGAAAGAATTACATTACAGCCTTTTTTTTTAAATCACAGTGGAATTTAAAAGCCTCCTGCTACAGTCTCCCTGTGAAGTATGTGCCAGGACAGCACGTATACATAGTTGTTATCTGAACAGTAAGAGTCATATTAATGATTTCATTATTACAAGTTAAAATTGTTGTAGAAACAAATATTTAAATATCTATCAATATATTACCTGTGGTGGAGAGGAGTTTATAAGTGCTTTTCATATATTTCTAGTATCTTTTAAGTTCTATATATTTTATGTCATCATAATAACAAAAAACATGATGAAATGTGTAGCTTGTATTGATAGTAAATAGGATTTTATATTCTGCTTTGCCTCAAAAAAAAAAAAAAGGATTGTCCCATTTAGTTTGTCAAATTGTTCCACTGTTCATTTCTTGAATTAAACTGGAATCCACTGAAGCTGGGATCGAATGACAGTTATACAACCTAAGATTTGCAGTGGTAGTGAGTTATGACACGCCACTAATCTGAAAAGTCCAGACTGTAAACTGGTGTCCATACCCAGGGAACGTGTTATTTATGAAGCCTGATGCAGATGCTCCAGGACCCGTGTAATTTTTCCATCTCTGACAGAGCTTCCCTGGAGAAATAAGGAATAACTGTGCTATAGCCTCTCGAGAATTGGAACCTGCATGCTCATCTGTGTAGCAGATGTGGGACTTGGAAAGATGTCCCCCAGAAACGACCCGTTTCACTACAAAGCTGCAAAGTGTATTACTTCTAAGATGGTGTCGCTTATGCTGTTTAACACAACTTAGAAAGCTCACCAATACAAACTTACCAAATTCTGCATGACCTAATGATGGAAAAGAAATCTTATATTAAATATGTAGGGCTTAGTATTTTCCCCATCTTGGCATTCTCACCAAAAAAAAATGCTTACAGGGTTAACTGACTACTTGTCATGAATACGACTCATGAAAGCAAATAAAAGCTTGAAGGAGTAGAAGGCTACTGTGAAAATTCAAGAGCTTTACTAAAACAAATATTTTTTAATCAAAAGATAGTTTTTTTTTTTTATTTGCATTGAATTAATACTAATTTCTACAGTTTATGTTTTCGGATTTGCTCCAAAAAAGTGTTCCTGTTTTTGTCACTGCAAATAGACTTGCTTATGTGGTTACAGACACTAGACGAACATACATTACATTGCTAAAACAGTAACTGCAGTCATCCTGAAACTTGAATTTTGTAAATACTTTTATCAGCTCTAACTGCCGGAGCTGACCGTGAAGATGCAGTGGTGATTACTGCACACACAGTAATGTGATGATCCTTGTGGAAGTTATTAAAGCTCTTCTAAAGCGAGGATGAGGGCTGGACCTACAGAAATAAAAGGGACATTCACTTTCATATTTTCGTTGGAAACGGTGAAGGCTGGAAAACCTTTGATTATTGTTTTTTTTTTTTTAAATCTTAATAAACATAGTTAAAAAAAGTGTGAAACCTGTATGACTGTTAAGTATGTATAAGTGTAGTTCATACCAGTATATTTTTGGTTTCCTACGTCCACGTTTCATTGTGTAAGATATTTTTTTTTTAGTACTTTTAGGTACTTTTTCCATGCCTGCAGATATGAAACACTCCGACACAGGTAGCGGCAGTATAACAGTATTAGAGCTCTCCTATGTGCAGAGTGACAGACTACCTAAGAGCGGTGTGTGTTCCTCCCTTGCCCTGGTCCATTGCTCTCCACTTTCTCCTGAGCCTCATGTTGAGCCCCACAAGGCCCCGAAACAACAACAGCACTGTTTCCCACTGACGCTAGTGGCTCTGGGGTCTTTCTCCATGACTGGGGTCCTTTCTCTGGGACCGGCTTTCGCTGGGGGAGCCGGTGGGGCGTGACGCTGACGCAGTGCAAGGCAAACACTGGAACTGGCGACAAGACCGGGACGACAGACCCTCAGCTGTAGAGAACTGAACGGCTGCATTGTTCGAACGCTCTGGAGTTGGCACAACAGTGTAACAGGATAACATACTGTTTCGCGGTGCACGCTATCCAGGTAGCTGCTTATGTATGGATGAATGGCTCAGTGAGGGGAACAGATATGGCATTAAGAGAGTACGGCGGTGAGGTGAGGATACGGAGTCGGGAGCTCTCAGTGAACTATCTACTGTAAACACAGCCAAGGCCAAAGCTCAGCTCAGGAAAGAGTTTCATGGAAATCTGAGCGCAATGTACTGTGAGAACTGCCATCACAGATGATAAATAGGCCCCAAGGACAGATGTCTACGACAGTGTGACATCATTGCAATAAACCCCAAAAAGATACAATACACTATATTCTTTCAATAAAGCTGATGTCATCGGCAGGATTATGAAGAGCCGCTTTTGTTGAAGGTACCACACCAAAGGAAACGGGGCACATTTTTCGTCCCCCAACGACCACTGGGATCATATTTTTTAAACAAGAGTGCTGAACTTTTTGAACGTTCCCAGCTATTTTTGATGCATTGAAAACACATGCTAGAAGCATTTACCAATTCCCATAAATTGCACTCTCATATTTACAAGGCCATTGATGTGTGTGATTGCAAAACTTTATTAAGAGACAATGGATTTATAAATATGATCAACCTCTCATCTGGTCATCTACATAAAGAAAGGTTATCATTATAAATGACTACTGGTAATAATCTTACAGATATGTTTTAACTATTAAACATTCAGAGGGGTTCTGTTAACCCTTTAGACCCCGACACTCTGGAACACTCTTTGGGACGCTGACACTTATTAGTTAGAGGCACAAAGATCACTGTTTAAAACAATTTGATCCATTGTAAGTTCATTTTACTTTCAAGGTGAGTCCCACCTCATTAACATGGGAATCATAGCACTGAGACCAGGGCTGCTATCAAGGAAACAGGCTTAAATGCTGTAGCTGGCATTGTAATTATAAAACTGAAAATACGGGGCTTGCTCAAATGGTTACGCACTGATTACTTTGATCACTCATCTGTGTTTCTGAATGAGTATCCCGATACTCTATTATAAAAATTACCTTTATATTTCATATATAAAACGAACATGGTTATATAGTAGATACTATTTTATTTACTAAAAATACAAATCAGTCCCTTGAATTTCATCAACTCCCAACTGAACGAGACCCTGTCTGTTTTCTCAGCTGCAGAGCGGCAGGAGGTATAGAGCATTACATTCTGAACTATCCGATTCTGCGTACAGCTTCCTTCTCCAGGCCAACAGTAGCACTGGAATGTTGATCAAAGACCCACTATTCAAACTTCTCATCTTCATCATCATGGACAATCCCTATCACACCTTCACCCTAAACAAACCCATTCAATCTGCCCTCTATTCTATATACAAAAATGCTACAGGATCTTTATTTCATTTTAAATCACAGTGGTCAGCTCACGTTACCGACCACAGATGTGAGATACAACCCCTTCCTACCACTTTCTACCTGTGTTCAATCCGTTCACTTATATTATTATGTAGGACTGAATATTTCTATCTGTTCCATTTCATATAATACTCCAGACCGAACAGTAAAGATTTACCACAATTGCTGTAAATGACCCTCTACAGTAATACCTGACCTAATCTAATTTAATAACCATCTTATCTTTCCAAATAATCTAAATGAATGTGGACTATAGTGTAAGTGACAGATAATGAATGAGGAGGTTGTGGCACTGGGGGACACAATAAAATGTCTTATAAAGCTCACTGTACTATGTATTTGCTTTGATTAAGCAGGAAACATATTTACCTGTTTTAAAAACCAATGAAAGTGGCAAGCCAGAAAAATGAATAGGGGTCTATTGCTCCACTTGTGGAGAGCGTTCAAAATGATGAGTAAGGGTAAATGGCCTGTGATCACTATATTTATCTTTCAAATTGCTAACTATCCTTTAAATCGTATGTTTTTAATGATTGATTTTTAAATCAATTTTTAGTGAAACAGCCCTAACCTAAGGTATTTGTGAGTAGATCAATTTGGATCACTCATATGCAGTCTGAATGAAAAGACAATTCCGTTGTAAACTCAAACTCAAGGAAATGGAAAGAGATTTCTCATCCCCAAATTCACACCCAGGGGCAGACCTAATATAGTTTAAATTAGTTAAATTAAACATCTAATGGAGATGAAAGATCAAAATTTTTCTGTAGTAGAATTGATGACAGTATTTCAAATTTAAGTCAGAGTTTTGTTCTACATCTCGGTAAAAATCATCCTAATAAAGAATTTTTGAGCATTACTTTCAGTTTACAAAAACAAATGAAAAATAAGGCATGCGATTTTCAATTCAACACAAAAAATATTAAACTGTCCGTCAAACAACTGATAAATGTCAGGCAGTGCTATCAAAGGCAAAGTGAAGTTGTGCTGGTTGCACTGCAAGCAGGTTAATAATCACTTAACGAACCACTGGAAAAATGTTAATTTGTGCAATTCTCTTATGAACTACTTTTATAATGTAGGATATCTGCATAAAAACTGTTAGAGAGCAAGCTGTCCAAGTCCAAGTGTGGTAGAAGGAAAATACAGAATGGGTCTCAGACTGAAGGGGAGGGAGAAACTCACCTAGTACAATCACCACGGTCTTCAGCAAGCTCATCATGGTGTCCCTGTTTCGCCGCTGGCCCGAGCTGTGGCGCGACATCCTCATGGTGCGCTGGCGGACGTACATGAATATGTGGGCGTACAGGACCACCATGACCACAAAGGTCACCAAGTTGAAGATGGCCCAGAAGATGAGGTATGAGTTGCTGTAGAGTGGCGCCATGCTGGAGCAGCTTTCAATGGCACAGATGCAGTTCCAGCCCACGCTGGGGATCGCGCCCATGATGATCGACATGGTCCAGATGATCATGATGACCACAACCACACGGCGGTTGCTCATGCGGGTGTGGAGCTGCATACGGAAGACTGTGATGTGGCGCTCGATGGCGATGGCGAGCAGATTGGCGACGGAGGCCGTGAGGCTGGTGTCGATGAGGCCCTGACGTAGCAGCCATGTGCTGACAGTTAGCCGTCGCGTATTGGGCCCCGTGTTAAACATCAAATAGAAATACGCAAGCCCGGCAAAAAAGTCCGCTGCCGCTAGGTTAGCCATCAGATAATAGATGGGGAAATGGAAACGGCGGTTGATGTAGATGGCTACCATCACCAGCAGGTTCGCTAGCATAATAAAGATACATACTGTAATCCCAAGTCCCATCACAAGTTTGCTGACTGTATTCCATTCAGTGGCCAGATATTTTCCGCTTTTGTTGTAAAAGTAGGCGATGGTTTCATTGTAGTGGCACTGTTCCATCTTGAAGATTCTGAAAATAGGATGAAAAAGAGATCAGAGCAATTCATAACATTTTTTTCCCATTGGTTTTAACATTGTGCAAGCAGAAAATGTTTACTTTAATTTATGTTCAGTAAGATCCTTTATGAGGTGTTGCAATCTATTGCATTTTTATGTTGGTTTTTGGCTTACACACGCATATAGTTTATCTAAAATTAGGTGGTTCTACAGACTCCATATTCTACAGACTCCAAAGGGAAACCAAGCAGTTTCCAGTTAACCCACTATGACATGAAGCATAAGCAAAGCTAGAGAGCCGCCCATTTTGCAGGGACACGTGACCGCTGCTGCACGTATTAACAAAGCTCACATTATCAAGTGTTCCCTGCAAAAACAAACACTGCCGGACCTTGAGGTGTGAAATGAATTCGGACGGGTATCACACAGGCAGAAAAGCATGACATTTTTGCATCTGGTCGAGTTTTATCACTGGTCTATCCCACAATGCTGAAAGCTGCGGCCATGCAAACAAGCACCCCAGCTAGTGGCTAGCAAAAACACCCAAGAACTCACACACTAGTACTTTGTAATGCAGGCTGCAGACTCTCTAAGCCAGCTATTATTCACATCAGTGCCAGGCCTCATTTCAATTGGCTGATTCTCTCCTCTGCAACACCCAACACAGGAAATGGGCCTCTGGTCCTTGCCAGAGCAGAATGTGTTTCTGTAACTGAAACCTTATCATGTGCACGAGAAAGCGCTGAACTTCGCTACAGTTTACTTATTTTGCAAGACGGACACACAGCATGAGAACATTTGTCTGCAGTCTACGTCCGAAATAGCGAAAATTCCTCCAGCCCAGCCATTTAACTTTGGGTGGATACGAACAGAACTTAGCCATTTGGTTCTTTTAACAAATATCTATCGACCATTTATGGATATGGATATGGATTTCAGCTGCTACCACTGTGATGATCCAAACATTTTAAGCATGTCCTTTGATATCAGTGCAAAGCCATTTTGTTGGTCAAAACGACAACAGACAGCCTTTCCGGTAGAGCTACAGTAGGGCTGTCACTACTGATTATGTGATGAATTTATTTACTGACTTTTTTAACTCATCTGAGTTTTGAAGTAATAAAAAGAGGTTTACGTGATCAAAACAATGATGTTTTTTTTTCTGCATCATTGCTTTTCAAATATTTCAAAACAATATATGCCACAAAATGTATTTAACAGAGCTTTTATTTGGAAGAGAGACCAACAAAAGTCAAAACTAGTCGCGTGAACATAAAGCAAACAGTCCACGCTCTGCCTACTGTCTCTCATCAGCTGTTTAGAATTTAAACGTCAAGTGAACGAAGTGACCTTTCCACGCCTTTTGTGAGTGGCCCCGAACCTAACGGCTGCGGTGGCAGTGAGACAGATCCTGGCATTGTATGCATGTGTTTTATCATATAGCCCCAGGCCTCTGATCTCACTGGGCTGAAGGCCCCGAACAAAAAGTGGTCTGTGCAAAAATGTCTGTGAACTTCCTTCTCCCATTGAAAAGTGTGCGAGGAGAAAGAGCATGTGTTTCCACCCATCGATTTGACGAGACCACCCAGCAGACTTTTGCGGTCTGGAAAACCACAGCTTTAGCATTATCGCAGCACCCATCCGCAATGGATAAAGAGGCTCTCAAGGAAACTCAAGACAAGCCTGCAGCGTCAGCTCGATGACACTGTAGCCTTGGCCTCTTATCATGAGCACAACAACTTCTGCTATGAACCATCAATGACTGTAAATAGACCTTTGTGGTCTAGAGTGGGACATGGGTTATCTGCGCTTTGCAGGGCGGCATATCTGCTAATTAAAACTTCACCAGCTTCCTCACAGATACCTTCTCAGTACTTAGATGCGCAGTTTGCTTAAGTCAACGGCAAGTCTCTGTAGCTACGACTTGAAACACTTTCAGGAATACAGTGAGCAGATCAATAGGAATCAGAATTGAAATGTAAGTGAAAATTCTCCCACACTGGAGACAGGAGCACATACACTGGCATGTGAAAACCGCTGATGTATGAAATAAATTAATACATCCTCTGCACTTCAATCATATGCTAAGGGTGCCAAAACTTTTAAGTGGCTACGTCCGAGGGAGAAACAGTGCGCGACACAAGAAACACGAGCTTTTCACTGTAAATATATATTTGACTGATCTTACGTTGCACAGCAAATCACAGTAATACGAGAAAACAAAATGAAAAACATGACGGAGCCATAGAGGAGGGGGAAAATCTAATTAAAGAAACAACTTTTTTTGTACAGAGTATTTTCTGGAGAGTTTTATTTTATTATGACTATGTTTATATTATATTTTATTTTGTTTTTGTCTCTATGCCTGTGCAATCGTAGCATAAGCAATTTGCTCCAGGATCGATAAAATTATCTGATTCTGAGTTTACATCTATGGCATGATCGTTTATCTCAAATCAGGTCGTTCTTTTGGTTTAACTAATAGTGGTGTTTACTCACAGTCCAGCTTGAATTGTCTTTTAATTCAAACTTATCTCATTGCATGACATGCATTCAACCAGCTAGGTAATGTCATCTTACCTGTGTGTGTGTGTGTGTGTGTGTGTGTGCATGTGTGTGTGCGTTCATGAGAAAGAGTTACTGCAAGAAAAATTAGCTCCATAGCCGATGGCTTGTTGTTACACACAGTTTATAATTTACACTTTTCTCTATTCTTTTTCTAAAAGTATTAATATTTTACCAACTCAACCATCAGAGGTGATGTAAAAGTTTATGTTTTCATGCACCTCAGATAAAAAAATGATGTTAATGGCAGCATCTCAACCACATATTCACAGATGCATGGCCATTAATGGTTAAAAAGTTCAGAATATTTCAAGCATAATGTTAAAATTAACTGCTGTATCATGTTGGCCAATTTGCAAGAATTTAATTTAATAAAAAGTCATTTTCATGAAAGAACATTTTGTCATTTTAAGTGGTTCGATAAGCTAGAATACTTATCAGCAGTGCTGTTTAAAACTGCACTACATTTAATTAAACAGGACTTTATATGTTCTCTTGGTAGTAAGACATAGTTTTTTAGTGACTGATGATATTCGTGATAGGCTCAGAAAAGCATACAGAGACACAATTTATTACGATAATGATAACATATTGCTACATTGATATTGCCCTGCCCTTTAATACACCATATGGGCAAAAGTATTGGGACACACCTGTTTTCAGGGTGTGGACTGGGCCCCTTACTTCCTGTGAAGGGCAATCTTAATGGTTCACCATACCAAGTTATTTTGGACAACGCCATGCTTCCATTCTATTCCAGCATGACTGTGTCCCAGTGCACAAAACAAGCTCCATAAAGACAGGGTTTGATGAGTTTGGTGTGGAAGAACTTGACTGGCCACACAGAGCCCTGACCTCAACCCCATCCAACACCTTTGGGATGAACTGGAATGGAGATTGTGAGTCAGGTCTTCTCATCCAACATCAGTGCCTGACCTCATAAATGCTCTACAGAATGAATGGGCACAAATTGCCCCAGAAACTCCAAAATCTTGTGGAAAGCCTCCCAAGAAGAGTGGAAGCTGTTCTAGCTTCAAAGGGGGGGACCAGCTCCATATTCAAGTCGATGTATTTGAATGCAATGTCACCAAAGCCCCAGCTGGTGGAATGGCCAGGTGTCCCAATACTTTTTTCCATATAGTGTAGATTATCTGTTTGAAGCAGACTTATCAGAGGTGTATTTTCTCTGTTTTCTCACTCAAACTCATCCTGTAAACCAACACCGACAAGTGCTAGGCAGCAACAGGCGTTTACCACAGCAGCACCCTCTGTCAGGTTGCGAGGAAGCAAAAGGCAAGGCACCGGTCTAGATCCATTTCAGCACCGATCCCCTGCCTGTCTGAAAACACAATGGGGGCATTGTTCAGTACCCATCCAGTAAAAAGAGGAACAGAGTGAGATTTTACAACGAATAAATTGTTCACATTTGTGTACAGTGCTGGTGAGGCGGCGCACGCTAGTGAGTTTCACATCAAATGTGCGTCTAATTTATTGCCTTAATTAAGGATGACATCTGAAAGTGGTTAGCAATCTGGAGGGAATTTGGCATTTCAAAGAGGTGCTGGAGAACACTGACCGGTGGACTGGGCCCTCAAAATCACTTGATTACGAGAGTCTTGACGGTAAATGTCAGGTCTTTATGGTAATCATATGAGTGTACTAAAATAGCTCATATAAAACTGTTGCTTTGAGCCACACGTACGCACTTATTTCTATAAAGCTCTTCTATCGTGTCCCACAAACTGTCTGAGTAATCAAAATGTAAACCAAATATGCGTTCAAATGTATAACCCTCATAGGAGATACCTATTATCCAGTCGAGTACAAATGCTAGATTGGATACTGGAGTATGATATAATGAATTTATTTTGATCCTTTAATGAATCTGGACTGAAATGGCTTTCAATGTAAATCGAAGTCAAATGGATCAAGTCATAATAACAGTTACTACATGTAGCCAAACTAGGCTAGCTGGAGTAGCTAGTTCAGTTTTACACTAGAATTACAACTGCTATATTTGAAATCACCTAAATTAAGTAGTCTAATTCTGCCAACATTTGCACTGTACGTGGTATTACTTTGTATGAGTTTAACCAAACAAAAATCATTTGGTCTTGTGTAAGCCATGTTATGAGTATGTGCCAAGGATGTGGAGTCTGACTATTTTCAAGCATTCATAAGAGTTGGGCTATAAACTTATTTTTAGGTGACAGCACTGGTGATTCTGGGAAAAACATCAGTAGCAACACATTCCAGAACTTTTTAGATGAACTGATAACACTACAGCTAAATAGTACAACAGTGTGCGCTGATGAGGACTTCTCATCCTCTACACAGGGTCTTTTTCTCCACAGTAGATAATCTGCTAACATGTTGGTTTGTCAGAGGAACAAATGTTTTCTCAATCTATCTAAGCCATATTTGTTATAGAGTAGAGGTAAAATGCTGTTTCAGGGCCCTCCATGTCACAAAAGCTGCAAATAAGAAGCTAAATTAAACCTTGTTTGAGCATTTCAGTTCTCAAGCTGAAGACCATCTCTAGCTTTTATGCTTCATTTGAAAATAGATAATTTAAAAGATACGTTTTTTAGCCAACAGTAAAGTTTTTAGTCGAAAACCTGAGGATAAAAAGGTATTCTGAGTATTTTGGCATCTCCAGCCAAAATAACCAGAAACAACTATTATATGTGATCTGTGATGAAGATTCAAAGCAAACAATGCTCATTGTTTTACATATTTACTTGCATTTTCATATTTATGGCAAATTCCCAACCCTTTCTCTCATAACTGAATGGATTCAGGTCAAATGAGTCCTCTGTGTGAGGCCTGCCACCACATTCTTTTAAATTGACAGTTTCCTCAGAATGCTACGAAATAATGTGCAGTAAATTATTCCACATCTTTCCGACAAAAAAACCCAACAGGACCCCTACTGTCCAGTTCCTCCGCTAAGGAATGCAGACTGCATTAAATAAACATTGCTGCCATTCAGAAGCCTTACTGAGTCATATTACATCATATATTCCATAACATATATGTCACTGAATTTAATACTTATGAGCCAGAGATTACAAGCCAGGCCTTCTCGTTCAACATCATTGTCTGACCTCATAAATGCTCTATAGAATAAATGTACACAAATTCCCACAGAAACTCCAAAATCTTGTGGAAAGATTTACAAGAGTGGAAGCCGTAAAGAGGGACCAACCCCATATTAAAGTCTATGTATTTGAATGCAAGGTCATTAAAGTCTCTGTTGGTGTGATGGTCAGGCGTCCTGGTACTTCTTTCCATATAGTGTATATTATTAGCCAACTCATCCATCTGCATGGTCTCAAACATGAAAATGCTTAACAATTTCTCATTAACTGACAATTACCAAATCAATGAAAGTTCCTACTGAAAATAAGAAGAGCTGCAACAGGTCTTTCATGTGTTTATGCCATTAAGAGCAAGGCCTTAAGTTCATTTTTGACTTTGTAGCATCACTGAACTTTAAAGTGGTGATAAAACATCTCTCTTATAAACACCACCAGAATCCAAAGAGTGAACATTCCTCTTTGGGTAAAATTCCTCTTTGGCCTCTTAATCATGATCATAATTTACTCAAGCAAATGACAAAAAAGCATCATCTGTTAGAAATGTCATTAAAATTCCATCAATTGATCAAGGCACACTTCCAGGATCTGAGTCATAACCACAGAATGATGCATCCAAATCTGACTCATGAAAAAGTCATGAATTAGATAAAAGAATGAGTGTGCAAAGTCCTCTCCAAAGAAAAAAGATAAAACATAACATTAAAGGCTTCTTAATTCCAGGGTTCTGAAATATATTTCGATCATAGGACTTTGATGTAGCATGCAAACATTGCAAGAAAAAATACACTCATCATTATTTAGTCCTCATACAGAAATTCATAGCTTTTGTGATGTCAAACCAAAGCATTTACATGTATCTACCTATTCAGCCTATAGGAGTTTAGCCACACATTATCAGACTGGCACAATACAGAGTCCAATGAATGACGAAAGCTTGGTTGCGTCTGTGAAAAGGTGATGTAAAATCCAGCATGATGATTTTGTGGTATTAAAATGAACCCCCATATGCCATTAATGAAAAAATCAAATGCAAAGAATCCTTGGTCCTCAATCAGCAATAATAATCGGCAAGATATTCCATCTTTTATAGAGAGAAAATACAGACAGCAAGATACTGCCAGCAGAACATGAGTCTGTTTATATGAGTCAGAGCCATTTCTGTGAGGTAAGCTAGAAGAAACTGGAGAGATAAATCTGCTAACAGTTGTCTGGGAAGCATGGGCTATGACTATCCACACCATCAGACTATCTGTTTCAGTGAAGTTCATATCAGAAACTGCACCTTTGTGCATTGCGTGTTTGTGCTTGTTTAATCGGACTCGTTGATAAACATCCCTTTTTTCATTCGACTGCCAGGCAAATCCTGCTGAAAGCGTGGTGCTTGCCAACGCATGTCGATGAAAAACGGAAGTGAGAATAAAAACGAAAGTCCAGTCAGTCTGACAGCAGAACTAAGCAGAACAACAAATGGACCAAATAGCAAACCATACTTTTAAAGCGAGGTACAGACACTGGCATCCGATCAACTGCACATTCTAAAAGCTCTTTCCTTCCTTAAATATAGTTTTCATACTAAGGCACTGCATGATGTTCTGCTTGCACAGTAAGTGTGTCAGCTTCTCGCTTTCCTTTGACCTCTTATAACCCCTTACTTAGGGAGTTCCTTCCAATGTTTTTCTTCTGGCACCAATAACAATACTTTCACTTCTACCTCACCCATGCACTGTTTTTTGTTTCTCTCTATATATATTTCTTTTATTTACACAGAATATTTGTATCTTATTTTATTTTTAGTCTATTTCTTAATTTTTAGTCTATATTCTTATACTTTTTTCCTATCTCTTCAAGTTGTCGTAAGACTAGGTTGCACAGCCTTAGGTGTGATTTGGGGTACATTTCACTGCACGCTGTACTTGAATACCTGTGTATGTGACAAATAAAGAATAAAGAAAGAAAGACTATTTAAACTTAAAAGTGCAATGCCGACAATATATAGCTGTAAAATTAACTATTGTCGATAGAAGCACTGGAGATGAGCATCTAGTATTTTTTGGCTCAAACCACTCCAGTCCTGCTGCCACACAGGAAGGAACATGCAGATAACATCACACAGAGTGAGTGTGAACTGGGTTCCGACTTCTTTTACTTCCTATTAATATAATCTCTCTGTCTGTCTGTCTAACTATCTATCCATCTATCTACCTACCTAACTGTTTAATTACCTGTCTATTAATATGTCTATCAATCTATCTATCATTCTATCTAATGAGATATCTATCGATCTATCTATTGATCTATCTATCCATGTATCTATTGGTCTGTCTATCTATCTACCTATCTATGGATAGAGGTCATTACTTTCACTGAATGCGTAGCTACATAAGTTTTACACTGATCAACATTAATGATGACATTAAAACCACCCGCCGATGCCCTTTGTGCCAGCACTTGACCCATCAAGACTCCACAAGCCTTCTGAAGGTGTGCTGTGGTATCTGCACCAAGACATTAGTAACAGATCCTTTAAGTTTTGAGATGGGGCCCCAAGTTTGTCCAGCACATCCCACAGATGCTCGATTGGACTGAAAATCTGGGGAATATGGAGACCAAGTCCAGACCCAGAACTCTTGTTCCTCAAACAATTTCTGAACAGTCTTTACAGTGTGAGAGAATGCATTAGGCTGTCAAAAGAGGCCACTGCCATTAGAAAATCTCATTAACATGAAGTTGTGTACATGGCCAGTAACAATGTTTAGACAGGTGGTGCCTCTGCCAGCTCGCCTTCTTCCCCGTAAGGCCCCCTGGGGCCAGCATTTCCTCTTTAAAGCAGCACATTCACACCTGTCCATAATGTGATAATGTGATTCATCAGACTGGGCCACTGCTGCTCCATGATCCAGTTCTGATGCTTATGTGTCAGTTGTAGGTGCTTTCAGGAAGAAACGGGTTAGCATGGGAACTCTGACCTGGTCTCCAGCCACGCCGCTCCACATGCAACAAGCTGCAACGCGCATGTCGATGTGTGTTCAGCACTTTTTCAGCAACTTGTGCTTCAGTAGCTCTTCAGCGGGATCAGACCAGATGGGCTAGCCTCCCCCCCCCCATATCCATCAATGAGCCTTGGGTTCCAGTGACCCTACTCCCTCAGTCACTCAGATCCTATTTTTCTTTCTTCCAAAACTTTAATTTCAAGATCTTACTGTTCACTTTCAAGTTTGTTTTCTTTTTCAAGTCAAGAGATAAGACAAGATGAGGATATGGTAAGATAAGATAAGAAAGACAAGAAAGAATAAAAGATCATAGACAATAGAGAACTTAGACAATAGAGAAAAATAGACAATAAACAATAGCGCAACGCAAGTACAAAACATTATTGTCGCAAATTAACTGTAATACTGACATTGCTGTGAATAAGATTAAATCAAATAAATAAAAATGATAAATAAGAATAAAAATAAATGTACTATAAGAACAGCAGATGATGGGGGGATGAGATTAACATTCAGTAACAATGATATGACAAGAACGTAACCGTCAAAAATGTAAAGGATGAAAAAAAACTACATGCATAATACAATAAAATCTCCTACTTATAGACAGAAATATGGTAGAGATGGTGTATGGAAAAGTTTGGAAGGTTATTTAAAGCACTGTCACATATGAAACATCAGGAAACAGTGACCAGCAAAAGTTGCACCGTGAGGTTTACACGAAGTTTCAAGCACCAACTTAGAAGAACTGTCACTGTAATGAAGAGCATCTTGGGAAATTACCTAGAAAAACATGCACTTACAGACAGCAGACTGATGCATCACGGATGTAACATCAGGAAACATTCATCTGTTATAAGCAAGATCAAAAACACCAAGCGTAATAACAACAAAATGCTCTCTTTCACTGGAAATGTATTTTCAAAAGTTACTGGCAAAGTTAACTGCAGAGGTTGCTTATTACAGTTAAGGATTCCAACAACCATTACAAGATTGGACAAGCATAACAGTGGTTAACAAACTTTTCTCTCTAATGTGAAATTGTAGCACAACTCCAGTCAAAGTATGTAAACTGTTCACATAAGGTGAGGTAAGATAAGAGATAAGATAAACCTTTATTAGTCCCACAAGTGGGAAATTTGCATAAAAACTATAGAATAGTTAAAAGGAAAAAAAAAACAGAACAGGAAAAGAATAGAAAAAACAATAGAATAAAAACAACAGTTCAGCAGAAATGTACACTATACAAACAATCTAGAAGTATTAATAAATTGAAAGTAAATTGAAAAATGTGTATATTTGTATATGTAAACTCAGATAAGTATTTGCATGTATGTATGTATACATGTACAGAGTGGACATATAAACATCTGTAAAAACACTGTGGCACATGATCTTCAGTTTCCAGTTTAAATCTGTGTTACCAAGTACCAAGTTTCCAGTTTAAAATGTGCTACCGACATCATCATATTGGATTATACATTTAAACTAGGTAGACTGAAAACGACACCATCCCATTTGCCACTATGTTAAGGTTAACTCATTTACAGGACAAAAAAAATAAAAGGGCTGGGTATTGAAGTTCAGTGGTGTCATGATGCCAACTGAATTATAACCAAATATATAAGAAGTCCATTCATTCAATACCAAATGTCAATCCATAAATAAGCAAGCTTGTTTTAAAATCAAAATCTAGACTTCTGATTGGCTGTGAAAATTCTATCACTTTTGAATAAAATCAGTCCTAATATCGTAAGGTTTCACAGACAGACAAAAAAAATGTTGCTTGAAATGAATACATGTATTTTTTTTACACAAAACAAACTATTTGCTACATTTCTCATGATGCTGAACAGCTGGGAACCAGGCAACAGTTGCTACGAAAGAACACATTTGTGGGCGGAGCATGAAGAGTTTAATTCCCTTTAATTCCCCTCTGAAACTATTGTGATTTAGAGTTTCCCAATAAGGCTTCAGTTGTTCCTCACAAAACGAATAAACAGTTCATATCTACTGATTATCAGCAGCTATACCTACTTTAATTTAAAGATAGGATTTACAATGTCCACATAAACAATAGCAACCCATCATTTGACAAGATTTAAACTGAGTATCAGCAGTCTGGCACCTCTCTGATTAGAAAAACTGACATCCTCTTACTAATGTGGTTTACATGTGTCCTCTTGATGTTCACCATTTGAATAGATAACCTCCCGCTGACGACTGCCTCGCAAGTGAGTGCAGAAAAACGTGCAGAAAAAGGTGTCAGTGTGGCTTTTGCTTTTCAACATATGGCCAAAGAAAAGAGAAGTGGACGTGCCTCTGTGGAACGCTTTGCACTTAATCAAAAATAACCACTGACACATTGCTGGGAAGCTCGAATAAAAGACTATTAAAGCCACTCTGCGGCCGAAACTTGGTTTCAAATAAAGCTACTAGAAGGGTGGGACGAGGTTACAAAGACTAGGGATAAGAAGCTTCTTTGGGACAAGAGAGGCAGAGGCATGCTGTCAAGAATAAAAGGATACACCCCAAGAATATGATGTTAAAGAGACACCTATAAAAACACAATGGCTGTAGATTCATCTAGCACAAACGTTGATGTGGCTTCTGCCCTTCAGTGAACTTTACCTCTACTGGAAGTGACAGGAAGTCTAACTTTAAAGCCTTATGCAGTACCTATTAGCATGTGTCTAATTACTAAGTGAAATACTGATTATTGTGAATGTGATTAGAGAATAAATGTATCTACTCAGCACAGAGTGCTCTCTTTTAAAGGGCTCATATACAGCTTCAGAAAAAATACAGCAGACCACTGCAAGTTATTTTGAAATCAGCATGAGATCAGAGTATGGCAACCATTCCATGCCAGTGTCTGTTATATTTCTACAGAAGCGCCTCATTCTGCTTTATGAGGTACTGATTAGTGACCACCTGAATCAAATCTTATTTAATGCAGAAAAGTATAAAAACACTGCTGTAATCGACACTCTCCTCTCACAATGTGACCAGTTGGATGGTAGAACACTACAGAACTTGAATAATTCAAAGAAAATAAATCTCTTGTTCGCTCTGAAACAAAATGGCAATAACTACCTTTGACGTACTTCTAATAAACACTGCATCATTTCTCTTAATTTTGATGCCCTTTAAAAATTTGCTTTAAAGAACAATATTTGTATTTGGAAATTAGGAGAAATATTGTGTTTTCTTAAAAACGAAGGCAAAACTGTTCTGTTTAATACTTGCACCTATAAAAGATAAAACCTGAGAAACTGAACCTTATTGCAGTGGTCTCTTATTTTTATCCAGAGCTGTAGTATACTTATATACTTGCATTCTTATACATTTGTGTGGTTCTATCGATCAAAAACCTCTATTTAATGCCTTAGATCATGCTGTTGTTGTTACTGGGCCTTCAAGACTTATATACAAATGACCTTGATTCTAAGTAGCCCTCGTTCAAAAAATAGGGCTAAAATGCTCTATATGACTTTAGAAAGGGCAGAGCTGTGCTGCTGTGGGCTGAGTAGGTGAATATATATGACATCGCAAAAACAAATGTAAATTGTGCTCTTTTTGCAACCTATTTCCTTTATATGGATTGTATGGGCTAAAGATTTAAAAACAAACTTTAACAGTGCTGTAAATTTGAACTGAAAACGCTGAATATTAATATGCATATGGTAACGACCCAGCTTTTAACAGCTTCCCACAAGTTTCAAAGCCACGAGCTGAAAAAAGAATCTCAAATCAAACCATAAACATCACAATAGACTGGTTTTATTTATATCCGGCTGGCAAAGCCGCCGCACTGTGTTTGGGTGGGACGCAGTGATACCACACAATGGAACAAGTCATTTAACTGTGGCAGGTCGAGACTGTGTGGCCAGGCCCATCGGGACACATTTTTAGAGAAAAGCACCACTCCTTTAATTGAAGGGCACCGAACACATTTCAGAGTTTGATGTTTCCATTCAGCAACCATAATACAGAGCAGGAAGGGCAGGACCCACACCTGACCTGGGAGTCGACAAAGAAATATCTGTGTGC
>JBBPCX010000035.1:3132598-3154765 GCA_037974365.1 Hydrocynus forskahlii
GGTCAGTCTCCACATGGGTCTGTAAAATTTAGAAATTATTAACCAATGAAAAGTGTTGAAAATAGTTATACCAATTTGGATGACACAGTATTCATTTATTTAGAATTTACATCGTTTTTTGAGTTTCCTGAAAAATAGCCGTTTTGGACATAAGAGGTTTCAGCCCGACAGCGACGATATATAAGAGAAAAGGTATATTCGGGTATATTCACAAGATAAGAGTAAACATTTCGGATCTAAAGGCCCAAACTGCAGTGTTTGATGAACATCATATAAACCTAATATGTCTGGTTGCACAAACAATAGGAAGAAGAAAACCACTTCACAATTCAGAACACCACCAAAGACAAAGGCACTTCCTCTTGCCTGCCTTTTTTCACTTTTGTTTTTCCAAAACTCTAGGGATGCTTCAGGAGTCGCCCAAAATCTCCAAAAAACCCAACATCTTGAACGTATAAGGGCTTATGCTGAAAAGCAATACTAGCGCATAAGAGCCAAGCGCTTACAGCGGAGTACTAAAATCACTCAGTTTTCGTCCAAGCATTACATGACCTAACCTGCTGCTTGTGCTCCATATTTCTTAGCTTTTCCTTTTTTCTGGGTCACTCTTCTGGAGGGAGCGGAGCCATTTCTAAACAAGCTTTGGGAGCGCTGGAGGGAGGCCAGAGAGAGTTGAGTAAGGCTTGATGGCTTCAGTATTGCCAGAGCAGACTGACCTCCAGAGCCAGAGTTCAGGAAAGGAGTAGGAGGAAGAGAGAGTGAGAGGAAACAATAGGTTCACTAGCAGAGAGGCTGGGAGCAAAGGGTTAAACAAGCACAGATGGAGATGAGGCGTGTATTGGGGACTGTCACCCTGTGAGAAATGGCAATCACTTCTGTGGGATCATCTCAGACCCCGTCCCCATCCGTACAGATGATTTCTGTATTGAAGACATTATTTTTCTCCGCTCTTTGCCCCACCGTCCACACAAAAATGTATTAAAAACGTAAAAATCCGTCTCACAAAATAATGTTAGTGGGAAGACATGTAAGATGTTGCTCAGGGCCACCAGTATCACATTTACTGACGTTTTATCATCTCCTCTTGGCCTAGTGTGACCATGGAGGTGTTTTGCTTGTTTCATTCCTCCATGGACAGATGGATCAGAGTTCAGCAGTTACAGCTGCCTGCAGTTAATGCACTGCTAAGTTAAGACAGCAGCGATGAAGCTCACACAGCTGACGTGTTTGCAATTTTGGAGAACAACATGCTTGATATTTCCTTCAGTCACTTTCATATCCCGGCACACCCATGCTGTGAGAAAACCAAAGTCATGCATTGAGTTGAACTTTGCTAATACTGTTATGTCTTGGCAAAAGGAGAACAAAGAAATAACAACAGAACAGAACGATAAGAGGGAAATACACGTGTAGTGAGAATATTTTCCACAATACACAGGGTTAACCTGGTTCTTTAAGTCTTTAAATAAAGCTGTAGCAGCTGACAAATTATCAATAGTTTGAGGTGTTACATTATGAAATGTGGCTGTAGCACATTCCAAAATAAAAAAAATCTAAAAGGTACAAGTACCAGACAGATGACATGTGAAATTCTGGTTCAAACCAACCTTTCGAAGTACTTTTTTGGAGCTATATATTAGAGGCAACTGCTAATTAAAGCAAACCTGGGCATTAAAGGATATCAGCCTTTGCCACATGGTTCCAAAACCTCCTAACTGAACTGGATGCATATAGTCCTCAATTTAGTCTGTGTTGAATGTATTACAAGTTTTATTATTAGATCGTTTCATCAAATAAGCTTTACATTTTGTTATCTAGATCAAGGGTTCTCAACCTTTTCAACATTAAGGCCCACCTGTCTATCACAGCATGCTGACAAGGCCCACTCGGCCGTATTAGATTATATTAAATAACCAATTGCAAATTTTTATGGTTTCAAAAAGTTTCATTTCTTTGGTACAAAAAGAGTTGTAGTCCATCATGTTTTCGCTGAAAGTACTCCAATGGTTTTCCAATGAGTTTCGGGTGCTTTGTTTTGAGATGTTGTTTTAGTTTTGAGGGTTTTAGCGCCTCGTTTGAAAGTGTTAATCCACACTCCACATTCTGTGCCTTGGGCTCCGTGTCATCACCACCCCTGGCAAACCCATGTTTCATGTATTCTCGGTTATATTTGCGCCAAAAATTGGGCTTTTTGTTTACCACAGTATCAGCTTTTTCTTTGCGCTTCAGAAACTTCTCCCTGTCTCGTAAACTTGTCCGCTATCACATTTACATATTTGCTACGTTGGCTCAAATTGATGACATTAGTGTCGGCTGACCAAGTCGTTTTTACTTTATTTTTTGTTCTGTTTGCATTTTTAAAAATATTCACTTTTGTAGGAAATTTGCTTAAAGATCTTTAAATTATTTATGTTATTTTTTTTTGGTACTATTTTTACATCCCCAATTAAGTGCGTTGCCGGCAGCCTTTTATGGACCACTGTCTCGATTTTAGATTCGTGGCCCAATCAAAAGCCTTCGCGGCCCAGAGGTTGAGAAACCCGGGTCTGGATCCTACAGTATGAGCAAACTTACAATGTATTGACTGATGAGCCACACTTTTTTTATGAAATGAAAATATTATTCCAGATATTTTCCCAGTTAGGTTCCACACCACATGCACCAAGCTCCCTGCATGTAGGGGATGGTTGTCTAAATGGGTACCCCAGGAAACACCATACACAGAGGGTAGAAAACATAGGATGTACAGGGGAAGGAAAAAGAGTTGCAAAGGTCATCAAACGAGCACGGACCAGCAGAACTAAAGATAACATTCAAGGTATAAATATTTTTATCTAATGTGGAAAAACAAAGGGTTTAGAGCCTGTTAAGAAATCACTTTGGAATTTGCAGGCATCACCCAAAACCTTGCTTGACTGTTTCTATACATCCAAAAGGGCATGTAATAATGGACCCCATTATTACTCTGTTGAGTAATACTGACAAATGGTAGCTCCTGTGGTCTGAGAGGAAGTACCAGTTCCGGCTCAATGAATCACCAAGAGATTTTAGAGAAAGTTTGAAACCGTGTCTTTAAGAATCCTAATTGGAAAGTCCAAAAAAAATAAAAATTGAAATTAGGGAGGGCTAGACCACCACAGGACCTTGGTTGCTGCCGATTAAAGATTTTAGATCATTTATCATTCTCTATGAAATTTGTACAAAACTTGTCAATATCCTTAAAGAACTCTTTTGGAGGAATCAGTGGTGGAAAATAGAATATTAACCCGAGGGACAATATTCATTTTTGGTACCGAAATCACACCAGAAAGGGAAATTTATAAGAAAGCCCACATGTCCAGGTCGTTCTTAATCGGTTGTAGCATTGCATTAAAGTTATTTTAAATAATACCGTTTATCTACAGAATAAACCGATTGCCCTAAAGAAAGAGCTCTTAAAATAAAAAAGTTGTTCTGAACTGTCTGACCTGATTAGGCAAGAGTTTGATGACTGTCTGCTGTGGGTAGGAATTCAAACGTGAGGAAATTTCAGAATTTTCAGGAATGCCAGCCTCCATGTGGCGAGGCTTCAGTCTTCAGTGATTGAGAGCGGAGAACATGTTAAAAAGATTTCAACAGAAAGGTTGGTTTATAGTGTTTGGGATAAACTGGAATGAAAACATCCCTAGTTCACTGAAATATGCTCCATTTGAAGCCCATTGAAAAACTCTAGCGTGGGATGCTAATGGATTCTAATGGAATGTTTACAGTCTCCCGTCCTTGGTTATTGCGCCATTCCAAAAGCAACAGTTGTGTCTTATTACCACTGGTGGCTTAAATACAACAGCAGAAATATGTGATACTCGCCAAGTGACTTTTAAATACGAGAGCCAGCTGCAAAAGGAAGTGTGTTAGCCTGTGTGGGTCATTTCCCGATCTCTAGTATAGCGACTCCCCCAGTGTCAAACGAGGCCATAATGAGCTTGTTAGGCGGCGAGAGGATGATGTTAACACTTTGCAGACAGAACACAATGACCTATATTCAGCACTTTATGACCTCTCTGTCCATTAGAGCCTCTTCCAAGGCTGTACCACAAGATCTAGTTGCGCTCTTTAGCAGACTCCGCTCTGCTGCGCTTTAGTACACTAGATATCGGACAAGCGAACAGAAGACTGGGAGAGACTACTTGCAAACTGACCATCAGAGTAACCTCACAGTAGCACCCATGTCCTAAGTAAAGTCACACTTATAGTCACTTGTGAACACAGCACAGCACAGTGTGAACAATGTGAAATTCTTACTCAGCATTTAACTCCAAGTGAAGCAGTGGACAGCCAGCGACGCAGCACCCGGGGAGCAGTGTGTGGGACCAGTCCCTCGCTAAAGAGTACTTCAGTGGTGCCACTGGCGGTCTTGGGATTCAAACCCACAACCTTCGGATCACAGAGGAAACTCCCTAACCACCAGGCCACCAGTTAAGTAAAGTAAGTAAAGTGTCCATTTGTCATATGTGAACACACCACAGCACACAGTGAGAACAGCACAAAATTTGTTCTCTGCATTGAACCCATTCACCAAGTGAAGCAGCAGGCAGCCAGGAACACAGCGCCCGGGGAGCAGTGTGTGGGGACGGTACCTTGTTCAAGGGTACCTCAGTGGTGTCACTAGCAGTCCTGGGATTTGTATTTTTATTTGAACCCGCAACCTTGCCTCTAACATCTCGGAGCACTAACCAGTGAACGAAATGTCCTGAAGCAAGTGCAAGCATCATTGCTCTTACAAAACTTGGATGTCTGTTTCTGAGCTTAATGAACATGACCAAACGAAGCTGCTCTTTAATCTAGATTCTGCAGCACTCTACAGCTTGCCCTAGTTGAGCCAGACCACGAAGGGAATGGCACTTGACACTGGTATGGAATGTGAGCCATCACTGAAATGCAGGCAGGCTAAATGACCCCTTTGTTTTCTTTCTTAAATGGATCTTTCAGGAGGTCAGCTCCTGGTAGCGTCAGGACGTCCATGCAGACTCTTGGCCACTCGTGTGCCTCTTTCCGCCAGATGTTTGTTGTTGGAGGCAGTGAGGTCAGTAATCACATTTTCACTGGGTTTAAGCGATGCCTCACCATGGGCGTGTCTAGGAGGTCAAGGGGATTGGAGGCCACCTTTGAAGCCCATCAGGAGCCCAGCATCCCCGCCTAGTCAGTTCACCGAGATTCAGAGGAATTCAGGAGTTAATGCTTTCCATATACGGTGCCGTGATATTACCTTGCTTGCACTCTTTTCGCTTTGTCCTTTCTTCAGAAAAAAAAGATGAGAAGAGTGTATGGGAGAACATGAAACAGGGTCTTCAAAGGCCTCAGAAGTCTGCTCCATATTACCTCAAGTATATATATGGTTTTAATCAACAAGCCAGTCCATAAGAGAGCAAAACAGGTGCTGCGCAGCCCTCCAATAGTTCTTGCACAGCTACTGGTCAAAGCTCTGAAGGCCACAGTACACTGAATCAATGCTCTCAACAAACACCAACTAATCCAAACATTGGTTTCGTGTGTCACAACTGTGATTGTTGGGAGACTCAAGAAGGTTGTTCCTGAATAACTATTCATACTCCCCCCACGTTTAAAGCACCTTGTGCGAAGTTAATGAAGCCTTACAGAACACAGACAACCTCTCAGTTTTTGTAAAGATGAGCAAATTTATTGCAACATGCGCCTTTGTTCTAATGGTATCGTGCACTTTCTTAACCTGTTGCTGCAGTTTCTTTATCTTCAGGAGTCAATGCTCTCTAAACCTCTCAGAAAACGAATTTCAGTATTTTTATGTGTTTTTTTAAAGTTGACTTTTGATTACCTCATCTCCTCCTCTCCCGTGGTGCTACTGCTACTCGTTTTTACTTCTCTTCAGGTTTTCCTTCTTCCTCTGTTGGTAAATGGTTGACCACAGCCTGCCACAATTTCCCATAACAGGTCTGAAAGTCAGAACCATTCAAAAAAAGTTTTTTTACACTGCAAGTAAACCTAACCATGATCCAGTATGATCCTGACCAAACACACCTCTGTTGATATTTTGGTCCTTTGGTCCAGACCCTGGTCTGATGCACCTACTATTTTGGTTCAGGAGAAAAGTACAAAGACCCAACTAAGGTATGAAAGCACCTTTGGTAGCTCAAAACACAGCCATAGTTTGAACGTAAGCCCCTAAAGGTGTTTCATGACCAGTCATTAGTCATTTTTGTTGTTGCCTTAAGACCTTCTGTTAGTTGCTACACAAACATCTGATTGTGAAACCACATTCTGTTTGTAGCTATGTGCTACACTTATGAAAGCCAAGCCAGCTGTGGAAAATAATTGTGGTCAGCTAAAATGATTGCCATTAGGTCATTATGTAATCGGGACAGGCCTACTTGTCCAACCTTGAGACTATAAAAGGGCACATTTGTGGGCGGGGCACGGATGGATTATTTCAGTTTGGTTCATTTAGTCTGGAAAACCGTAACACCAGCTGCCAACACTTGAATGTTAGCGTTTGTTGGGGAATGTTGGGGGCATGGCCTTAAAGCTACAGTTTGTCTGACACCATTGAGCACACACAGGCAGCCCTCAGCTTCTCAATACTCGCTCTGTCTTCCATATGGAAAGTCACTCAGTCTGCCTCCAGCACCATGCCAAATATTTCAGGTCTACCAGATAGTGGAAATGGAAAGAGCTGCTTTTCCTTTTAGGCCAAATTTCGAATGGTCACAAAATCCGACCTAGTGTGTAGTTGGTTGGCAAAATGGAGAGTAAGGGTAAGCAAATAATTACCGAAGTCAGCAGAAAAGGATCTGGAAGAGGATTAAAAGTGTACCTGGCAACAGCATTAGGCTGCTTAAATAACGCTAACAGCATGTTGTGATTTAGTCCACGCTGATCGGCTCTCCGTTCTGTGCTTTGGGGGAATGTTTTGGGGACACGGAGATGTGGAACGTCACAGTGAGGACTGGGGACAAAAGTGAACCACTAGATCAAAGCTTCATCTTTGGGCTCGTTGCACCAGCTGCCATCAGTACGAATGGAAAAGCCATTTTTTTTGGAAGACAAAAAGGCCCCATTATTTAGAGAGGAGGGCAGCTTGACATAAGGAACCAATTACTTTCCTTTCCTTTCCAACCCCCTCTGCACCCCCACCTCTTTGTCAGCCACCCTGGAGAGCGGCAGTGGGCACAGCAGCATCAGTGTTTACATGTTGTACTTCGAAGAAGATTATATCTGGGCTCTTTCCGGGTCCTTTTTTTTTTCAGTACTTCTATACGTTTGGAAAGTTCTGTGTCTTATCTAATTACGATCAAAACCTCACAATAAAACTGCAAATAAAAACAAATAAAAATGATTTGCATCCATTTTTCACTTATCCTTTAGATAGACACCTAAATATTGTACCTAATCAAGAGTCATATATGGATTTTGTTTCCATAGAATGTGACTGCAATTAATGCTAAGCTCTTTTCAGGCAAGCGATCTAACTGGTACATAATTTTATTATGAGTATATGGGATGCAGCAGTCTTCAGTGAGGCACACAAGACTTGAAGAGGTAATCTTGTGTCTGAGTGGTTTTATTATGGAATTCAGAGATTGGTGGATGAAGTGGAAAAACTTCACTTGGCAGTAAAATCTGCCTGCACTGCACACATACCCCCCTGTCCTCCAAAAAGCAGGACTTATTTTCCCATAATGATGCAAGTGATAAGACAAGGCGATGAAGTGATGCATTACTGGTAAAAGGAACTCCAAATTCCATATAACTCCTGGTCCAGAGAGAACGAATATCCCTCGCTGATGCTAAAATAACATATTTCAGGTCCCTCTTAGCTCATCTCACAACTGCTTTTTAAAACTTTCAACCCAATGTAATTGTTTCCAGCTCCAGGTTCCATATGGTTTTAAGCCTCCTTGTTTATCACATTCAGCTATCAGTGTGGGAAAGTAAGGCTTTGGCAACAATTTCTCCAGATAGTGAAGACATGAGGCCTGCCGAACTAAACCTGAACCGGTGAAGCTTGAAGGAGAATCCCACATAACACCACATATCACTGAGAACCACATCAAGCTGTCTTTCCTGGAGGAGAGACAGTCACCATTGGTGTGCTTGGACAATAGGCTATATAATATCAGTGTCCTGAATTATGTTCGATTAACCTTTTTGATCAATTTATTGTTTATTAATTTAATACAACTTGACATTTCTAGACACTAATTATACTGATATTGGTAAGTATTTCTGTAGTATTATATAATAACACCCACAGCAATCAGCTTACCAATCAGCCCATAATGTTCTACTTTATAAATATTAGCATATTAGTAAAGTACTAGTCATGAGCATAATATTATTATTCCCCATTATTATTAATTATTCATGAAATTATTACTGATTATTTACTTTCTATGTATTCATTTTGGTGTGATGGCAACTGGTAAATCGAGAAACTGTGAAGACCACAGTTTACCCACAACCTCCTCTGGGTGAAAATGAATCCCATCCGAATCGCCCTCACCACTAAAGACAGTCATTTCAGACATTTTCAGGCTGGTCATTTGTGGATTTCTTTGCAGAAAATGTTTTAGTGAATATTAACGTTAGCCTTGTTGCTCGAGTAAATTAAAGAGACAAAGTTTGGACTCCAAACATGTCTTGGTTGAGCAATGCCATCTGGGGAATGTGGAGAATTGAGTAATTTAGATTTTTTTGGTGAATTATTCATTTTATACTGATTGAAACATTCTGGCCATTATGTTTTGATCTGGGCTATTTGGGGGTAATCTGGGGAATTTCCAAAGATTCTTTCTCCAGGTTAAATAATTATTTTCTCCTGGTCAGGTCATTACTAAATATCATTACTGGACCTCCACTGGTTCAACTAAACAAAGCTTGAAGGTAAACCTGTAAATACAAAATACAAACAAAATGTAAATATGATGTATTATATTTATTAATTTTGTAATTAATACTGTAGTTGTGCATTACATTTTGAACAGTGTATAGAAATCAATAAAAAATCAGTAAAAAAAAGTACAGTTACTGTACACAGTTAAGTGAGTTATTGCAATATAATCACCACATCGGTATGTCTTTTAAACTGGTAAACGTCCCTGGTGGGCTGTCCTACCTGTAGAGAACGTGACTAATTGCATTCCCTGAGATCTAACGGCCATAATTGGTGGAAGGCACGGCTGAAACTCTGCTGTCTGACATTCCCAAGCATTGTAGAACCTCAACCTACGTGTAACACAAGGTCTTGAATTCCAGATCAGCTCCATGCACACATACCTCTCAGACCACTCATGCCAGGAGCCCCTGATCAAAGCCTTGTGAATCAGTAAAGGGATCCATGACTCGACCCGGCTTCAGGACTCAGCTTCTGGGACAAGGCATCTGACGTGAATGAAATCTTTATTTGCTCCGGAACTGCCTGCACTGCATCTTTCCGTGCTGTACATTTTAAGCAGAGCTTCCGCAAAGTGGCAAAAGTGTTGAGAAAAGACTGTGTGTGTATCTGTGTAAGCATGAGAAAAGACTGTGTGTGTACCTGTGTAAGCATAAGAAAAGACTGTGTGTGTACCTGTGTAAGCATAAGAAAAGACTGTGTGTGTATCTGTGTATGTTTGTCCAAAATGCAAACTCTTAACCTCTGGACAAATGCAATGCAGATGGCTCAGAACAATGCACACCCTCTATTGAAAAGAGAGGGGTGAGGTGGGGTGGGGGTCTAGTAAGGAAGCTAAATGCTTTCCTCATGGGCATCACCAGCTAAATTTCCTGATGGGATTGAGGCTAGCCAAAACACTGCTTGACTGCTTTTTCCCCTCTACTTGTCTTCTGGTTAATCTGTCACTCATGGAACACGTTCACATCTCATAACGCTACTGACTGCGTGAAGGTCCTCCCTGGCCCAAACGCCTGCGGTCACCCTCATATATGCTTACAGACTAACATGCTCAAGATGTAACTCGCCAAGACAGGGTTCATTTCAGTTCAGCACTGCTCTGTACTATGACATTCAAACAGTCTTCCAACAAAAAATCAACAAAAGCTCATGGCACTAAGAAAAACAGTCACAGCTGAATTTCACCTATAATTTTGTTCACATCTATATATCCCAATACCTTATGCAATCTCAGATACCAGTGTGCGTATTTTATGCAAAACGGTTTATGCATGCAGTTTGCACAGTGCTAACCGATGGGGCTTCCATCGCTTGTTTGCTACATTAGCCATGTGTCTCTGTTCGAAAACTAAATGACTAAATGTCCTCGAGGAATAACTGATGGTAGCATGGTAAGTTAAACAGAAAATAATGTATTTAATATTGATTCTTTATTTTTTCCAGATGACTTTCCCTGTGTCTTCGTTTTTGGAATGGAGATTGTTGTTTGGACAAAACGCAGCTGATTCCGATGATTTCTGATATGCAGAATATATACAGTGTAATTTCACTTCAGATTTGATCTTGAATGTTTTGTCATTTAACGTGAATGTTATGTATGCATTTTAACTCAGTTCTATCCATTTTCTCTATTAGAACAATTTTGGTTATGACCTAAAGGCTGGGAAAACTAATGTTAGCTAAAATTAGCATTAGCATGAACTCTCCTTGAGTAGGAAAGAGCACTGATATTGTATTGCATTTTTCTGTATTCTGTTGTATTCTATAGAATAGGGGCATTTATCTGTAGTCCAGGCAATCAGTTCCATTGCTCTTATTAGTAATCGCATGGAGTATGGGGTATATGGAGTATATATATATGGAGTATATATATATACTGTATATATAGCACTTACACATGGTATAATTTTGTGTGCTGAAGTACAAGGCTGAGGCGGAAATAAAATGCGAATCCCTGCAGAGCCGATGTAGGATGGTCTCCGGATTAGTACCCGGCCTGTCCCCCATCCTGACAGACCACCACAACGAAAAGAGAAAAAGAGAGAGAGAGCAGTGCTCCTCTCAGTAATGTCCGTTTATCCTCTCTCATTTGGTTTGGCCACTTATCAAGGCTTCTACTAAACATGTATTACTCCCTTCACTTTAATGAAGGCTATTAAGTTTCAGAAGGGATGCTCTGTAATATATACTGTGCATAAATTGCAGAGGCTGAGGGGTGGGACAGTAGGACATGTTATTGGCTGTTTGGAGGGGATCCAGGAAGCGGGGGTGAAGCTGTTTAGTCAAAGCTCCGTGTGGGATGGGGGGCTTCAGGGCCTGGGTGGGCTGCTGCATCCGTACAGGGAAATGAATTCATTCATGATGCACTAAAAAATGCACACAGCTGGAAGACATGCCGTGACCTCCTAGACATACACATATAAATGTATACAGATATGGAAGCTCACAGTCAAACACCTACAGAGGCACTTTGCCTTTTTTTGAAAAGTTTGATTTCTCTGCTGTTTTGTGAAGAAATCTGCAAAAGATTTGCATAAAACAACTATTTGGGTATAACAGGATATATATGGATATATTTTTCACACCCAGCTTCATGCTCATCAAAGTGGCTTGGCTTGGCTTGGCTTGGCTGTGAGCTATCCATAAAGATCTTATGGTGGTCTGGATGTGAGCCTACAGTGGCGATATGCATATGTTTGTCTATGTTTAACAGCAAGTCAATCCTGGAGCAGCCACAGAAAAGCTAATGCATGTGTTTGGGCCTAGCCACTAGCAGCCCACCAACGAAGCATATTAGACCCCTAAATAAAAGGCAATAGTGAAGTTAGTGGCTTATTTTGTTCACCTTTATTTTCAAACAAAAAGGATATTGGCCAGTTAATAACCTCATTTTATGGGCTTGTGGTCTGAACTGTTTGTGTGAAAACAAAATCACAGTTTTGTATGTTTTTTGTCTTAATGATTTCATGAGCATGTGTGTGAGATTTATTGAGTGAAAGCGTCAAAACACAGAACACTTGGGAGACAAAGAGGTGTAAATAGGACCGTCTCGGAATCCACGTCAGTTCTTGGGCACAATAGAGAGCACTTAATTGCGCCTGGTTGGAAAACTTTTCCTGGTGCAGAGTTTTCAGTCAAAAAAGGATGGAGTTTTTTGTCCCGGCCCAACATGTGACGAGAAGGGAGGTCGGACTTCCCCCCTTAGATCAGAGTGTGCCACAGTAAAACCAACAGTCTAGAAACGCCCCTGTTTTGGCACAGGGATCGTCTGGAGTCCTGACATCATAACAGGGGAATAAAATGTGTGGGACAGTCCCATATTCCCAAGGCAGCACTTTGGACAATTGCTTATGTTCTTTTGCTAAATGAAACCAAACACCTTAATTTTCTCCCTTAAAATTACCTGAATTTTGACCTTAATTAAGAAAAAGTGCTCAGATTCAGGCTGAGTAAGGGGTAAAACTACTGAATTCTCCCCTTACTTTTTCTAACTTTCCCCTTAAATAATAGAACCTCCTGAATTAATGCCTTAAATTTAAGGTTTCACACTTTTAGATCAATTAAGGTAGGGTTAAGCACAAGTATATTGTGTTTTGTAGTGAGTTTCCTCCGGAATCAGTACAGTTTTCTGAGTCTGAAAGGTGTCCCCAAACTTTTGACAGGCCATGTGCACCCAGGCCCCCTCAAACACACATACACCCACCAACACGTGCGCACAAACACACTCCACAATTTTCCTTTCAAGTTTAATATGCCTGACTGCTTAGTGACACTAATACTCCACTCCACACCACCGAGTGTGTACCAAATCCAAAGAATTTCCTTAAGCTCAGCTTTTCAAGCCCAGATCTAATTCAATAGTTGCATTAGTCACCTCAGTAACAACAGCGTGGGGAGGGAAGTGCTCTGGCCCAGCCGTGAGAAGGGTTCATATATCTCTCTTGGAGAAGGCCTTGTTTGTTTAGCGACTCTTTGGAGAAGGATAGGACCAGCCACCCATCATGATGCAATGCTGACTAAGTTGGCGGCGGTCTCCTCTGAGCTATGAAACCCCACACATGTGTGAAAAGAGCTGTGGGATGCACACACAGAGGGTGGAGCGTTAGGAGGTTCACAGAGACTCAGATCCAGCTGCTTTTGTAATCCATACACACTCGTCAATGCATTTCACTTCCATTACCCTCCCCGGTGCTTTGCTTTGGACAGATATCACAAATGTATAAACGTTTTAAAGTGATGGTTTGACGAAAAAATCCTTCCCCCCAGTTTCAGTTTTTAAAGGCTGCTTCTTTAGCATTGGAGCTATGAGGCTATTAGGAAGTTTGACGGTACTATATGTGTGTGTGAGTGTGTGTGTGTGTGTGTGTGTGTATGTGTGTGTTGTGCAACTTTATTATTAAAAGTGTAACTTTATTATTATTGACTGTATGAGCAGGGGTGTTAATCCAACATCTGAACTATGAGTAGTGTCCAAGTGGGAATTCAGGCTAGAGTGAGGTTTCTTTGATTTTAACCAGCTGGATATTGGAAGGTACTAGTTAAACTCAAATGGATTTGCGTGTGTGGTTTAAGGTAAATGTTTAGACATATGGTTTACTAACTGGTGGGGGTGTAAGCTTCCATTAGCCTATTAGGTCCAGTGCAAAAGAGCCAAACTTCAAACACCAAGCATGTCACAGCTGATCGACTACATGTAAATTATTTATGTTAATCAGATTCTTTCGCCCATTATTATATTTTAAAGTGAAAGATTTTCGAAAATCACTTTCAACAGCACAAACAAGTGGTTCTTCTTTAGCACAGTAAGGACATGCATGGCTGCATTTATTTGGAGGTCAACCGGGCCACAGGGTTAGTGCTGCACCGGCCTCATGAACGTAATGTGGCATGTTCATTATCTGTGGAACGTCTTCTCCCCCACATTCCATCGCATTCTCAGAGGAGAGGATTAGCTGGCATTCCCTGACAGGCATTCAGTGGCTTTCAGTGGTTCTTCGTATGGCTAACTTGTTCTTCTTTGTGATAGTTTAGAGAACCCTAGACAGCAGGTTTTCTAAGAACCTTCTGAAATACATCCAATCGCTATATATATCCAGACATGACGGTTCCCATTTGTGTGGATAAGTGACTAATATCTGTCTTTAGTGTGAATGAACTTGGATGCACAAATCCAAACTGGCTTTACATAAATGAACATACTTCATGAACATGAAGGCCCAACCGGTCCTAAACAGTTCCTCTCTCCCCAGTGCACCCACGAAACTATGGACTCTACATGCAAAAGTCCGTCCAGTAATCATCTGTGCACATGGACTGACTCCCAAATTATTCTTTGTTAGACAGATACTACACAGTTTTGGTAAAATGTAAAATGCAGTACGAAGAGAGTAGAGAGCCATTTGAAATGAATTTGAGAGCCATTGTAAAGATAAGTTGTTCTAAAGGGTTCTCTGCAGCTCATTATCACAGGGAATCAAGACGAACTGTAAATGATGGTGCATACGTGATGGAAAAAACATAATTATTAAATTATTAAAAGAATAAATGGTAAAGTGCTCAAGGGTAACTCAGTGGTGCCACTAACAGTCCTGGGATTTGAACCCATAACCTTTTGTTCACAGGGGCAACTCCCTATATGAGCCTCTTTAATATGTGAACCTAACTCAGAATGTGTCTGATTCATGACCTGAATGAGAACGCTCAGATCAGATCACGCTCTTGGTTTATTAAGTATCACATTATGTTTGCGACATAGCAGCAGCGGCTAACCTGAGGTTTCTGCCTGTTAACACACAAACAGCATGTGGCTGTTTTCACCTTCTCTAATCATTAACAGCTGAGAGCGGATCAGAGCTTTTGATCGCTATGATGAAAAGCGTGTGCTGCGAGTTCATGCATTTCAGGCTGTACATGAAAGCTGCACATTACATCACTGATTAGGACGTGCACATGCGGTCATTTCGGGGCACAGGTTTCTAATGACAGTTATGGGTCACTTACACACACTAATGTGGGCCATCTGAGCAAAAAACAGTGACAGTTTGATGGTGCTGAGCCGGCTTATTGGCTTGTGTTGGCCTGAGATGCCATTTGAAAAGATTTTATGGTAAAAAAAATGGTTTTGTGTCACTTTAACCTGGTCATTCGAACCTTTATAAACTGTTCAATGTTCTGAAGAAGACAAATAAGAAGACAATTTATTGTTTGGTTCATTAATATGACAAGTGACTTTTGAACAGCAGGGCTGTCCATCTCTTGATAGCTCAGCCAGTTATTATTTCTCTCTCTCTCTCTGTCTCTCTCCCTCTCTCTCTCTCTCTCTCTCTCTCTCTCTCGCTCTCTCTCTGGCCATCTCACTCTGTCTGTCAGTTTTTCCCCCTCATTCTCCTGCACTTGCTTGTTTTCTCTGCCCCTGCTTTGGCCTGCTTCATCCACCCCCCTCAACCAGCGAATGGTTTATTTGATTTATTGTGGAGTTGCAGAGGGACTCGGGTTACGGCTTTGAAGTCGGGGCTGACTGCGGGACCCTTGGCTTGCACACGCTTTTCAAACACGAGCCAGAGCAGCCGAGAGAAAGGCAGGCCTTGTTGTGCTGCTAAGAGCTAAAGGACGAGCTCAGGTTTTTCACTCCTTTCACAAATGGAGGTCTTGGCAGGCGGAGGTTTTTGTAAAATGTGGCCCATCCCAGGGACGCAGACATCACAGGGTTTCGGCTCAAAACGCCGGGGTTGTTTGGAGCGCCAGGGCCAAACACAAGCACACAAGAGGGGCATTATTTTAGGTAAAGAAACTCCTCTCCAGAAAGTGCAATCAACATGCGAGAGTCAAACATATGTTTCTGAGGCTTGTGTACTTCAGAATTTCCGAGGAAGCTCAATTTGAAGCACATGGTTTGCATCTTATCTTCCAAATTGAAGGGAAAAAAAAAATAGATAGTGAGTGATCAGGGCATGAGCAACTCACAGTTTTGGCATTATGTCAGGAGGAAGACGCACTAATTCCAAACAGTTCTTGAGAAACACAACGGTTTTCCAAACAGTACTGAGAATGATGTTTCTCATCCAATCGGTGTCTGTGGTGTGGTCGCAGTGCCACTGCATCCCATGACTGTGTGGGGGGTGTCCCAGTAGGCCACTTCCAGGGCCCCTCCAACACCAGGGGTGCTGTTTTGACATCAAAGTCTCCCACTTAGCACCCACGCTCTAATAAGACACTGGTGAGTGTGTAAACCATTCAACCATCTGGAGCAGCGGCTCTCACTGTGAAGTTTTACAGGCGAAAAAGATCAGTGAACAAGGCTCATTTCACTGCAAATCTGACATCTACAGAGTCCCAGCAAACACAAATCAGGCTCTCACATAGAGCTCTGTCACACAGTGCGCTGTTTCACACTGTGGCCAGATGTGCTATCTTAAATCTAAAAGTAATACCATAAAACACATTTTAGAGGCATGTATGTACGTATATATTCCTTCTAAAGAAATAGCAGCAACACATTTTACTGTTTACCAAGCTATATCAAGCTGCACAATTTTGAAATTCTACTAAAATGTACACCGGTAAAACCTGAATCTGAAAATTCCAAGGTTGGTAGATACATTTATAGTGAGATGAACAATACTAAGAAGTTACTACAATTAGTACTATGCCAGTCCCCATTGAAAAATTGAAAAAAAACCAAAAAAACATCTAAACCTGTAGTGTGTAGTTTATAACACTGAACTAAACACTGTGTAAGTTATCATTGAATAAAGTAACAGTATTTTGTACTATGACAAGGGATTCCAACATTTCAGGGGTGTTTATTTCAATAGATTCAGTTTCCCATTTCTTTTTTTTTTTTCTTGGAACCCCACGGCTAAAAATACATCTTCACGGACAAAACGTGTTGTTCTTCATCTTTTCGAGGAGCGGAGGAAATCACTTTCCAAGCAGAAGCTAGAACAACAACAAAAAAAAAAGCTCATAAAAATTCTGTTGTAGTCGATATGCTGTACAGATCGGCCCACCTAAACCACCGGCCTGTCATCGAGGCAAATAAATGTGAAAAATGCTTTTCCTATACTGATTTCTTGCCAGGAGCAACAGCCTACTCAGTTGTCCGCATGGATTTAGATGGCAATACATTCCGAGAGCAACTTCTGAAAATATTTTGCTCCTGCGTGCCTTCATCACATCTAGAATTTAAGCTCTGGGAGTGTGAATGTTCCCGGGCCAAAATCCGAGCGAACGAGCGGATGCTGCGATATTTTCTGGCAGGGAGTGCCGTGGTTGCCGAAGCGAACACAAGGTGGAGCGCTTCAGGATGGGTGGTGTTAGCAGTAAAGGCTGTATAGCTAAAGGCCGAATCAGTGAAGATAACTGCAGCAAGAAACCCACGGATGCCTAAGATGGAGCACAACCGCGCCATAATTAGCCCAGCGAGTCAGTGTGGAGACAGTGAGAAAACGGAGGAGACACATGAAGGGCTGTGGCTGCAGCCTGTTCTTGCTCTGTTTGTTTGTGTGGAGCGCTCCAGCTTGTCTTCACATGGTTGGAAAACAGAAAGAGGAACCTCCCTCCTGCCATAAGCATGGGCTGAAATACAAAGCATGGCACCATGTGGTCTGCAGAGGAGACAGATGAAGATATAAAACGATAAAAACACTGGTCAATCTAAGGCGTTCCACCAAAAACTGTACACAGATCTCCCACATGATGGGTCAAAACATGTTTATTGTCTGAAATTTGCTTTTTTTTACATTTGAAACTATGAAGTTAATGGAACTTGCAAGTCATGGAAGCCTATAGAGCCAACAGACTGGGCTCATATAAACTGTATACTTAAATCATCTCTTTCAAGTTGTTATAGATGATCTCAAATAGACTCGCTGGTTTCTGACACTGTATGACACTTACTCATAACAACGGACCAAAATTCAAGCCTCAAGATCTCTCCCACTATTGAGTTTGGCTATTAAATGTATTTTTGTTTAGATAAATGGTATTAATGCCTGAAACCATATCAGCAAGCCTATTTGAGCTGACCTAACGACTTGGTGCTAATGGCTGACTATAGCTTGCTTCCATTAGCCGTGTACCGTGGCTCCAGTCCAAACTAAAGGAGCAAATTTAGGACACCAAAAAGGGTGGACTGACGACATTTTGTGTGAAGGGATGACCATCGGTGTCAGTGATGCCTGTCATAACCTTTTAGGCTGCACTGGGCTGGTGTACGATGGCACAGCCTGCCCTTTAATGACTGTAGGCCCAGCCCTGATCTGACGTGGATTTTTCAGGAGCGTGATTTTTTTCAGCTCTCTGGTCTAACAGAGAGCATCCGAATGAGTTTATTACCTGCTCAGTGATGGGAGTTTCTCTCGCATCCATCTGCTCTACTGTTTGTTTTTGTCCTTCGCAGAAGTAATTATTTGTTCAGACTCTTTCCTGGCTAGTCTGGATGGTGCCATCGCTCCCCCTCCCTCCTTATTCAGGATGTGTCAGTTTTGTATGGTTGACAGGCATCTAGAGTGTGACACAGTCTTTGGCTCTGGTTAAGTCTCAAGGTAGAAGCTAACGACTTTAGCGCTAATACCGCTAATATTTGTCCCGCGCTCATGATACTGAGTACTGCGGGGTGAAAGACGCGCTCCTCAGATGAGCTGAGAGCTGCTGAGCATGTCCTCTACTGTAAATGTCAAACCGGTGCTAACTGTTTGTCTAGCGCAAACAAATGTTCAGACAGTTTCTTCCCTCTTTCTGTAGTTTTTTAACATGCCCGTTTGTGCTAAGATTACCATATCTTATTTAGGGCTTGTCAGCCAGGCGTGAGTGGCTGGGATGCCGCTTTGCTGTGGAGGGGAAATGAATTGGGTGCTGGAGGAGAGGCGACATGTGGTGCTTTTTACGGCTTCTCTGGGCCGTCGGCCTCACAGAGAGACCGGGTGACGTCTGCACCACATCATAGGAGTGTGTGTGTGTGTGTGTGTGTGTGTGTGTGTGTGTGTTTGCCTCCTCCTTGCCTCTCAGCCTAGATCCTAGACACTGATTTCATTTCCAAAGCCCCAGTGTTTGCTCCCTTTTCCCATCAAGCAGACAGCTCCTCCAGCGGGGCCTCAGCAAATCCCTTTGACTTTATCCTCCTCCTCCTCCGAGAGCAACAGTCATCTGGAGTTTCTCTCAGATGGTTCAAGTCGAAGCGCGATGCGAGTTACAAACTAAGCTCATCTCACTTGCCTTGCCTGGTCGCATACTACTGAAAGCAAACTTCTTTTAACGCTTAGAAGTTAACTTTGATCGTTTGAGTATAAAGAAAACACATATGCATGCATTTTTTTCAGATTAACAAGTTTGTAAACATAGAATATGTTTAATCAAATCCAGATCAAAATACTTTAAAAAAATCTGTAGCATAAAAAAAAACATAAAGTCATCAATTAAACCATTTATTACAGGTGACATATTTCACTTGTTTCATACTGTTTATACTGGCTCTACTGGTTATACTGGTTAAACGTTTTTTCAACATTTAATTTTACTTATATTTACACACAATGCACAGTGTGCTGTCCACACACTCAGGACAGGTTAAATCGCACCCTTACCTTATTTTATTCTTCTTATTTGCACTGTTTTGTTTGTTTCACAGTGTATTATGTCTGTTGCACTATATGTACACTGTGGAACCTGAGCTTTGCCATTTCGTCTCTCTTTACACTTGTATATGTTTGAGATGACAATAAAGTTTACTTTGACTTTGACTCAGATTTTATATCAGGGGTGATGTAAAGAATTTTAGATACGGTATAAACTCCGTGCACCTTATGGCAGTGCATGTACAACAAAATCAAAAACACAGGCACTGGGTTTGATGTGCTGTTAAATAAGGTTTAAACATGGTTTGTCCTGATTTGATAAATGCTGTGCTGTGCTCTTATTATTTGAAGCTGAGATTAATTTGGCATGAAAATCACTTGGCACTGAGCTCCTCTGTCCATTTTCATTCTTAGAAACACACACACACTCTGCAGCGTGATTCCTGAGCGATCTCAGCAATAGACCGTGAACTCGCACCGAAGCGTCACATAGCCAAGGACAACAGACGAAAGCGGTAAAGGATGTGGCTTTTGTGGTGCAGTTCACTGTCCCAAATCCGCACTCGGGGCTTTCTCCCATTGTTGTGGGCGTTATCACTCTCTCTCTAATATCCTCTCAATAGTGTGTTGTGTAACAAATCCCAATAAACATTCTGCTCCCCAATTCCACTGTGGATGGGGGGGCTGAAAGCAATTCGCTGGATTTCCCTCCTCTTTCCGGAGTGAGGTCACGGCCCAAGATAGCTGGTTCCTCATCCCGGAACCAAAACAAGGTATTGTTTCTGTTTATTTACTTGAAATGATAAAGACTTACAAAACACAGTTTATTCCACAACCACACTCCACCCACGAATACCTTTTGTCTTATAAATTGTCGGGAAGTTGGAGAAGTTGAGAGAATTCCATTCTACCTAATCAGGAATTGTAGCTCGGAACTAAATACGTTTGTCTAAATATGGAAATTTAGCGTGTTACTAGTTCACAATAAAATTTATTCCATGTGCTCAAAAGGATGCATTTGTTGTTTTCAGCCTAGTTCCAGCTTGGTAGGACCACATTTTAAACCAGAATTTCAGAGTTATGTAACTAAACTCCAGCCCAAACTCATTATAGTATTTTTCCCACCATTTTTCATAAAGCGTGTCCAACATCACAACAGTTGCTATGAAGGAATGTATTGTGGCCGGAGCATGGAGAGCTCACCCTAGAGCTCTAGAGCTAAATGAAGACTTGTTCTGCCCTGTCTCATTTGGAACAACTCAAGCAGTTGGATTTTATATTCAATATTTTAGAAGCACGTACGATCATATATTTAAAATTTCAATTTAAATTTGACACATTATAATAAATACATTTCTAATGAATAAAATAAATGTTTTTTGAACATTTAAAACATACTTTAAAGCCACAGTATCATTTATATCTCTCATCTGATAAATTCTGTACATTTTAAAGCTTCTCCTACATACTGTGTGTTTAGTCTGAAATCTGACTGGCTGGTTTCCCTTTCAAGCTCAATATAAACACATGTAACTACCAGGATTGCCACTGTTTTTAGGCAACACCATCCCTCAACCATAGTAAAAACAGGCCTCTACCACATCAGGGTCAATGTTTTGCTGAGAATCGCCTTGACTATATGATTGATAAATAAGAAGAGGCTTTATAACTATGGGTGAGGAGACAAATCTTGTCACTGGTGGTCCTCTAGTGGATGGGATAGAACAGGGATTGATAAATTGTGCAGCAACAGATGGGCTACAGTGAGTAATTGCGTAACGTACTGACAAAATGTACCTGTGTGGTGGGTGGTTTTGATCAAATGAAGTATCAGTCTTTTTGTCTGTCTGTCTGTTGGCTGATGGGTCTTTTCAGTAAAAAGAATTCTATATATGCCTCACAAAGGGTGCAAAATAGCATTAAGGCAGAAGTGTAGACTGTAGCATTAAGATTCAATGGGTTCAATTCTGCTCTAAAGGCCTGGAGTGCAGCAGCTCAATGGGCCGACTCCGACTGTGGAAAAACACAAAGCGTCAGTAAAATCCCATCTGGAGCTTCAAAGACAGGCTCGTCGGCTGAATCATTTTCAGACGACATCTTTCCTTGTTACCCTTGTTTTTCATGACTGTTTTTTCAAGCTCACTCGCCTCCGATGTCTAATTGGGAAAGATGAGATTGTCTTAATGCTGCGCTTTTCTGTCTAAAAACTTGTGTGTGAAGCCAGTCACAGCAGGCTCTGGATGTGGCCTACATCTGGAAACAACTAGCAGACAAAATTCTTTTTCCCCTTCCACGGTCTGCTGTGGGGGGATGGGCAGCCCAGGTAAAGAGGAGAAAAGCAGACGCTGGGGGAAAAAACGAGGGGCACAGAGAACGAGTGGCCAATACACACATAGTTGCTTTTGAATACAGTATAAGGGAAAGTCATTACAGTTTGTGTTGCAAGAGTCTGCTCAGATTTATTCTTCAAGCAGTGTACTGAAATGTAAAATTACAACTGATTTTGGGGGACAAGGAGCATAAATCATGAGATGAACAGTAAAAACTGTTTGCTTTAGGTAAGACCTCAATCTTAATACTCAACAAGTCCTTTTTTTCCCAAATTCTAATGTTACACCATTAAAGTAACAATCACTTTTTTGTTTTATAAAACCGCATTACGTATATATGTGCGTATATGTGTATATA
>JBBPCX010000035.1:3163370-3174702 GCA_037974365.1 Hydrocynus forskahlii
GAGAGAGAGAGAGAGAGAGAGAGAGAGAGAGAGAGAGAGAGAGAGGGAGAGAGGGGGAGAGAGAGAGAGAGAGAGAGGGAGAGAGAGGGAGAGAGAGGGAGAGAGAGAGACCTTTGCTACCAAACCAGTTTGGAAGGCTCAGAGGAAGTTAGGCTAAAGAGTATCTTGCCTGTTTGCCATACTCCCAAAACCCAAAAATAACACCAAGTTCAGGCCTTTGTTATTTAAAATATAAAGTCAAAGTACTAATAACAAACTACCAACCGATTTAGTATTAAATGTTGTTGAGATCATTCCACTTTGATTTACTATGTGAGCTATCGTGTCATTCCATAACAGTAACTGGAATTTTGTAGTCTCTACTGTCCGATGTGGTCATAGCCATAACCTGAAGAAAAGGAAAGGGATAGGGAGAGAAAGAGAGAGAGATTTAGTGTCTCATTAGAATGAAAGTAAACAATTTACATAAAGGTGGAATTCAAAATGCTATACGACACTCTATAAAACCCTTCATGACACGTATCACACCCTGTACCATTTATAAAACCTAAATCTGACTGGCGTCCACTGTCTTAACAGCTGCTTTTTCCAACTTTGATGTCATGTTGACATAACACTTGGCAAGGGGCAAATAATTTTGTTGACATATGCTATGACACAGCTCAGTTTATGTCCAGTTTGAATGGCATAATGTTCACAACACTTCTATATAGCAAAAGTTTTGACAGTGATAAAGTGTTTATTTGTGCTTATGTCCAGTCATATGAAGGACTTATGTAGATGTCTTAAGGTCAATTTGAAACAGAAACCACACGTTCCCTCCTGTACTGTGACATGAAACATAGAGTCAGGGCGAGTCTTTGAGCTAACTTCTCAAAGATAGGTGTGAGGGGGAGATGAAAAAAATTGGTTAATATTATTTTATCTGCCCAGTGGTGCATAGTGACATAAACTAAAGGTCTTTGCTAACAGAAAAACAAGAAATATTTGTAAGTTGAACTAACAAGACAAGTGTAAAGAATAACAAAATGAATATTAATACACTTATACACTATATGGACAAAAGTATTGGGACCTGTCTTTCAGATTTTGGGCTAGGCCCATCACTGCCAGTGAAGGTCAGTCTTAATGTTTCAACACAGCAAGACATTCTGGACAACATCATGCTTCCATCTTTATGGAAATAGTTCGGGGAAGAACCTTTTCTTTTCCAGCATGACTGTGTCCCAGTGCACAAAGTGAGCTCCATAACGACATGGTTTGATGAGTTCAGTGTGGAAGAACTTGACTGACCCGCACAGAGCCCTGACCTCAACCCCATCCAACACCTTTGGGATGAACTGGAACTGGAACTATGAGTCAGGCCTTCTCATCCAACATCAGTGCCTGACCTCATAAATGCTCTACAGAAGGAATGGGCACAAATTCCAACAGACACTCCAAAATCTTGTGGAAAATCTTCCAAGAAGAGTGGAAACTGTTCTAGCTGCAGGGGAGGGGGGATTTAGAATTTATTTAAGACTGTACAGACTGTAACACTTTAAGCTTCCAGATTTAGCCAATTATTATAATTATAAAGGGTCTGCTCTGTCAACCTGTGATGAAATAAACATGTGTGCTGTCACGCATATTAGTTGTTGCACAGGGAATAGCAGACTGATACTAATGATGAAAGCAGACGTGGGAGCAGGGTTGCTGCAGCGTTCACCACAGGGTGGTAAGTGGGCATTTGACATGTTTCAAATAAATGAAAACAACTGGTTGCAGTGGGAAGAGCTTCCACTTTGGGCTAAAACCACATGTAGTGTTCCACCACATGCCAACCTCACAGAGTCAGAGGGTGCCAAGCGTGTTAACCCTGACCAAATAACTTCAACCAAGTGTTTTCATTGCTCTTCAGTGCATGCGAATCAGTCGTGACATGTGTGTTCACATTCTTCATCTTCACTCTTCATAATTCATACAACCAGCCAGGGCAGCGAAAGCCATGTTGGAACCAGGAGCTTTCCAACAACAATCAGGATCCAAGGAACGAATCAAGCTGGAGTCCATGACTTCAAACGCAGGGGCTCAAAAAGCTTTATTAGAATACTGAACATGTGGGTACAAAGTGGGATTGTTCTATCCCCGGGTGTTAGCTTACTGAGCAGGAAGTGCATGTTAGGGTCACTTGGGAATGATGGGCTACAAGCCTGGCCACATCTGTGAAAATAAGAAAGACCTCGGAGTCTGAAAGGAAGTGAAAGCAAAGGAGAGAAAAAAAAAAAGTCTTTTCACAGAGAGATCGGTGTGTACGCCGGCCTGATAGGCACTTTCCAAGAAAAAGGGGAAGGATAATATTGAATGAGTAATGGGCAATTCAGTTCAACTGCTATCATTCGTCGTGAGGGTCATAAAAATAACTAGCGTGAAATATCTGATGGCTTGCATTTAAGCTGGCAAAAGTTATGATAATTTAAGGCTGTTTTGGTTTGAGTTTGGAGACAAATTCCCCCATGGTATCACATAGCCAGAGCAAGCTACTTACATAATGACATTATGTGAAACAACAGTTTGTTTAATGATGAAAAAATTTAATTAAAGGAACATCTTTTCTTTCTTTCTTTTTTTTTATAAAAAAAAGACACCACTACATAAGAGCCACATCTCTGAACAAAACACTTCCTTAGACTGCTCACAAAGGCATGCTTTGAATGAACAGCCATCCATTCTCCTATGATGTCTGAGTTATGCTGGAGCAGATGCTCCCAGCAAGGGTCAGTTGTTGTGAGGAGGTGAGCTTCTCGCCCGCAGAGCTGAGCTCCACATCGCATGAGGCAGCTGTGATACGCAGGCTTGGACAGGCAAGGCATGACAAATGCAAGGTGTACAACAGTGGTGTCCAGCTCCGGTCCTGGAGGGCTGTGGTCCAGCACGTTTTGGTGATTTCCCTGCTCAGAAACACCTGGCTCAGTTAATTGCCAAGTTTAGTGAATGTGTTCGAGGAGGAGAACCATCAAACTGTGCTGGACACCGGCCAGGACCGGAGTTTGACACCCCTGGTGTACAACAAGGCCAGATAATCCATTTCACTGCAGGCTGTGTAGTGACCACACCATTGTAGTACATCAACCGACAAAATACATGCACTTTTCCATAGGCATACAGGAACCGTGCTGTACCTGAACTGTACTGCAATGAGAACTTGTAGCATGCTTTGACTTTTCATTGTATCTCATCCCAGAAACAGTGTTTCTGACACCCCAGCAACACAATTCTCTCCCCACAGTTTATGGCCGGTCATTGTCCCAAAACTTACCAGCCAACCAGTTTTTTTTTCTGTCAGACCTGCTTTTGATATAATGGTCTTTTATCATTTATATTCTTGTTTGAGTTTTTTATTTTATCTTGATATCCTTTTGACCTTTTAATGAAAACTTGTCCTGGTCCACCTTCATATTTCTCATAGCGTTAAAGATTAATGTGTTCATGTCATTGAAAACTCCCACTGAAATTCATCTTCTGCCCAGACACAGTAGTGCTTTGTCGACTTATTAGTTGCTAGTTTGTATCTCCATTGTTGTTTTTTTGCACGGACAGTAAATCTCTTTCCATGTTGTGATGACAACATTTCGACCAATCAGAAAGCAGTGATGCAGTCAGCGCCACAGCAGCCCGCTTTTGGCGCTGCCAACGAGCAGCACAGGTACAGCTCGGGTACGGGTCGGTTTAGTTGCAAAGGAAAATCATTTGTTTGCGGTACAGTGCGGTTACTTGTGCAGGTGGAGAAGTGCCATAAGATGTCGAAAACTTCATCCACTGGACAATGGGCAAGCAACATCAGCTCCACTGTCATGTGGAATGCATCATAATCACAGTTCGTATGACGTTAGCACTATCCTGTGCATGACAAGGCAGAAAATGATCGGCGGTCCACATTGCCAGATGATTCAAACCTCATGGCCACACTCATGAGAAGCTCAGCAAGTACAAAGAGCTGGAAATCAAAATCAGCAGGATGTGGAATGCAAGTCATGCCAATCATAGTGAGAGCACTGAGAACACTCAAGAAGGAATTTGACCACGACCTTAGTTGCTCCTAGGGCATCCACTGGTTAAAGGAAGTGAGAAGACTGCATTGATGGACACAGGTCTATGGATGGTGTTAGAATAAATAGCTGCAGTAACACCCACTGGTCAAAACACAGTGTTTTGTTGATTCTCTGAAGTTACACAACATGTACAAGGAAGCAAACTGTGGCATTTTCTGCTATTTTTAGTGTATAATTCGCTGAGGTTATTATATGAGAAAAGAAAAATATGCATCATAACTTTTGAACAAGACACATTTTATGTTTCTGCTTTCCTAATTTATGAAATTCGACAAATAAACAGTAATTGTTCCTTAAAACACTTTTGATCATGGTGACATATGGATTTACACAACAGAATTACATAGTCAGATTATTTTAAAAAAATAAGAAAAAATAGATGGGCATGTCCATTAGGCTCTGCTTTTTACTGTAGCACATATGAACACTCACATGACTTGTTGAAATCTAGATTTACATGACAGAATTGCATAATAACATCATTTTAAAAAATCTAAATGGCCGTATCCAAAAGGCTCTGCTTCTTACTACACATATGCACACGCCCATAAAACACATCTAAAATGGCAAAGAGCTGTGGTGAGACTGACTGTGCAAATGGATTCAACAAGAAATCTTTTTACCGACTGCTGAAAGCTAAGGAAAAGAGACGCAAATGGATCACTGCGATTCACAGAAACAACTGCTATTAGTAGGCTAGGGCAAACAGTAAAACCTGGAGTACATGTAACAATTATCTGTTTAAATTAAAGGCATTTGGGGTCGACAGTGATGCTTACAACTTACCGAAGACCCAATGGTCTTTGACATGTGGCTAGGAATTTCCTGTATGTAACCCTGTATGTAAAAGGCATACAATAAATGTATTCTTTGGTAAGTTGTAAGGATCACTGTTGCACCCAACAGCCTTTAATCTACGCAAATAATCATTTGTTTTACTCTTGGTTTTGCCTCTCAGTCTGATTGAAGGGGCATAATCCTGGTGGGAAAGTGAAATCAACAAGTACCCTCTGTAAGACAGACCAGAATGAGAATTTAAAATACATATTATCATCACAACAATGACCAACCATCACTTCAGACTCATCTAGAAGGTAAAGGGTTGCATTTTAACTGGGTAATCCATTTTTAATGAGGCATCATAACAGCCTTGATAATACAGAAAAAAACATGTACCACTTCCATTAAAACAATCAGATACAGGACCCCAGCACTCACACATGCTCTGGTGATCCTTTGATAGCTTTCGTGTTGCGGTGGATTTGGGAAATCAAGGCCTAAAAGGTCCATTATCCGACCACTGCTGGGGTCTGAATCCACAATAGCTTCTTGAGTGCCAAGTGTAGATAAAATATGAGAAGTGTCAAACAGTTCACACAGCAAAATAATCCACCATTACTTCCCACCTGCTCTCATGGAATCCTAAGAGCCAACCATGACTTTCTCTACACCACAATCGGTCAGTCAGAGCCTTGAATGTGCTTTATCCTTTACAATACAAGGGAGCATTGTCTCTGCATGAAATTCGGGATAAAATGAGTCAAGCCGACAAGTGGTGGTCTTTTTGCACAAGAGCCTGAAAAAGAGTGAGAGCAATTCTAGCTGTATGGTGCTACAGTCGACGAGCACTTATGCAAAGCATATGTTTCAGGAAGCCTTTGGCTTATTGGATAATCCACCACTGCTGGGCTTTTCAGAGACACCGTAAACTCAATAATACTGTATGTGGACACTGACAAATTGTCTTGTATGATGGGGGCTCAAGCAGCTATGAGGATAAAGAATAAATTGGTAAGCCAGAGGCCATGCACTGCGGCAGTGAACATGTATTTGACCTTGAATGACACACTTTTACAGCAAAGAGTCCAGGCATGTAGCTCCCGCCACCGTTTTCCACTTCTACAGCTAACTGAAGCCTGGTTAGATGATGGCTTGAATGAAACATCTGTAACTTTCCAGGACTTCCGGAAGGCCTAGAGGGACGATCCATTGTCAATGAAAATGTCCATTATTTCCTAATTCCTATGGGGGAAGTTTATCCAAAGTGCAAGTCCTTCAGTCTAGCTACTGAAGGTCTAACCAATGGGAGAGCTTGCTCGGCTGTTTCAATCTTGATACCCTAGGTACCTGATTGGACAGTTTTTCCAATGACTGTTTCAAGATCTTAACCTTTACATACTGACAAAATCAACAAAACATCAGCATGTGGCCAAATGCTGTAGGCAGTGTTTTTAGACCGCAGGGTTTGTTTTTGAAAATGGACTATTTCTCCAAAAAGACTGTTTACAGTTTGGGAGTTAAACATTTAAAGTTAAAAATGTGATATACAAATGTTTAGTAAATGTTTTTAACTGATAAGCGCAAAAAGTTCTCCTACCAGTTTACGGTAGACTATGGGTGCTAAACAACATAATGATTGTTTTGATAAAAATGTTGTAAATTAATACAGAACCCAGCTGATCAGGTTGATCATTTTATAATGGTAGTGTATTCTGCACTGAACAGGACTTAGCCAATCAGATATAAGAATCTGTTTTATATTATTCTAAGTTCATTACAATTACACACTGACAGAGACACAGAGTATAATACAGCACACTCTTCCTTCTGCCAAGCTATACAAGGACAACCACAATTAAAAGCCCAATGAAAGTCAAAATGTTTACTGGCTTTAAACCGTTCCAATAAAGACATACTGTAAACACAGGCTCAGTTTCTAAATCTCCACTTTGTCCCAAGCAAATCCTCCTTATTTTCACCATTGAGGACAGAAGTAAAATCTCAGTCTTGCAGCCTGACAGATCTATGAGGGCAGCAGGAGTCCAAACAGCAGCTTGGAGGATGTGGAAAGACCTGAGGGCCTGATGGCTCCCAGCTGGCCCCGCTGCTTCAGGGAACCTGGCTGAACCAGAGCACGTCCTGCATGAAGCTGCACCCGCTTTGCACGCAACCCCCTGCTTTTCGTTCTGGGGGTGTTTTTTTTTCAGCACGGTAAGTAAGTACACTGACTTGGCCTCGGCTCAAAAAGCAAATGTTCAGCAGCTTACTGTAGACAGGCGGTCTGCCCTCATAGTTGGTGCGCTGGCCCTCACCTAGGATTTATAGTCGACTACTCATTGTAAATGAAGCTCTATAAGAACTAGCCTGAAGCAGCTCTATTTTGGAACAATCTTCGTCTCGCCACCCATTAAGAGGCTCCAAACTGTAAAACTGTCTTTCTGCAAGCCAGTGGAGTATACCACGTGCTGTTCCTAAAATCATCACCCTCCCCCTACTCCATCACTCATTTCCCAAGCAAGACCCACCGCTGTGTCTGTTAATGTGGCCTGTTTATGGAACAAGTAGGGCCCCTTCCCATTAAAAAATGAGTGAATCTAGGGGAAAATAGAACTAAATTACACCTGAAATTGGAACAAACTTAGTAATGATATATACTTTATGGTGTAAAAGTATGTGTTCACAGAAAGCCTGAGGAACCGTACAGGTTCGCAGCTCCCACTAATGCTACTTTCACAAAAGTATTGGGACGCCTGACCAGTACACCAACAGGGGCTTTAGTGACATTGCATTCAAGTACATAGACTTTAATATGGAGTTGGTTCCAACTTAGCAGTGGTAACAGCTTCTACTCTATCCACAAAAAAATTGTAGAGTGTTTGTGAGAACTTAGCCAACCATGTCTTTATGGACCTTGCTTTGTACACTGGGACACAGTCATGCTGGAATAGAAATGGTTCTTCCCTAAACTGTCCGCAAAGATGAAAGCATGGCGTTGTCCGAAATGTTGGTATGCCAAAGCATTAAGACTGTCCTTCACTGGAAGTAAGGGGCCTAGCCTAAACACTGAAAACAGGTGTGTCCCAATACTTTTGTCCATATAGCGTATATTAGCAAAAAACATCTCCAAGCCTAATGAACTTTACACTTCTTTCCAACTTTCGCACTAATGGGCAATTACATTTGGCTTGGGCCGTGAGAGTAAATAATTCCCGGTTGTTTACTGACCTCAGTCACAGTCTGTGTCAATGAGATATCCATTTTGTTTTTGTATTATAAAGGACGTGACCTTTTAGTGTTCACGGTCCAGACGAATAAACGATTCATCGGGTCCTGTTGCCAGCGCAGCTTTAAACAAAGACACGTCGCACACAAATGGAGGGAGTGAGACTCTGTGGGTTCCTGGCTTTTTTATTCCATCCTACGTGGCTGTATAATCAATTAAGCGGTGGGGGCAGAGGAAGGTATGGTGAATGAGAGCTCCCCAGTGTGGTTGCTTTTACATGCAGGCCCAGAGAGAGCAGTATACCAGTGACCTGTGAGGACTCAAGAGACGTCCTCCAGAAGACCTCATGTGATAGAAAAATAAACTATTTTCATGTTTGCAGTAGGCATTAACCCCCACAACTTCTCATGGATGAGAAATGAAGAGCTCTAAGGCATCTCCATGGAAGCTCTTAGTGTGAAGATGAGAAAAAGGATGCCATCGCAGTCAAACGATCCCCCGTGACGAATATCATAACAAAGGCCTAAGTGAGTCCAGATTTATGGCGTGTGCGTGCTCTCAGTCATCTTCTGCTGAATAATGGAACAAAACAGCCCGGGGTCACACGTCACATGACACCAGCACAAAGTTCACCAGCTCCTGGCTCTTGCGTGCCATCTAGTGGAGAAAAACACTGATGAAATATTTAATCACTGCAGATTTCTTGTCTTTTTCCTGCTTTTTTGTATCCTCCCTCATTCCTACACCATCAGTAATGCATCGCACCAAATCCAAACATGCTTCTGATGTCACTTATGAATCCTTCTTCATTAATTCCAAGACTATCTACATTATTTTGTATGTAAAATGTGGCAAAATAACTCCAGAAATGGGACATTTTCTCTTGTAGGTCGTAGAAGGTTCATCTTAAAATATGATTAGTTTACCAAGACACAGTGCAGGTTCACAAGTACATCATATTCAACATAACCTCTTCTCACGCTTCATAATATTAGAGAACGTGATTTAAAGGGCCCATGTCCTAGTATTTAGTTTTTTTTCTTCAGGTCAAAATATTGCATGCCAATTCAAAAGTCCTGATTCATTTTTTAATGACAAATTTCAACTTTTTGTTACTTTTCCTTTAAGACTGTTAAGGGACCTCTTTTCTAATGTGTTGTCTCATTCAGAAAAAAGGCTAAATCTATCATTTTATGAGGAATGTGGGCTAATCAGCTGTAAACTGAGTGGGCAAGTATATGTAGATGTGTAGGTTTTTGTGAAATCACAAAACAGTGAATTGAATATTTTTGGTTTCCAGGTATGAACGGGCAAGTGAACGTTACCTGTTTTGAAACTTGAAATAATGTTTATAGACCATATCAAACTCTTTTATTTAGAAAAAAGAGAGGAACTGTTGGTTTTCCATAGAATGGTCCCTTTAAGTAAACAAGGAGTGGGGAGCAGATGATGTTCCACCATAATGAACAAACTCATTCAGAACAACCATAAACTGTGATCTACTAAGAGACGTTAAGAGCCTCTCACTTGCGTAAAGGAACAAGTGATGAAAATGCAGTAGAGTGAGAGAGAGGTTAAGACAGGGTCAGCGAGAGCTAAAGACAACATATCAAAACAGACATGACTGAGATCCCTCTTCTAAACAGCTGCTTAATGCTTCAGCTACACCTGATCTAAACACCGCATGTTAGCGCTCCGCATTCACATCCAAGTGCGTTCTCATAGCTCAGCTTTACATCCCTGCCAAATATGTGAAACCTGCACGACCGTTTTCACCTTACTAGTCGTTTTGACTGTGAGACTTGCTAAATACCGTTTTGGCTCCTCTGAGGAAGCGCGCCATATGAACTTATACAGCCTCTGGGGGTGTTTTAGGTGTTTCTTGAGCTTACGTACCGCAACTGCTCATTAAAATTGTTTTAATGTCACCCAGACTCATTAAAATCATCCACCATATGCTGGGTACGCCGCTTTCCGCCAAGCATCTTCCAAGCTTCAGAGTGAAAAACCCATGTGGTTTCTTGGCATCACCGCCACCGGAGCAACGAATGCAACCTGCCGCTCTCCAAACAATAAAAAAGCGCCAATGAAAATATCATCACATATTTTGTTTCAGATGCTTCACCCTATGGTGAACTCACAGTGGTCAAGAGAAGAGGAAGGAAAGCCATTAGCTTGAGGATGTAGCTCCTTAGCGTTGGCCTCCACATCACTTTTCCTCCTGCGTATGGAATGAATGTTTAATTTTAACACCTGTTTTGTCGTGTGACGGAAAGGGTGAGAAAAAACATACAATAAGGTATGAACACTGTTTCACAAGCTATTCCCTTTAGCATTAGCATGTCATCCGTTAGACTAATCGGCTGCTGATAGCCTCTTAGCCTCTGAACGGGCACGCCATCCCTGTCACGTATCTGTGGCCGTCCCGATTAAGCTGTTGCTCCACTTGCGCGCCATGAGACACGAGGAAATTTTTGAGTAGGAGAGCGAGATGAGAAAAAGACGGCAGGCGCGAGCAGAAGAAGGGGAAAGAGAAGTCGGAGAGAAAGAGGCAACAATGATTTGAAGGTTATGCAGTTCAGCCCACAGCTTACACCTCCTAATTAAGTCAGCTGGGACTGTCGAGCTGAGCACATTATCCACTTTTCTTTTCTGGGTCAAACAGCATGGCTAAAGACGACTGCTTTATGCCAGGGCTTCTTAACCAAACTTTACATGTTTCATACTAGTGTGCCATCAGTTTGGTCGCATTTAAACACATCTGCACAGAGCGTCAACTCACAAATTCAATGAATGATGCAGACATTTTTTGAAAGATTAAAGCTGACAAATTTTAGTCACATCCACGGCGCAAGCCATCAGAGAATCTGTGATGATTCATTGTCTTCTTTGATTTTCACTGAGCACCCAGATACTCTAAATCTGTGCCATCCTTTCATCAGTCATTCAGGAGACTGAAACCTCCATTTGAACAGAACACTAAAAGTCACTCAGGCATTCCTGTAAATACAGTACTGTTCAAAAGTCTTTTTATATTTTGCTTTGAATCACCTTGTTGGTGCAAAAACACTATTTTCTGCCTCTGAAACTGTCGTATCTTTTGCATATTGAGTAGATTAAATTACAGAAATGGGAACAAATGTTTTACTGCAACAGGCTGGAAAGTGCCTAAAGACACAAGGAGTCTAGATAAAGGAGTTCCAACCACTCAGCATTCAGCACCACCAGTATACTGATC
>JBBPCX010000035.1:3194916-3219648 GCA_037974365.1 Hydrocynus forskahlii
TAACCTAGGTTACTTGACACACAAAACACAACTGTTCCTGACCCACAAACTATAGCCTACACATGATAGATGGTGTGACAGCTGCAAGACACCATAAATCAAAGCCTGGATACTATTAACAAGTTGTACAACTTTTCTCGTGTCATACAAGGTGGCTAGCTGCCTGCCAATCTGACTCGCTGACAGAAAACAACGCGAGTAGCGTTGAGGACACCTCACGATACAGCTCCCCGGCGAGGAGAAATCATTTACACCACACACGCAAACCAACCCAGCAGATATAACCTAAATCGCTGCTTATCTTCTCTTGAAACCAGGTAAAATCCGCGGAAAACAACATCCACTGAGAAGGCAATCCATTGTTTAAATCCATCACGAGTTTTCAGCAAGCCCATTCGCAATATAAATGTGCCGGTTAGCCTTCTTCTCATAGAGACTAGTTCCTTACAACATCAGCAGAAGTGCATTTTAAAGACAGCAGTGTTGAATTAAACGTTTTCGGCTTGGTATAGATAAGGATTTGGACTTGGAGTTCCTGAACCTAAATCTAAGTTTTTATTCTAATTATTACATTCAGTCTGTACATCATCTGCATGTGGTACAAGCATATTCGTTTTCTCAGAAAAGGGTAAATGGTATTTGAGAAAGTGTGTTTACATATTAGTGGCACAGCCAAATCAAACCTTTCAAATGTAAGAAAAATAGGACATAGAAACATTATGTTATATATAAAATATATATAAATACAGATACACAAATGATCCAGCGTAAGGTTTTAAAATGATCCAGTACTGTTGTAGCCTTAAAATTCTCATTATTTCTTATTTGGTAATATTCTATTTATGTAATATTAAACCTTACTAGACAGAACTCACTGAATGTTATTTTAAGGCTATAATTGTTATCATAGAAATGTTTGTATAGAGTGATAAAAGTCCAAATGGTCAATAAATTATAAGTGAAGGTATTTTGCCTTTGTATGACCCATTATCGTTTTGCAGAAAATGCAAAAGCAGAATACAGTAACTTCTGAATAAGGGTCAAAGGTCAAGTTTGAGCTTAACATTTTTTATGTAGATAAATGTATTCATTATGACAACTACTTGGCAAATTTTCAGTGTCTAACTAAGCACACTCCAGTGAACCATCCCACTTTCTACTTTAAGTACCTCTCACATTACACTCTGGACTTTCAATTAGCACCAGCACTTTGTCTTCTGTTTACTGCCACTACAGGCACACTTATGTCCTGTTACTCAATTGATAATATATAATTTACACCTACTCAACATGTTTCTCGCTGCTGTGAAATAATATGCAATAATACACGTATGGTGCAATGTTATTCATTCTTCAAGATTTCACACATCACTCTTCTGCAATATTGTACATATGGTGCAATATTATTTGTTCTGGAAGGTTTACATCCCTTTCATACTTAACTCTTCGGAATTATTATCCATATGGTGCAATATTATTCATTCTGAAAGTCTTACATTACTTTCACACTTTATTCTTAAACAGTATTATACATATGGTGATATATTATTAATTCTGGAATGTTTACATTCTTTTTCTACTTTACTGTTACACTGTTATATTGTCCACTTACTGTATTATCTCTGATTACATCCCATTCACACTACTTTCACATTGCTATAATGTCTATTTATTGTATTGTTTTTGTCCTCCCATGCACTTTGTTCAATGCTGCAAACTGCCATCTGTGCAGGAATCATACTTATGGTTCGATACTAGTCACTCTGGAAGGTTTAGGTCCCATTTGCACAATATTGTTACATCGCATTACTGTTACACTGTTGTGGGGTCTATTTATTGTGTTGTTTTATTGTTTCTGTTCTGTTATTGTTTCTGAAATATTGAACACAAACCAATATGTAACAAAAATCAAGGAAAGGAGAATACAAGAGCACAGACCAGCTAGTACACAGTGAAAGGCAACATAGTGTATTTCATTTTGAGGTTTATTCTACAGATTTTTATTGAATTTATTTACACTTTATATTTTATAATGTTCTTGTCTCCGTGTCTCTATGCAGTCACAACATAAGCAGTTTCCTCCAGGATAAATAATGGTTTCTGATTCTGAGTCTGAACGACAGTGTATGATGTCAGAGAATAACCACTGGGACGTGAGAAGTCGGGGTGCTGAGGAGGTTGCATCAATTCCACATTTTAACGGAAACAACTAAAACGTCATTAAAAATATTGTAATGGAATTCTTATGGACAAAAGGGATGAAGTTGAGGCTGTATCAGAGTTATTGTATGAGGAATGTATGGAGAAAAGACAGCTCATGATTCCAAACATATTACATAGCATCTGGAACATTGTGAAATGGACATATATAGCTACAAGTGGAGATACATCATTTGTCAGTATCGTCCATTCCAAACACATTCCTCAGTCTTAATTGGACGCTACTTTACTATGTAGCAGAATGATAACTTCAGTGGCAGACTGTGACTACGAGAGTGTGTCCAAAGCACTTTCAAAACCAAGGAAAAAAAACACATTTTCTAGTTCTCCTGTTTTTAATTTTTAATAACTAGAACTCCCAGAGGGCCTAGACTGATGTTACAACTCACCCATTGTAAATCAAAGGTGATTGGCCATTTTTTTCTGTCACTTCCTAATTATGTTGGTAGTTAATGTAAAACATGTGAGGCCTCATGAAGGCCTAATCAATATAAATGTCCACCTGACTGGATCTACATAGATACCACAGGGGTAAAATCCTGATTGGACAATATTCTGTGATGCAGGGTCTTAACCAGGTTCTCAACCAAATCTAACCAATGAAATTAGACAATTATTACAGTACCTTTGAATTTAAATAAAGCATGTATGATAATTCTCTGATACAGATGAAAGACACATTAAATATATTTTTATTTCTAGAAATCATTAGGCCTTCCCTGAAAACAACTCAGAGGAGCAGCCAAGTCAGTTCCAGGAACTCCTCTGAGCAGTGTTTCCATTACTCAGAAGACGACCGAAGGCAAAAACAAGTAAGCCAAGCAGAAACAGAAAGTGGCTGCATTACAGGCCTGGCAGGGAAGAAAACCAGCAGCTGCTTGGTTTGTGGGTTACAGACTTCAGGCAGACACTGAATGTAAAGGATTTGCAAGACTATGTTCATTTGTTGAATTAATTATGGCCCCACAATATGATGGACTGGGTAAAAACAAATAAAGACTTAAATCCTTTTAAAGGACAACTGTACCGATCAGTTTTATTGTCAATTTTGGCCTTTATACACTACATGGACACAATATTTCCAGTGAAGGTCCATCTTAATTCTTCAGCAGAGCAAGACATTTTGGACAGCACCATGCTTACAACTTTGTGGACCCATTTTAGGGAAGAAGCTTTTCTATTCCAGCATGTCCACCTTTCTGTCCCAGTGTACAAAGCAAGCTCCATAAAGACAGGGTTTGATGAGTTCAGTGTGACTGGCCCACACAGAGCCCTGACCTCAACCCCATCCAGCACCTTTGGGATGAACTGGAACGGAGATTGCGAGCCAGGTCTTCTCATCCAACATCAGTGCCTGACCTCATAAATGTTCTACAGAATGAATGGGTACAAATTCTCACAGAAACTCCAAAATCGTGTTGAAAGTCTTCCAAGAAGAGTGGAAGCTGTTATAGCTGGGGAACATATTAAAGTTTCTGTGTTTGAATGCAACGTCATTAAAGTCCCTGTGGGTGTAATTGTCGGGCATCCCCCTACTTTTGTGCACATAGTATACCTGTTTGTTTTGCTGCCCACAAAGCAATGTGTCGATGCAAAAAACTTTTCTATTCTGAATCCAGAAATTTGTTAAGAAAGTCTTCCGAAATTGAATTAAAGAAGAAATTTAAAAGAGGAGACTGGATTGGGAGAGTTAGTTCAGACCTTTTTAAGAGGGTTCAGATGAGTAGGTTTTCAGCATCAGCAGAACCAGAATCTTCTCCAAGTAGTGCACTTGTCCCGGCACATGGTGTGATTTCAGACATACTTCAGGCCCTGACAATAATGCATTATAAGGTGGATTAATGGTTTATATGGCTGGTTTCTAGAGTGTAAGTAAGCTGGGTCAGGATATAATGAAAGTGAAAATCCTTGCTGTTTTTGGTCTGATCTAGGCAAGATGATCTTGGCCAGACCATGATTAATCCATGTCCAGTGACCATACATGTACTGTCCAAGTCTGAGAAACTCATAATAGACTCTTACACACCTTCAATTAGACAGCTGGGCAGACATCATAAACCCCTCTACTGGAAATCTGGATTTTAGCCACCACTGTGTTTTTTAATCCCATATTAAAGCATAACTGTGTTTTATCATTGGGGAACATCACATCTCACATGTCCCCAACTGCAGTGCAGCTCGCACCCGTCTTGAGGGAGCGGACGGATGACAGAGTGGCCTCAGGCTGGCAGGCTCTGAACAGTCCCCCTGCTCATCAGCATAATGAGGGTGATCATTTGTGAACTCACGCTGCGGCTCGCTGCTGCAACTGCTATCCCTGCACACCCACAATTCATCCTCATCCCTGATCCACCCCTCATCTCATACACACTCACCAACACGCTGGTCACTGTGGGGATGATTTAGCCAAATATCAAATATTTTATTCTTACCATAAAAGTTCTCCACCAACCAAGGCTGTTTGTTTCTTTAACTAACAAGTAATGGAAGCTTATACACTATATGGACAAAAGTATTGGGATGCCTTACCATTACACCGACAGGGACTCGAATGACACTGCATTCAAATACTTTAATATGGAGTTGGTCCCTCCTCCCTCCGTGGAGCAGCTTCCACTCTTCTTGGAAAGCCAAAATTGTAAAGTGCTTCTGAGGGAATTTGTGCCCATTCATTCTGCAGAGCATTTATGAGGTCAGGCACGAGAAGGCCTGGCTCGCAATCTCTGTTCCAGTTCATGCCAAAGGTGTTGGATGGGGTTCTTCCACACCAGACTCATCCAACCATGTTTTTATGGAGTTTGTTTTGTGCACTGGGGTACAGTCATGCTGGAATAGAAAAGGTTCTTCCCCAAACTGTGTCTACAAAGTTGGAAGCATAGCATTGTCCACAATGTCTTGGTCTGCTGAAGCATTTAGACTTCCCTGGAATTGAGGGGCCTAGCCCAAACCCTGAAAAACAGGTGTGTCCCAATACTTTTGTCCATACTGTCTATCAACCTGTTTTCGGCAAACAGCAGGTGTAAATCATCACCCATTCCCCTCAAACTGTCTTGAGATGTTATGTAATCCCGTATAGCATCGCATATGTGTTTTTTAGGCACTGTATCGCACTCTTACCAAAATGGACAAGAGTGCAGTCTGATACATAAAGAGGAGACAGTATCCTACTGAAAAATATATGATGGCTATTATATTATTTTAACATATTATGCTGTATTTTATGTATTGTTACACTGTTGAACTCTACTGTATGTCTGGTTTTACAATGTATTGTAAGGTGCCCTTAAGTATCTTGAGGGGTACCCACAAATAAAATGCACTGTTATGATGATGATGACAATGATTATTGTTGTTGTTGTTTAATAATAAATAGACCAATAGAAAGGTTCCAAAAACATACAGTATCTTTACAGTGAACTTACATTGAAAGTTGGTGAGTGTAAACACATCGTTTTGGAGATAAAAGGTTTAATTCTGACATCTGCTATGCTTCTTCGGGGGAATGACAGCGGGAGTGACTCCACCCTCCAAAATTGAAAAAAAAAAGTGCACAGCTGAGCAACAAAAAGAAAACTAGGCCACTGATCAGCTAACTAAAACTGAAGCTCAACATGACGTATCTCACTAGTGTTTAAACCCCCTCGTAAACTGTGTCAGTGTTCCATCTGATCTGGCTTACTTCATTGGGGTCACTGAGCTCAGGTAGCACCTCGGAGGAACATCCAGCCTGATTTATCAAACCGTGAGAAGCACAGAAACGGACTTTTACAGAGTGGTAAAACCGTAAGTACAGGAGTTTGGATAATGCAGTGAAACCATTCACAGGGTTAGTGAACTGCAGTTCTTTTCTCTGAACACCTACTAAGAAGGTCTCGCCTACCTGCTGAGATTTCAGTTTTCTATTTGTCTCTGTGCACTTAATGGTACCACTTTCCAACACGACCACCCTTATAAAATGTTTATAAATGTATAATCTGATTTATACTTCGGTTGTTAATTAGGTTGTAGACTTAATGGTACCACTCTCCAACACGACCACCCTTATAAAATGTTTATACATTTATAATCTGATTTATAATCAGGTTGTTAATTAGGTTGTAGACAGTTTATAAATCATTAGTAAGCTGTAATAAATAAGTTATAACGGCTGCCATACATTGATACAGGCTCACTATCTGGCAAGATCTGGTGTTTTAATGGTAGTAGCATGTTAACAAATACCGGATGAAGTTGACCGTTTAACAGTCTGCCTTAGAAAGACACAGGATAAGCCAGCTAGTGAGCCGGCATCAACGTATGACAACTGTTATAACTTGTTTATAACTGCTTACTAGTGATTTATGAATGGTCTACAACCTAATGAACAACCTGACTGTAAATTATTTATAAACCGTTAGTTTTATTGTAAAGTTTCATTGACTCTTTCTTTATAAACACTTAAGGAGAGTGGAGCTTTGTCCATGTCAGCAACCAAAACACAGCATGTCGCCGACCCTGTGTTTACAAATGTGGTGGGTCAAAAGTCTATGTGCCCTTGTGGAGAAGTGACCATAAAAGTGAGCTGAACTGAATGGAATTGATGAATCTCGAGTTTATGAAACACAGAAAGTGGGAGATGTCGCGTTCTGAGGGGGCTTTATGTCATAACTCCTCTCTGATCTGTGGGGCTTCGACCTTGAACAGGGCCTCAGTCTCAAGGGACAGAATGGCGTGTCATATTTTAAAGCTAGATTAGGTTGTCTGATGCGTTGCACGCACACACACACACACACACACACACACACACAGACGCGCTCGTACACACACTTCAGTCCAGGATTCTAACGCTGTACAGCAGATGAGCAGGAGCGCAGCATGATAAATAGATAGCGATCTAAAGAGAGTCCAGCCAGCGCCGGCTTTGCCCATGGAGCGGCACTGACAGTGCTCATTAGAAAGAAATAATGGTCGGCCTTACTGCGCACCGGCCATTATTAATATGCCTTTGCTTGGGGATGTCACAGGTTAACTACTATTTCATTTCACCTTGGACGACCTCCAGGAAAGCACACCTAATAACGCTGTCAGCTCCCCTGCTGACAATAGCAATTTACAGCGCCTGCACCTACAGTGACCATAGCGCTGCTTTAAAAACACCCAAGACCTTGAGGGAGTTCTCCTCAAGTGGCACGCGCAATGACTCTCGGCTAGAACACACACACACACACACACACACACACACACACACACACACACACACACACACGCAGACACAAACGCACACACACAAGTACACACACACCGATTTTTATGCCTTGTCAGCACCTGGGCTCATCTGGGATACAAACTTAAATATGACATTTTCTGGTAAATCTTTGTGCACAATTTCTACTCATTCGCTAAGTTAAATATATGGGAAATATATGAATTATATGTGGCATAACTTTTCCACAGGTCATATTTTATGTTTTATTTTGTGCGTTTCATTTAAGATAAGATTAGATAAGACAAGATAAGACAAGAGACAATAAGATATGATAAGATGAGATACAATAAGTTAAGATAAGATACGGTACGATAAGATACAATAAGATAAGATAAGATAAGATACGATAAGATACAATAACATAAGAAACGATAAGATGAGATAACTGTTATTAATTAGGTAACTATTACAGCAGCAGAGTGGACAGAAAAAAAAAACAGCAGCAGCACAAATGATAGAATAGAAACTCTGCAACGTAGCCGTATAACGCAAAAATGTACACTACACAAATATAATAGAAATATATGTTTGTTTGCATTCATTTAAATATAGACACAAGGAAAGTGGACAGTGCAAGAGAAGAAAGTAGAAGCGGCATGACCAACAGAATAAAAAATATACAACATAACAGTACAATATAAAAGTGTACACTATACAACTCCTTACAATTGTATAAATAGGTAAATAAATAAATAAACAAACAAATAAATAAATGTACACATACATACATACTTTTACATTTGGCTTTACAAACAAATGGCTTTACAGCTTGGTCTTGCAGGGTTTCAGAACAGTTTGGACTTGAAAATATAGAAGAGCACACACAACATCACGGACTCTCAGACAGCGGCCCTCAGACGGCGGTGGTCAGGTCAGGGCAGCTTTATAGGGATCGCACGCTGCAGCGGAAATGAGCACAGGGACATACGCAGGGTGAGCGATGCAGGAATAAAGCAGCCACCCTGCAGCAAAGGCCAGATAATTGTGCTGGATGGCTCCATGCACACATATCAGACACACAAAGAGGCTACCTGATCATTGGTTAGATGGAATGAAGATGTATAATGAAAGGACAGCACTGGCGCATCAGACATCAGTAGCACTGGAAAGACTTCCGGTTGCAGTGATGATGTTACAGAACCACTTTCCAGCTGAAGGACAAGTCTGGATTGGTGTTTATCATGAAAGCTTCCCAGTGAAGTGCAGCTAGACTGCGAGCAGCGGATTAAAGTTTCTCTCCACTGACAAAACGCTGGAAGCTGTTCACATCCAGCAAACGCCCTGACTTCCCTGGCCATGAACGAAATAAAAAAGAAACAAAATCTTTCAATTTCAGCAAATACTTTGGAAAGAAGATTTAAAAAATGACACTCTTCCACTCATTGACACTATATGGACAAAAGTGTTGGGACAGAACTTTGAGGAAGGCCTTTTTCTACCTCAGTGCATAAAGTAAGGTTCATTAAGGCATGGTTGGATGAGTTCAGTGTGGAAGAACTTGACTGGCCCGCACTGAGCCCTGATCTCAACCCCATCCAACACCTATGGGATGAACTGGAATGGAGATTGTGAGCTGGGACTTCTAGTCCAACGCCTTAAATGCTCCACAGAATTAATGAATGGGCACAGATTCCCACAGAAACTCCAAAATCTTGGAAAACCTTCCAAGAGGAGTGGAAGCTGTTATAGCTGCAAATGGGGACCAAGTCCATGTTAAAGTCTATGTGTTTAAATGCAAAGTCCCTGTTGATATAATAGTCAAAGTGAAGTCCCAATACTTTTGTCCATATAGAACATTTAAAACAAGAAAGAATGAACAAACAAATGAATGAATGGATGAACACAAGCCACTTAGAAAGAACAAATAAAAAAGTTTGATAAGCAGACAGATAGATCACATATCCCAAAACCTTTGATAAAAACGAATTAATAAAAAGTCCACAAGACAAATAATCCCATAGTCATGCATACAGCTAATAAATACATACATAAATTCATACATACACATTTACTTATGTGTATCAGTATCTAGACAAAAACTAAACCATCACATGATGAACCCGCCCACCCCCGAAAGAAAAAGTGTCAGGCAATATCCAAAAGTATTAAGGATGGGAATATATAATTACGATAATATATAAGTATAATCATTCTGACCCATTATTTCGACGGTATCTTTTAACCAGAGACAAAAGGATGAAAACCCAGAGAAGGGCCATAAACTATGAAACTAATTAGACAACGTGCCGAGTTTCTAAGAAAAGCCCTTGAAAATGAGCTAAAACATATGCAATGTAGTGGAGTCCTTTATATCAGAGAAGTGTGTACGATCCACCCCCCACTCTGGCTGGAGCAGGAGACTCTGATGAAGGTCATTCGTAATGATTAAAATCGAAATGATTTGTAAATGACTCACGGGACCCGGAGTCCAGTGGCACCTTCATACAGGAAATTGCATTACCAGTTAAACGGCGCTGTTGGGGGACTCCCACCACCACCGGCGTCTCTGCAGCCCTTCCCCGCCTGCAGCTACAGGCCTTCAAAAGAACAATCACGCACACGCGAGGAGAAGCAGCGGCTGATAAATGGTACAGAAGCAGTTTTTATATTGCTGATATGGAATTTTGTGGCCGTGGCGATATATTGTGCCCCAGAGGTTGGAAAAGCATGGATTGATAATTAACACCCAGAGCGATGTTTAGAGGCACGATTTCCCAAGAGAGCGCAAGGGTTAAATGAAATTTGGTGCCATAACAAACAACCGTGATGCTGTGAAATATAGGAGTGGTGACATTAACATATATAGTAGGTGTGTGGAGTGAGAGAGAGGAGCGCAGGTCGATTAAGGTGAAGCGGGGAGAGGAATTAAAGTGTCCCAATCATCGCACTCCTATTTCTCCTGGCACGGATTCTCCACAGGTGCCGTGGGTATTCAATCACAGCAGCCAGGCAAAATGATCAGAGGGATAAATATACATTGAAAGGGCCAGTGTCCTACTTTTTTTCTACCTGATGTCCACTTTGGAAAGAAATGTTATTTACTGGAATGCGCTTTAAAAATAAATGTTATATATTATAAATGCAAATGTAGAAAATCTCAGTGTGCGCAAAAAAACTTTTGACTGGTTGTATGTTTGTATGTACACGATATGGAGAAAAAAAAATATATTACTTAATGACCCTTACTTAATGACCCTCACTTCCAGTCAAGAGCAAATTGAATGCTTCATCATACCAGGACATTTTGAACAACGCCATGCCTCCAACTTTGTGGACCCAGCTTGGGGAGGATACTTTTCTGTTCCAGCATGACTGTGTCCCAGTGCACAAAGCAAGGTCCATAAAGACGTGGCTGGACAATATTTACTAAAAATACACTTAGTCTTCTTTGCTAACAAATAAATTCACAGCATGTTCACCACTCGAGTTCCTTTATTCGCCAGAAAAAGTCATATTTTTACTGACCTACAAAAAGCCATCTAATATAATTATAATTATAATTATTAAGTGGATCGCAAGACAATTGTTAGATATTTAACAAGCGATTAAGTGACAGCCAATGGGATGAAACAGTTAATTAGTGCAGTTAAAATAAAAAGACAGTCTAGAAATTGAATCTGCATCACCATACAACCAGTTAACTGGATGTCAGACATGCACTGTTACGTATGTATACAAGAATAAAAAAAATCTGCAGTTAAAGAAAGAAATGGATAAGTGGTAAAAACCTGTGCTGTGTAAAAAAAATAGGAGTTTTGCGCCAAGGTGATTCAAAGCAAAATGGGAAGAAATGAGGGATGGCTCAGTTCTTTTGCTCAGTACTGTATAATATCACAGTAATTTTCCAACCTCTCTTAGAATCAAACTGTTTTTGTTACTGTGGCCTTAAAATATATATAAATGATCTCGGTTCTGACTGGCTGCCCTGGGCTGAAACATCCCTTGTAATTTGATTGAGTGCTGTAATGAACTGCTGTAGGCTGTGGGTAGACAAATGCCTTCAAAACGGACTGTCTTTGCAGTTTAATCTGGACTTTGCAGTATCTGGACTATATGGACAGTAGGGACTGGAGAGTGGACGGTATGTTTCCGAATTTGGAATAAATTCAGTTCTTTTTTTATTTAAAACGAGTGAAGAAATTAGGTTCTCCACCATATGGGCCATTTAAAATGCATTTGACATTGTAATTTATTTTTAAGTAGATGCACAAACAATATGTCAAGCCCTGCGTCCCTGAACGTAAACTCATAAAGCCAGTGAAATGTAAATTCCATTCATTTTGCGGAAAGGTAATTACATCAGTGCTACAAAATTCAATTTGACAAAATTATCCTTGGTGCCTCATTGCCAAATCACATTTGAGAGATCGGAACAGCATTATCGGTGGTATTCTCCCTCTGGTGTTGGCGGGACGGATAAATCCTAAAATGAAGGAAACATAAGGTTGACCTTCACCGACCAAAACACCAACACAACCAGAAAAAACATAATCGACAGGTCAGCCTGACAGCTTTGGGTTAACTTACGGTATCGCATCCAGTCAGTCATCAAGTCCCAGAAGTGGTCTTGTAAATACTTAAAAAATAGTTCCATCTACTCTAGAAACTAATCCTTTCTTAAGCCCATCAATCCATGTCCAGCTCCTCATTAAGGTGATGCGTGCATGTAGTTTAGGACACAGTATGACTAACTAAAAGGTAAAATGAACCAAACTTCATTTTAGACGTCTGTTTTCACAAACTGCCTCAGAAGAATTTAGAATACATTTTAATGAAACAACTTTCATAAATACAGAGGAACTATGCACTTTTTCTTCTTGAAAGTATCCTATATTACCTTCAGTGTCCCAATGGAAAAGAAATATTTCTTTATCCGGACTGAACTGCAAGTCATTCCGGACCCAGTCCACACATCATATTAGGAATGCACTGACGCAATGCAATTAAGTGTATGTTTCAATATATTACTCGTTTTGTAAAATATAACATATTTTAGATTTTTACGGCGACCCTGGACTGAGATTAACCAAAGCAACGCTGCAATTCTCAGGCTTCGCAGCCACATTAGCAAGTCCGCTACAAGTGAGCGAAATACCTGCGTCATTGTAAGAGTCACCGGTGAAGGAGGTGTTATGTCCCGCCGCCACTTTATTTGCTGAGGCACAAAAGTAATTAAGGTAATTAAGGGTATTGTTAAAAATGTTCAGAAAACTACAGTGCACATTACACTTTACTGTCAGAAGTGAGAGTGGGTTAGGTTCACAAGCAAACAATTATAGGCAAACAGCGCCATTTCTTTTGTTTGTATGTTGTTTACTTATTAAAAGGGATTTGCTTATCACGTGTCGTCCTGGACCTCTGACCTTATCTAGAAATTAGATTTGCACCTTTGAATATAAAGTCTGAGCACCTCTGCAGTAGAGGGTCAATGGCTTGTTTTGTTGCCACTGAACCACAAAAAAAATAAAACAGATCAACAAAGAAGTTGATTTTCCTTCCAATTTATTTAGAAAAAATATAAAATTTAATATATTACACTACAAAAGACATTTACACAAACATATCACACGTACAGTAAAAGGGAGTAGACAATCACCACAACACCTATTTTTCTGTGCTTTTACCTTTTTTGTTATCGAAACAATTATGATTCTACTCTCAGCGGCTGTGGCTCATGAGATTCCGAAAAACATGATTCTGAGAAAACGCATTTTACCACATTACATCTCCACACCAGGCATATATTTGCATTAATACATCTGTGGTTTCTGTTCCACGTCAAAAAAAAAAAAAAAATACAATCTGCAAATCTGTTTATCTCTTCCATGCCAGTGTTTCCCAATGAAGTCCCAGGAGGCCACATTCATTCTTTACAGTCCTGGGCCTGTTTTATTGTTTGAAGGAGCCCATCTGATTCAACCGATCAACTGATGGGTATTTTTGGCTTGCCTGAACTTCAACTGCTCTAAAAAAACAATTTCTTCATGTTTGGCTGTAATTAAGCTGTGCCGTTACTCTATCCACACCACATGTACAGTATGTAGTGGCCCCTTTTCAACAAATCTCTCTTGCTTGTAATATTCTAAAACATTCTCCTATTCTAAAACATACATACTGCTTAAAGGACCCTCATTTCAGTGCATTTTCCTGTTCTTTAAAAATATTCAGTCAAATATAAGAGGCAACGGGCAGGTTCTGAAGCAAGTGGGCAGGTTCTATTGTAAGTGTGTTTGTAGAACACTTTCCATTTGTCTAATGAACAGAGAAATATATCAAATTTATTGTCTGTTTTAATCCACTGAGAGATACAGATTCAGCAGACAGAGGCTGAGGACGGCTCAGCTATTCATTTCATTTCTGTCCATTTTTGGAATTGGAGACGATTTTTCTACTACAGAAGTGATGGTGGTGCCCACAGGAATCAAGAATCCACTGCAGGGGTTCAACTAAATTCACAATCCGAAGCACAATCACTCCACACAAATTAACACTGAGAAACATTCTGTGCTCTTAAGAGCTTGGTTTGAGTGTCTGTAATGTTAAAACCAATTAATTTTATAGCATTACCGAAGAAAACAAATACTTTCCTATCAGTAAACTCAAACAGAACGAAGAGTGTTGAAGGCGTGTGCCTCAGATTGCCTTTTTTACTGTGCTATTACTTCTAATTAGAGCTGTGCTAATATTACATCGAACAACCATATCAGTTAGGGCTGTAACGATGTATCAAAATATTGTGATATAGCAATGCAAAATGTGACGATATGCATCATGGACATGTAACAATGCATTGTGGGGAATTCATATTGTATTAAGCATTATATTTGATGTATCTTCATTAGCGTGAAACCAGTGCCAGTCAACAATCCAGTCCAGCACATTCAAGTTATGCATATGTAGATAACACCACAACTGAATAAGGTCATCATTTGTCTTCATTCAAGTTTCTGTACGAATACTGTGAGAAAATTTGGCATTGCTTTCAGTCTTATTTTGTTGAATGTATCAAGAGCGTATCGAACCACGAGCCCTGAATCATCTATCAAACCACAACAAGCCTGTTTTGTTACACCCCTAAGATCAGTCCAGTTGTCTTGAAATGAAAATTCTCTTGTCTGAAACAAAAAGGTTTTTTTATGGAACCCTTAATGAAGAAACAAATGAAATTTTTCCACTTCACAAAGCACTGGAACCATTGGTGACAGAAAAGGTTGCTTTTTCCACTGGTTTATATTGAAAGTACCAAAAGATCCAACACCTCATGGGTGTGCTATTGTTTTTATCAACACTCAACAACTGAACCCTTTTGAAGGCGAAGATGAAGTCATCAAGCACTATTACATCACCTATCACATCACCGGAATCTAAACTAGATGATGTAAACTGGCATGTTTGATGTGGTCACTGTCATTATAACTCTGACAATTGTTTTCTACCATAGCTGAAGCTAGTTAGGAGGTTATTAGCATTGATGCTAGCCAATGCAGCACGTGTTTTTGCTCATATTTTTGACCCTAACAGAGAAAAATATAGGCTTGGTGTGATTCTACACATGATTCCACATGACAGCAGACTTTTGTGTGAGTACAATGAGCACAGAAGGGCAAACTAAGTTATTCTGGTACATGTTAGCATAGTGCTAAACTAGGACTAAGCAAGTAAATCAGAAGCTGTACATATAAAAAATCATGAATCATGAACTGTGGTTATTTTGGCAGTCCATGTGTCTCAAGCAGGTGGAAAATGAACTAGAATGATTCTTGCTTGGGCCATTTCTTTTTTTTTTTTTTTTTGGTAATGTGCAGTGGAAAAACTCCCAGAATGGTCATAACTGGCGGAGAGAGAAAGTCACAAAATATTCAGTTTAAATCTGAAAACACATTCAGTAGAAAACAACAGGATGCCCCGCGTGAAGGTAGCACCCTCACAGAACCATGGTACTGATTAGAGGAAAACAACCAAAACAACACTGGACTGAACTCTGCGCAATAATCTGATATCAAAGTCTGCTGAGTTTCAGTTTGTTCTTCCACCCAAACAATGCAGCATGTTTGCAACAAACAATTTGCAGTTGAGCGCCACAAGTAATTTCAGGTAACGTTGCACAAAGAGGCAACGACGGAATTGAGGAGTCAAACATCACATGATCCTAATTCCAAAAAAAAAAAAAAAAATACTGCATCACAAGCTACTGTTTATAAGGTGCAAATTAGATAGAAAAAATAACTCTGTTTTGCTGTGTAATGAGTTGTGGGAGGATGTGCGGTATAAACATCAACCAAGGAACTCTTACAGCATTCTGCCATTTGTCTTAACCTGGTAAGTCTGCTTATTAGTCAACTAAAGGGCTCACAGCACTAAATAAATGGAAGCACTGAGAAGCAGTGTGAGATTAAACCAACTAAGTTGCGAATGCCTGCACTGTTTATAATACAAATGTAACTTCTTGCAGAAGAAAAGACCACGTTTTCACTATTTACAACACCAAACATGGCCTAGGAATGACTTGGTGAGTCCCATATGAAGGCAGTATTGGCTCAGACATTCAGGAACCCTGTGATGTTGCTTAATGAGATGGTCAGCTCTGGTTTCAATCTGGTTCAAACTGTGAAGATCTAGGAAAGATCACAAAGTGAATTTTCAGTGCAGAAAGTCCTTATTTGATTCATTCTGGTTTCACAAAACATCAACAAATGTATTCTTTTTAGTGTTCCGGGGTTAGCGTTTAAAATAAATCCTGTTTTAATTGAAATTCCTGCCTCCACTTTACAGCATTGACTTACAGAATTAAAATACTGGACAAGTTGCATTTTAACTGACATTCAGAGAGAGTACGGTTTTGAACAAACTACTCATTTAATTCAAAAATATGTATCACATGTTTGTTGCATTTGGGACTAATTAACTTTTGAGTTATGAAATTCTTTTCCTCCTCTTCCAAACGTCTGGGCACAATATAATATATATAAATGAATAAGTATCACCGTCGCACAATGACCTGCAGAATCCAAACATCAAGTGCTGTTAAAGGAGCAGCTGTAAACCAAGTTACAGAAAAGCACTATACGCATTTCTTTTCCATGATGATGTACTGTACACTGTCTACTTATGTCCTCCAGCTAAAAGTATATGAACCCCACATGAACATGGATGGATTTATTTCTCTTTGTTTTATCTAACTATACACTATTTACAAAAACAATTTCAACAATGAACGAAATACAGTTCTGTTTTTGAAGCATCATACTTCTTATGTACCCCCCCCAGCTTAAGACACATATGTTGTGCAAAATGAAAACCTGTACATACGTATCCATTGCTTTTTCCACTTATTAAAGAAAAAAATGAAAACAGTATCGAGCTCGAAATCTAATATTGCTTCGTAATACACGTCCGCTTCTTCCTTCAACCAAATGATATGGTTTTCAGTCTTACAGCATGGCCTTCGCTCCGAGTGATGTTTTTGAGGAATCCAGCTTAGGTAGACTGTTCTGTTGTGTTTTCGGAGGTAATAACATTGTTGCATGAGGTTTTGAAAAAGTGCTATACATTCGGCCCAGAGACTCCTGACATTGGTCCTGGTCAGTGGTCCTGCCTGGAGATGTGCCACACTTTTCCAAATTTTACACTTCCGATGAGTCCAATTCAGTCCTTCTGCAAACCGCTGAAGCTGTCAGTCCGCTGAGGAGCTGTGCATAAACGTAGAGAACGTTTTGTCCAGCCATTGTGACATTCCCCTCCGTTGTTGTTCTTGGGTATCAAGTTATTTCCCTTCAATAGTTCCATTCAATAAATAAGTGTCCATGGTAAAAAAAAAGTGCTAGGCTACTACTGTAGGTTCAGCAGGTCTAAGGGCAGCCTCAGACAGGTATGGTGGCGTTCATCATCTGAACTCGCATCTCCTGGATGCTGTTGAGGATCTTTTTCTGGTGCCCAGCCAGCGTGACTCCAACCCTCCTCAGATCACTGCAGAAGTTAAGAGGATTATTATCTTCAGAGCACAGTCAGAGCATCGCTTTACATTATTATTGTCTCAAAGGTTGAAATGCAAGTTTTAAGATTCGATTTAGGAATACAATCTCATCAAGGCCATTTATTACAACCTTAGGGAGAACTTACATGTTGCACAAATGTAGCAAACACACTAATAAAATACTGAATCCGTTCAGAACTGCTTGCAGTTTTTAAAAGCCATACTCTGGGATTTTTATGTTTTAATGTAATCGCCACCTGCAGCATCTGTGTTATACAATTGATTACCATGAACAAATATTCTTTTTTTAAATATTTAGTCTGTATTTAGAAAATACTTACAATAGAAGCCAATGTGCAATTTCATTGGTCAGTGCCTTTCATACGTTTATTCAAAGAATCAACTCCCCAATGGCTTCTATTGAGAAGCTTGCAAGATTACATTTTGAAGGATAATTGAAGGATATTTTTAATATAAATACAGAAAAAAAGCATAAAATGTGTTCATGGTAATCAACAATACAGTACAAACATAGCAGATAAAATATAAGTTAAAAAAATGGCATACTATTCCTTTAATGGATGTGAATGTAACCAAAAAATTAAATAAATTTTTTGCTGGGCATAATATTGGTATGACCGACCCAAAAACTAGGCTATTGTCCAGGACTGTTTTGTAGATTATGTTAATATAATATGTATGAAAATCAATTTGTGTAACCTGATTTGTGAAGAAAACTCACTTTCTGTGGACACAAGCCCAATTCGCTGGTAATTGGAAATGTCTGTCCACACAAAAGTGATTTCAACCCCCAGGTGTGCTTAAAATCCCCAAACTTGTCAGACTAATCAAAACAAAGTCCTGACACAATTAAATGGAGTTGCATTTTTAATGCTGTTACATTTGCTGGCAATGTATGGCAAACAATACCCATGCCCCCCTTGGCAGCGCATGACAGCGGGGGTACTTACTCCAAGGTCATCTGAGTGACTACTTCCAGTGAAGTGTATCCACTTTCCATGAAAAGCTCGGTGTATCGACCCATTTTTATGGCATCTAACCATTCCCCCACAGAGCTGAACACGCAGAGCTCCGTGCTGCCGTGCTCCACTAATAAATTGGACACCCTGTGGGAAAGACAAATGGACCGTTGAACAAATGGATGCATACATCTACCAGTAGAGTGCTCCATAAAGACTAAAGACAGTAAAGATGAAGAAAGACTTAAGCTGATCTTTAAGCCTATGTATAAAGAGTCTGAATTTACAAATCCACAAAAATAAATGTCTCAATCCAGAGTCATGAGTAAAACACGCATTCACTCAAGCACTGCTCAACTGCCAAGTACTATAAATAAGATAAAACTATACATAAGTTCAGCTCAGTACTATACTTTTCATATTTATTATTCTATGATTTTACGACAAACTTATGATTATGAAATTAGATCTCATTTACAAGATGATCAATCTAAAAATAGGTCCAGCTTTTCTAATTGCCACAATCATTACGCAATGGGCAACGGAGCAGAACAGAAGTGTGAATACGCAACACCCACGAAACAAATTCCCCCACTCTAAAACAATTTCTCATTAAATCTAACCATAATTCCATAACACAGTCGCAGATAATGGATGATTCCAGCACGTACGAAATACAGAGCGATTCACAGTGCAGAAAATATATTTGATACCATGTAATCACCATAATTGGAAGTCATTTGTACGCTGTCACTTCCGCTTAACTCAACATTAAATCATGAAATACCAGAGCTTATTTGTTTCAAGTGTCATTAAATCTTGATTTTGCGTGACAGCCGTGCAGCGAGGGCTTTTAACACCGAGTTATCAGCGTTTCGCAGACATGACACAGTTTTTACGCTCACGGTCCGGGACGATAAAACACCATAAATAACAACAAAATCTGCATTTGCTTTAAAGGGAGTTACACTTAAGCTAATAAAACAGATAAAACTGAGAAGAAGGAGATACAGAGACAGAGAAAAGAGGAGCATACAGGTGGACTGAAATGAGAAAATGAAAAAGACATACAAACAGAAAGGCAAATAAGACAACACACACATTCTAAATAATTACATAAAAAACAGTGAAGTAATGGCTAACGCTCTGGTACCTGTTGGAGGGGTTGACGAGGCTTTTTAAACTGCTCGGGTTGCGGATGAGTTTGTCCAGTAAGCTGACTATCTCCTCAAACTTGGGCCGGCTGTTCCTGTCCTTCTGCCAGCAGTCCATCATGAGGTGGTACAGAGCTGTGGGGCAGTCCATGGGGCCTGGCAGCCTGTAGCTCTCCTCTACCGCCTTTATCACCTGAAACACACAGCAAACACACACAATATATTACACACACTACACTCCAAACTACCATAGGATTGCTAGGAGCATAACTGTATACATAATCTCTGTGAGGGTGGTAGCGGCCTAGTGGGTGAAACACTTGCCTGTGAACCCGATGACCACAAAGTCACAGGTTCAAACCCCCCCACTTTCTACCATTGTGTCCTTAAGCAAGACACTTCACCCTCAGTGTCTCCAGGGGGACTGTCCCTGTAACTGATGATTGTAGGTTGCTCTGGATAAGAGCGTCGGCCAAATGCCCCTTTTACCCTTTAGTCTGTAAGCTTGTTTATGCCAAGCTTGCAGGAGTCTAGGGGTCTCCCCAGTCAAATTAGATATTTTATTTCTAACATAAAATGAGTGTGTATCCTTGACAGGAAACACACTTAAATATGGCATTTAGTGCACACCCTTATTTATATTTAGAAATGGAATGAAACATAAAATGTATAAAATGTGCCATGTACTTTTGCACACTCCACTGTTTGTGTTGTATTTATCCCAATATGTCAAATAGGAATGCAATAGGAACGCAATAAAACATCATTTGATTTGATAAAACCCTAGCACGATTGAATACATTGCTAGATAGACCGTTTTATGTGGTCGAGTAACTATTACTTTTCATGGAAAGTACAGGAAGTTTACAGTAAAGCAATTTATGACACATCTTTGTCTAAAAGGCTAAGACTTGACGTGAACAATGAAAATGTGGTGCAATCCACATTTGGTACAGCACAGCATAGAGCTCCCTACAATTGGTATCTTTTCAAATTCACAGCAATGCCGCAACTGGTAAAACTCTGCAAGCTGTAGGCGACCTGCCTGAAAATACATTTAATTTAGTGACTGCTAAATTAGTAGATTATAACAGATGTAGATATTTTTTTATTATACAAAACTACAAAGATGTTCGTCCAGTAAAAGAAACAACGTATTAGGCCTCATGTTGGTCACACCAGAGTACATTGGGAGCTCTTTTGTCATGACCCGTGTTTATTTAAGGTTTCAGGAGACTCAGGATGCGAGAATTAACTACTGGATGAGGCGCGAACGCCGACCTAACATCTCTCTCTCTCCCTCAGCCTCTAACAACCCCCCTCACTCCCACACTCACAGAAAAAAAGAGAAAGCCAACACAAGAGCAGCTCAGAAACCAATCCCCGACGGCAGTCTCGCAGAGAGAAAAAAGGAGAGAGCGAGAGAGAAAGACAGCAAGAGAGAAACAGAGAGAGAGAGAGTCTGCTCTTGCTCTAGCAGAGCAAGGAGAGATCTGAGGCAGCCCTCATGAAGGCATTAAATAAAACATCAAATAACTTTCTCTTTCCCAAGTGTGTGTGAAACAGATTAATGATGGAGAGGAGAGGGGGATCTAAGGCTAGAATGAAGCCGTCACAGGCAGGCTAGCAGGGGGGAAAAAGGTCAGCGCTGCTTGATAAAAACATGACTGGAAATTGCACCTCCTTCAGGGACACACTGAGAAAACTTCAGCTTCGCATCATCCTTTTCAGTTTTCTCACGTGCGCACACACACAAACACACACACACACACACACACACACGCACGCACGCAACCGCTTGCACTGACATATGACATGGACATCCACATAAAAGATAAAACAAGACCGGAGGCGACGCAGAACAGCGAAACACCCAATTGACTCTAAATGACACTGTATGCAATGAAAAAAGAGAAAGAAAGTTGATCATCTGAAGACCAATTTAAGACAGGGTCAGCTTGTAGCTGCACGGTGTTTGATGGCATAGACTAATAAACTAATACCCAGCAGAACCTTCAGTGCCAAATTATATTGTAGCAGCTACACATTTAAAAGACTGGAGCTGCATCTCTTCCAGCAAAGTTCACCATGTTCACTGCAGTCAAAACTCCAGCTTTTGCTTTAGTCATATTCTTACTTTACTTTCTCCCCTGCCTCACTCATTCCTCTCCTCATAAACACACGGCTTCTTACTCGCTGGCTCCCCAGACATGAGCAATATGACGACATGTATTACGATTCACTGCATCACAATGTGCTTTTCTATATCATGGGTCTCATCCGTACTTCTAAGGAGGACACCTACATGCATTGCAGCTTGGAATATTAGTACAATATTCAGTCAATTCAAGTCTTTAGATGTTTCGGGCTTTGGGTATGTGGTGGGCTTGGGTTGGGATTCTACCTTGCATTTCCCCACAAACTCTTTCTCCTTACTTTATTCTTTCTCTCTACTTTCATTAGCTTACAGCAGTTTTTAGGCTGGCAAGCTGGAGCCACACACTCGTGTCTTTGACAGAATTTAGCACCGAGGTCCAAAAAGGTCTCAGGCTCTTGAGAAAAAACTGGAAATAATCTGTGAATTTGGTAAAGTAGGGAATAGTGCAGCCAAAAAGATGTTTATACTGGATCTGTCTGGCAATAAAAAAAAATCTGTTATATGTAATATGTTGAGTGAGTAATGTTACCCTGGTTCAGATAATGGATGGATGGGTGGATGAATGGATGGACGGACAGACGGACAGACGGGTGGATAGACGGATAGAGTGTTACAACAGCACGGCATAGAAAGCTTGTCCAAACTAGATGGATAGGTGGATGGATGGATGGATGGATGGATAGATGGATGGATAGATGAATAGATGAATGGATGGATGGATGGATAGAGTGTAAACAGCACAGCACAGAAAGCTTGTCCAAACTAAAATGTCTGAGGTATAATGAAGCAGTGTTTGATAAACAACTTTGTTATCGTTGAATTTAAACCTTATTTTGAACACCTGATTGTTGTTTTTTGTATGGTTTAAATAAAATGTTAGTTATTTTATTTATCTGTGATATAATGATGGCTAGTAATGTCACAGCATGGCAACCAGTGTCATCCTGACAGGTTTTATTCGGCAAATCGGGTGATGATGAACTGACTGGCGTCGGCTTTGGGCAGAATGTTGCTTGAGCTCTGGTCTGTTTTGGACTTACAGGAACAGCAGGAAATGACAGTCTGCATGCCACTGGCAGATACTGGTGTTAGTGGAATATATGTCAGTAAAGAGTGGATTTCTGTTTTAGGTAGTTTGAAGATGGCTACACAAAGTTCATTAAGTTTAGTCAAAATGAAAAGAAGGAATGAGGCTTACGACTGTCAGCCAGAATGTTCTGAACAATAATGGAAATGGTTAGGTGTTATTCTATAATATATTTCAAGGTTAAATACACCAGAGTAAGCAGCTAAAGTCATGGAAAGCTATCCCTTACCCCAAATTGGCTATTAGTAGTCAGTTTCTTATTTGGTCCTTAAAATGGCAGTGAATGTATAAGCTTGTAAACTGACATGAAATTACGTGGTAGTGACATCTCCAGCTGATTTGATGTCAGAACCATTTTTAAAGCTTTTTTAAAGTGTGGCAGGACAGTTTGGCTGGTGTATTTAATCTGTTCTTCAGGATATTATGATGCATTTTGTGTAGTACTGTAAACATCACATAACATCACCTTTCGTACTGGGTGCTCCACTATTGCACAGTCCTCCTCTGCTTTTAATGTGACCTTCATCCACACTGACCATGTCCAATAATGTCAATTTTGCCCAGGATTTGCCCCCATTCCCAATCAGTTTATGGGCTGCTTATACAGTGCCCCCCTCTCTCAGCCTTCCAGTAGGAAATCACCATTCACATACTACTCCTACACAGCTTTAAAATGGCCAGAGGGAGCAATTACAGCACTGCTGTGCTGGATGAGTCGGAAAGATCAACTGGGACAGTGTCACCCAAAGCCCTCGCTTGCCTCAGAATTTATTCGTAAATATAAGATCACACTCTGCTTGCAGGTAAAAATATATAGTGTAAAGTTAATCCCACCCATAGCTGATACATATATATATATAAATGGCTCTGAAAAAAAGAGAGCACTGCTATTTATTTTTAAATAAGCATCTCTATAAGCGTGACAACCATTCCATGCCAGTGTCTGTTAAATTCCTACACAAGCACCTCATTCTGCTTTGTGAGGTACCGATTAGTGATCACCTGAATCACATCTTATTTAACGAGGAAAAGTCTAAAAAACACTGCTGTAATCAACACTCTCCTCTCGCAATGTGACCAGTTGGATGGTCTAGAAGTACGTCAATGGTAATTATTGCCATTTTTTTAAAGAGTGAACAAGAGATTTGTTTTGAATTATTGAAGTTCTGTAAACACTACATCATTTCTCTTATTTAGGTGTATTGTGATTCCCTGTTCAGTTTAATACTTGCACCTATAAAAGATAGAACCTGAGAAACTGAACATTTTTGCAGTAGTCTCTTATTTTTTTCTGGAGCTGTGTGTCAGTTAAACTCAATTTAATTGATGCATTAACACACACCCCGTTCTGCGCCCCTGCTATAGTTAAGTGGAGCTGTGTTAAAACGCACTTCTACACAATGGGGAATTTTAATAGATTTTGTGATGAATTTGAAACTAAAACAATAACAATTTACAGCCTGGGCATATGAATATTTAAAGCCTTGCAGTGAACAAGCAGAACAATACTGTGCAAGAACATTCATTAAACCAAATGCGAGATGCTGTTTAATATCTTCAGCTTTAGAAGAAACTGAGTGAGTGTGTGGGTTCTGGGTAGACGAGAACACTTCAGAATTTTAAACGCTTTCAGTTTTTAATAACACAGAAATAATCAGCTTCTTATTATGGTTCATAGTTTATTGTTCACCCTGGCAAATTGTTTTCTCATCCTATTTCAATTTAGAGCTTGAATCAAACCTGACCCAATCCACAGAACCAAGTTTTAAATCTGAACCCAAAACCACCTCAAAACCCAACACACTTATGGTAGAGTTTAATTAATGACCTTTGCAACACTGCTAAGATACATAGTGACAATGGCCTGGCATATATATATATATATATATATATATATATATATATCTTTTTTTTT
>JBBPCX010000035.1:3224614-3240145 GCA_037974365.1 Hydrocynus forskahlii
TGAGTATTTTAATAGTATACAGCTTTATGCTACATATTGGTCTGAATACATATTTCAGAATATCAAAACATAAGACATGCTATTATTTTGTAGCTTTCAATACAATAAAAGTGCCAGTTGCCAAAGACTGGAGGGATGCAGTAATGGGTTAATGGTATGTATATCCTTAGCAATACAGTAACAAAAACTGTTCAGCGTACACAAAAAAACGATGGGAAATCTCCACTTTCTGAGCGAGAGCATAACAACGCATCTAAAACCTAATTGAAATTCTTCCTGAGGTTTCCACTGTTTTTTATTTATTTATTCATTCCTTCGTGCGGAGCTTACTCACCAGCTCCTATCACACGCTCTATTGTGATGCAGGAGACATCAATCTCTTTAGCAAACTCGTGGACAGCCTGGTTGGGATCTTCATACGTGTGAGGATCAATGTAGGTACGCACTCCTGAGAATTTGACTGTGAGGAAAGACAGAGCAGGAAAAGAACAGAGTCACATTTCATCCCTTCTGCTGTGTAGCTTTCTGAGGAGGTTATGTAAGACAACATTACAGGTGCTGAGCGAGAGGGGGGGTAAGCTGCCTGTCTAATGCGGCTCTCTGGGGAGACGTGTTCTCCCCTTATAACCAACAACCGAAAATACTGAGCACTGCACTGAAACTCGACAGAGAGATTTAGGGGAACCGTGTACTATTATGAATAGGATCGAGATTTAATGTATGAGGCCACTAGCTGCTCTGTGAATTCTGCCTCTGTTTCCAGCACAAATGAGCAGCCGTTAACACTTGTCAGTTGGCGATACAACTCGTTTGTGTTGTATTAAACCATATGTACATATGCAATTCAAACACAGCACTTGTGTGAATATACACTGTGTGAATATTTCATAATGACTCCCTTAAATGACGAGGACCTGATGGCAGAGAAGTCTGAAGACGTTCAGAGCTGTCTCTTTTTCTCGGCCTCTGTCTACCAGGTCATGCTCAGTTCTCCATTCGTTATTTACAATATTCATCAGCACAGGGTCCACTGAACTGTAATATTTAACAACGGCATATTGTTAATACAGTGAAGGTAATAGCTCTCTGATTTTAGTGTTATAGGTCTGACCATGAACTAAAAATACACTATCACACAGCCTTTTATCTTCCTACAATGTTTTCCTACAATGTTTTTTATGTCTATGTTTCACAGAAGGACTACTGAGATTTTGTTGACCATTATATATCATACAGGTAATAAACAAAATAATGATCCAACCACAAAAGAGAAAACTTATAAACACAAACAGCAGGGAGGACATCAAGCAACACAACAAAAAAAAAAAGCGTCCGAGTAACTCAAAGACAGAAAATACACAAAATCCAAACGTGCATAATTATGCTCTTTTTGAATTGAACCATGGATTAAGACTTTGTTCTTTAAATACTAATATCACCATATGTTCCAAAAAACACACTGTGACATAATTTATCACAATAGGAATAAAAATCTCCATACTGCGCAGGTCTACTGTAAATCACATTAGTATGACTGTGTATATGTGCTGCAGTGTGTCTTGGCCAGGACTCTTCAGTAATGAGAAGTGTCAGTGATGTAAAGTGGAGACACACACTTTCCTCTTTCCTATTCTTCTTGAGTGAAGGAGATTTCCTGTCAGAACAAAAAACTGCTCAAGGAGAGCTGTCATTATGTTACTTTGGCCTGCTTTTGACTGCTGCGGCCAAACCAGAGGACTACACACTCCTGCTGAACTCTGCATGAACTCTAATGTGCCCATCCTTCTGTGTGTGTGTGTGTGTGTGTGTGTGTGTGTGTGTGTGTGTGTGTGGTGACTTACTGTGGCCGTTGTGGAAGTGCATTTTCTCCTCGTCGGGATCCTGCTTAGCCTTACTGTATCCACATCGCCTAGGAAAGGAAACATTCACTTTTTATTGAACATGTTTGCAAGTCTTGCTTATAAGCCAAATTCAGGCTGGACTGGATTTTCCTGGGGAGGTATTCCAGTTTCCAAGTTTGTAAAGATCTGTGATTTGAACTGGGTATGAACCCACATTCTGGCAGCTGGTGGCCTAGTGCGATCGGGATCAGGAATCCCAAGACTGCTAAGCACCTCTGAGGTACCCTTGAGCAAGGTACAGCCTCCACACGCTGCTCCCTGGGCGCTGTGTTCCTGGCTGCCCGCTGCTTCACTTGGTGAATGGGTTCAATGCAGAGGAAGAATTTCACACTGTTCACAGTATGTGCTGTGGAGTGTTGACATATGACAGAACTTTCACATTCTGACAGTAAAAACTGTGGAGTGACTGACCCAGTAATAGCAAGTCCTGCTCTAATCCACTGCATTCTAATGGAATACATCCATCCAACCTCTGAATTGCTTATCCTCAGCCGGGGTTGCATGGGTGCTGGAGCCTATCCCAGCGAAAGGCAGAGAACCACCCTGGACAGGTCACCAGTCCATTACAGGGCAGACACACACACGGGGGGCAATTTAGCATCACTTGTTCACCTCACATGCATGTCTTTAAACTATGGGAGGACACCGGAGTACCTGGAGGAAACCCATGCTGACATCATGCAACCTCAACACAGAAAGAATTCTCGAACAACTGCTCTGGCTGACAACCGAACTCATGACCTTCTTACCTCTGCTACCCTCTGTGTCAATGGAATAAGAAACCCTGCTAACAGACACAGCAAGGTTGTATTATAGGCGTCTGTTCTGTAATGTTGTCCTCCGGACAGTGATGTTTCCTATCTGGGCTATCTGTGGTTACTCTGGGGAATTACACAAATATTTCATCCCTGCAAACTATTCCACCTCTAATATTCTTCTGATACTCAGCATCTACCTTTCTTTCCCTTCCTCTCATTTTCTTTTCCCCTCTCACTCCAATTCTTATTCCTCATTTGTATGTGGAGCTGCTAATTGAATCAGCCCTGGAAAGTGAAAGGAGGGCTATTACACAGATTGACAGACAGACAGATCAGCACATTAATGGCTTGATCTGGGTTTCAGTACAGGCTCTAAAGTGCACCCCCCCCCACACACACACTCACACACACATATACAAAGCACACAAGGTTCTGTGTGTACGTTTTCAGGAAATAAACATCCTGCCACAGTGCTTGGACATGTCTGCAGCACTTGAGTCAGTGTTATGACAACACAGCGATGGCTCTGGACTGGAGGGCTTAAACTGCCAAATCTTGAAGGAAGATTTTTCAAATCTACTTCAACTGACCCACATCAATCACACCGCCCCACAAGTGCAAGAGCATCTATTTTACATTCTTTATTTCTTAGCATGTGGTAATGTCCACCTTTTACTTTGACAAGAGCATGCAAGTTGAACAATATCTGCAAGGTGATTAACTAAAATGAGTCTCTGATGAATCGATGAAATCCACCTGAGAGCAGATTAAAGCCACTTGAACACACTTCAGACTTTAAGAAACTATCGAAGAGCTGAAGCCGCAAATCTGCTTAAAGAAATAGTGCTGAATCCTGAATACTTCTTCTTCATTATGCTTGACATTTTAATGTTCATCATTTCAATGTTTGAAAAGTTCAAAAACATGCTTATGTAAATCAGATCAGATCAGATTTTCTATGCTGTCTCAGATGGGTGGAGCCACTGTATTTTTATATACTTTCATTTTGTAGGAGTCAAACTGCTCCAACCAAGCCTTAAGAAAATATGAAGATTGAACATAGTTTTAAAAAAGTATAATATATGACTAAATCATATCTATACTATATAATTACAGTATACACTGACATCACAAAATACAGATTTTGACTTTTGACTATACTAAAAGATATTGCATACATGTTGCGTCAACTGTTTCAATTTTCAGTCTAAATAAACAGAAACTGTGATTCAGAAATATTGTTTCTGTCTGTTTACAGTACTGTGTTCCTTTTGGTACAATTTATGAGAAGAAAACTGAACAAAACCATCCAATTAAAACAAAAATATTTTGAACATCAGTTTACTAATACAAATTTGAATATAATCCGATACTATCAGACTGTGATATATAAGATATTAGATGTTATCAGCTCCAACCAGCACTACACTTATCAAACAGATGTGATGTTTAGACAACAGCACTTCAGTGTCCCAATTGTGCAGCATATCGGAATATCAGTCTCCAGCAAAGATACTTCTTTCAGCACAAGGCATTTCCCAAGTCACTGCAACAGGGGCCTTTCCCACCTCTGTTTAGGCTGAAGAGAACAGAACGGTGCTGTTTGATTGTTCTCTGGTGGGTATTTTGGGCAGGCATTGAGAGTGTTTGTGTGTGTGTGTGTGTGTGTGTGTGTGTGTGTAATCCTGCAGGATTTAGCTGCTTGTCTCTGGCCTCAGGGAGGAGGACACGCTGCTTTGAGCTGACTGAGGCTGGTGAGTCAGAGACTAGCTTAGTGGCGCATTCAGCTCGTCTGCGTTCTGTTTCCACTTTCCAATTGGACCCCAACCCCATCACTGAACCCAAGACATCACACACACTCTGCCCATGCCCTTAACAGAATTTTTCATGCCGTCCCACCCTGCTAATATCAGCACGAGGTGCAGCTGTGCCAGAATGTCACAGTTTGATCTGTGCTGATACATCCGGTGATCTTGCTTCGCCAAAAGATGCTCCAACGCTGGGACCCTTGATAGGCAGGGAAAAAATAGTGCTAATGTAAACACACCCACTGAGAGACCCTGAGAGACAGCTAGAGATAGAAACACAGTAAAAGCCTGAGATGAATTCAATTACATTTGACTTATTTGGTGTTTTCCAGAACAGATGTTGCCACGAAGTAGAAACGTCCACGGAGAGAAGAGCAAAGAGAAGAAACTCCCTGAGAGCACGAAGGAGAACCACTGAGGGGAACCAAGCCTCGAAAATGGGACCCACCTATTTTTGTCCAGAAAAACAAAGGAAAATAATCATCAAAGCATGAAACTCCCACCCAAGTGCTTTTTCACAGCAAGCGTTGATGTCGGACAAGCTTTAAAGAACATTGGTAAAAATCTCACTCAACCAAATAAATGTCAAATCACTGTCAAATCCATCATTCATTCATTCATTCATTCATATTATAATTATTCTGTTTGCTTGTTAAAGCTCACACTGTTGGGATAAATCAGACGTTGTGTAATCAAGCTAATTTTAGCGCTCAGTCCAGCTCGCTAAAGTAACATTTTATACTGGAAACCTTATATAGCAATTCTAAACCACTGTCTGCGATTCTTTCATTAGGCTGAATGGAATATTTACCAGTATTATTTGCAACATTTTCTGTAAACATACAGAATTATGAGTGAAGCAGGGATAAGGTCAGTTATACCTGAGGAAACATTAAAGGCGTGCATCAGGCCGAGGATTGAAGTATATGAAAGACAGTCCGATAAGATCATGGGGGGGTACTGCGTGTCTACAACACTCTGCAACAACTAAAGCCAAATTTAAATTACTGATATGAGCGTAGTAAAGATATACTGTATGTGTTTGGAAGGCTTTATTTTAGCTTTATTTATATTTGGTAGTTTGGTACCCTGTCAATTTATAATCCATATTAATAATCCATTTAAATCTGAATCTGAAAGACCTGAAAATATTTTTTTGTGTCAACAATTACATTCCATTCGGTCTGTGTCGGTGTGTGTGTGTGTGTGTGTGTACAAATGTTCAATCTTTGGTGTTTACTTTGACTTTAGCTGTGATACGCTGACTGGTTGCCACTCAGCTCATTTGCATAAACCTTATCCAGAAGGAGAAGGCAAAATTAGCAGAGTTTGTTTCAGAGCTATGATCTAGTTATATGTTTATTTTCATCTTGGCACTTTAGGAAAATGTACATTATCCAGCACAAACAAAACAAATATTGATATTATTTAATGCTTGTTTGCCTGTTTGTAATAGTTCTAACAAGTTAACTTGTCTATTTGCTGGCAGAAAGTCCTTTACTGCTCAGATAAATGGCTTTAAACCGTTTGCACAGAAGACTTTTGCACAGGACTCTATGTTTCGTGTTGTTATATGAATGTGTAAACTAATTGTTCTGAGGGCAAGCCAGTAATTGCTAGCGGTATACATAACAAATAGTTTACACATTCATATACCAACACAAAACATAAAGTCCTGAGCAAAAGTCTTGTGGAAACTGCAGGGTAGGGGTGTGTGGTGGTTTACTGGTTAAGTAATGGTAAGGAGGGCTTCCCGGGTCCATAATGGTTAAATGAAACAATAATTAAGTGTGATATCGGTGTTCCGGGAGCAGCTGAGCTGATCTTGTCAGCAGCCGTGTGGGCCCCAGACCCCTGACAGGCTCTTTAACAGCCACTGCCCTGTGTGCTGCTGCTGCTCCAGACAGGCTGCCATAACAGCCTCACAATTGCAGCCTTGTAGTTCGTTCATGAGGGCAAAAAAGGCTATTAACAACTCTGATAGCTTTCCTGTGCCGGTGTGGGTTTCCCAGCCGCCCCCGGGACATTAAAGGTCGCAGGCGTGTCAAGGCTGGGGTCGAAATGATACAGTAATACAGCTTTAAGAGTAATTGCTTCAAAGCGTCCCGTCCTTCAGGTGCTATAACTGCACCTGCTTAAACAATTGGGCCTCCCTGGCAGCGGTGGGAAAGCTTATTAGAAATTCCGCCCAGTCCTGGTCGCTTTGGTGGATCTTCCTCTAACGCCAGGCGTAAATCTCAGCCGGAACTTGACAGTGTCAAATTAGAGGCTGTGGTGTGGTTCAAGGATGGAGGCTGAGAAAATAAGGGCCGCGCTGCCACAGACGGCTGAGGCGAGACAAGCAGCCGTCCGAGCGCTCCAGGTTGTTGAGGACAGCCAGGACATGTCCTTCAGACAGAAAATGGAATTCTAACAGCATTTTCTTGTCACAGCCTTTTCAGTGACAGAGCATTTCTTAGTGTTAAATCATCCTCGCTTGGAGTGTTGCCTGGGAGGGTGTTCTATCATCAGCAGTATGGGTGTAAGTCTTTGACCTCAGAATTTGATTATGAATCTTTAGGAAATGAAGGGTGAAATCTTAAAAACTCCTGGACAATGTACCCTGACAGAATAATTTATTCAAACTGCTGCAAAATGGAATATCATTTATTTAATCTAAATGTAGCCAATTCTAAAAGTCCACACACGTGGAATGCGACTTAGTCTCGCAATTTATCAGACATCAATGATGTATTACATGTATAACTGATGATGCCAAAGCTGATTTTTGAGCCTTTATGTTTGAGTCCTCCCAACTTTCACATGGTCTCACTTGACCAGTGGTTGTTGTCTGTGGCACTGGTGGCATGGTGAAAACCAAAATGATGGATCTGTTGTGTAACAAACAACACTTTTTGTCAAAATGATTTGCTTGACTTTGGTCTTGTGTTGGACTGGCATCATTAGAAGCAAGTAAAGCACATATATTGGGGAATGTATGAAATTCAGTGGTGGAGAGTAACAAAGTTGTTCTTCATAACTGTACTTAAGTACTTTTTTAAGTATCTGCCCTTTAATAAAGTAGTTGCATTCTGCTTTTTGTTTCACAATAAAATATACTTTTCCCCCCACTGTGTTCTATACGATCTTGTGAAGTAAAACATAAATTTTCCGTAATATCCGAAGGAATTATGTACTTCCACAAAAAAACCATCGTCAATCATAATGCACCATTCACTAAATTTCATGGCAAATGTCTGACTGTAGCTAAGAAACTGTAATAAAGCCCAGGTAACTCAGAATTAAAGAAAATGCTGCAATGTTGGGCAGGGTATTTTTAAATTAGAGACACGATACCCCATTCGTTTGGAATGGAGGTGAAACTTTATCCACTTCCTAAATTGAAGAAACACGAGAAGAAATATTGGATTGTTATAAATGTACTCTTCATCCTTAAGTACATTTCATTTAAAAGGATCTACTGTCTACTACTCAAGAAAAAATATAAATGGTGCACTTATACTTTCTTTTGCGTAACTTGACCACCCCTGGTAAAATGATAAACCTTCATAGAGCTGCTTCTTTCATTTTCTAAAAACACGATGCAACCAAAACAATGCAAAATGTCTGCATTTGTACTTTTTATGATCTTTAGGATTGGGGTAGCTGGTGGCCTGGTGGTTAGGGAGTTGCCCCTGTGATCAGAAGGTTATGGTTTTGAATCCCAGGACTGGTAGTGGCACCACTGAGGTAAAGTACACCCTTGAGCAAAGTACCCACACACTGCTCCCTGGATGCTGAGTCCCTGGCTGCCTGCTGCTTCACTTGGTGAATGGGTTAAATACTGAGAAAGAATTTCACGTTGTTCACGCGTGACTATGCGTGACTATGAGGGGCCACTTTAATATTAATGAGGACTTGCAAAACTAATTATTTACTGGTTGACTAGTAACACAAAAAGAAAGTACATCATCATCAGTTCAGTTGTGTTCAGTCTCAGACTCTCTTCCCACAGACACACTCTAAAACCGCCACACCCCAGCTCGCCTCTCACTTTCACCCACTCTGCAACCAGATCAGTATCCACACATCTGTGCGACGTTCACACAGTCCTGTTTTTGAAAGTATTTCCGAACTTTTTTTTTTTAACTAAACAAGGTACCTTCATGCTTTTGATAACCAGTGCAGGCATCTTTGTTTTTGTGGACAGGTCTCATTGAGACAACGGCCTGGATAAGAAACACTGTTTCTGTCCTCAAGCAGTCACTGACTGCCCACAGAGCCATTTGGTGGCTTTATTAGTTGAGTAGTATAACCCTGTTTACAGTTTTTGTGTCCAAAATGTATCATTTGAAAATCAATTCTCAGTGATTTTCATTTTGTCTCATTCCTTTGCATCATATTTGGTGAGTAACAACTCTGACATTACAACAACCAGTTCAAATGCAGCCTCTAGACTGCTGCAACCTGATTCATGTATACACATGTAATCAACAGGAAAGCAAATATCACACGCATAATTGAACTGACTAAATTGTTTTGCATCTCCTAGGCTGGTGATTTCAAGATATTCTTCTCTTTTACAAAGGTAACAACCAAAACACAGGACGTCTTTTACATATCCCACTCTGTTTCTGATCAGAATGTCACTCCTCATCATCGCAAGGCCACATGCTTCTCTATTTGGTTCCCGGGACGCAGGCGAACATCTCCTTTTGAACGTATTGTGCCTGGGATGCAAAGTGGGGCAGGATGTGGGGGACAGGATATTGTCACAGGCTTCTCTTCCTGCTCTGCCTTTGTTACACAGTGATGTCGGAGACAAATCTCGTGCCAGAAAAAGAGCGGTGAGGAGTAGCAGGGGCCCACACATTTCCCACCACTGAGCTGGATCTAATGAATAGACGCAGGGATGTGGGCACGCCAATAACCCCCTCTGTCAGTCCCCTCGGCCAGCTAATATGCAGGAGCCAAATTGATTTTTGTGTAGAAATCCATTGCCACAGATTATATTAGCTGATTTAAATATATGAGGCGACCTTAAATAAGAAGTGCAGCATACGCTAATTACAGGAGCTAAGCTAATCAAAGCCCATCTAAGCAGTGAAAATGAAAACCAGTGGAATGTATCAACCATGTAATAATGTTGCCTTGTTACTTACGGTGATGTAATATCCTGTGCATCCCTGTTAATGCTTTTATGTGCTGAGGAACAGCACAAAATTGTAGTGACACACGAATGAAACAACATAAGTAATTTGGGATCAATTGCATTTTAACAGCAATAGCAAAAGGCAATGCATTACATATTGGGTTGTTTAACCATTAGGAGTCTAGAGATATACAGTCACACTAATAAAATGTAATATTGATATTAGATAATTAACTATATCCTTATGAAATGAGTCACTTTTATATTCAATTATATGCTGGTGTTATTTACAATGTTTTCTACTTGTTTCCAGGCAAACAGATTACGCCGTTTCGAGTTTACGACGCTCACTCCCACAAAAACGTAAACTCTATACTCAAACTATCTATTGACCAAATTCAAATCAATGTCAAATAATTACAAATATAAAATAACACTGTGCTTTAATCATCATAGATGGTGATTTTGACTTGCTTAAGTTACCGTATTATTGTAAGAACTTGTAAAGAGACAGTGGATTTCCCCGCAACGACCTCGAGTGTGTGTGTATGTGTGTGTGTGTGTGTGTGCGTGTGTGTGTGTGTGTGTGTGATGCTGCAGGCTTGCGCACTGAAGGAGAAAAAGCTGTGTTCTCACCTGCCGCTGAGCAGGAAGCCGGTGACCAGCGCCAGCAGGATGATCCCCACGGTAACCGCCACGGCGATGACAGGCACCTGGCCCTGATCTCTGGAGGCAGACACTGCAGAGACAGGAGACATCAGGAGAAGCACATACTCACAGCTGCACACTCCTCAGCACAGGTTAGCTCTTCTCAGACGAGCTCTTTTTATTCATTTGCTTAGCCAAGTGGATAAACATGCACCCAGACAGCAATTCACAAGAATGTATGACCTCAAAGACAAGTTCGCTAAAATAAAAAAATTCAAGTCTAAACCTACTGAACGAATCGGATGCCATTTTTACATCAAATAGCGTGAATCTACTCTTACAAACAACGTAAATAAAAAATGAAGGAATAGTTTGTGCCTAACCCTTTTTCAAGGGAGCAAATATGGTCTATTAACTTTGATTCATGGCCACGTGGCCTTCAGTAATTGTTGTTGTCGTTCATGAACATGGATCATTCTCTTAACATTACTTGTTAGGATTTGCTCAAGCAGGTCGTTTAGGGCACAGGTAGGTTCACATTAACGACACTTGAACCACAATGAACCACAATAAGGCTTGTAGTGTGACCGTGGCCTGAATGTGGTATTAAAGGGCTTTATTACGCTTGGCTCTTGACTCACAGTAAGGGCTGGTTTCAAATTCGAAGCGCCGACTGAAGCCGCCGTAGCCGGCGGAGGTGCGCGCTCTGATCTGGAAGATGTACGCCGAGGACGGCTTCAGTCCATCCGCCACCACCTCCGTCTCCTTCGACTTTATGATGGTGTAACTCGTCTCCTGATCCTTCAGTACAAAGAAAAAGAAAGAGAAGAAGAGACAAGAGGAAAGAAAGAAAAAAGATAGAAATCAAGAAAGACAGAATTTGAGAAATAAAGAAAGAAATCAAGAGAGAAAGAAATAAATTGAGAGAGAAAGAAAGAAACAAAGAAATTGAGAAAGAAAGAAATCATGAAAGAAAGAAAGAAAGAAAGAAAGAAAGAAAGACATCGGAAGATATCGACAGAAAGAAAGAGAGAAAGAAAGAAAGAAAGAAAGCAAGAAAGAAAGAAAAGAAAGAGAGAGGGGTTAGGGGGTTACAAGTCAGGATCACTTTCATGCTGCGGTGGAGAGGCTGTGTGGTAAAGACTTTGTCCATTAGAGCAGGGGGCACTTTTCTTGTTTAAAGTGCCTCATATCAGTGTTTCCCAGGCCAGGCCACAACGCCGAGGTTGTGCAGGAGCTCAGCCACTTTCTGTGAGATTCTTCCTTTAAATAGCGCGAACAGCGCACCGGCCAAAGCCTTGGCGTGAGGGGCAATCCGAGACGAGCACCAGCAGCTTCAGTTTCAGCCTTTTTGTGAGCTTTTGTGGCTAAAGGGGAGACGTCTCTGCACCAGCCACCAGAGTCATACTGCACTAAACACTTCCATTAACACAATGAGGTCAGCGCTCCCTTAATGTCCTCCGGAAAAGAAATCTGATCAGGTCTCTCTTTTAAGGACAAATTTTAAGAAAAACAATCTTCCAGTTAAAAAGAAATGCTCCAACTCTTACGCTCACCAAAATATGAATACGAAATATTTTTTTCCTCTTCTCTCATTGATGACCACCTCACACTACTATATAATACTTTGACTATATAATACTCTTTTCCCTGGATTTTTCACTTCTGTCTACACATGATCCCTAGTTGAATACTCCATCTAGACAAATTTCCCATCCTGGCTTTTCATCATCACTAGAATTCCCTCACTTCAAAGTACTCCCTGACTTGATGAGCATCTTCAGTCTTTTTTGTTGATGTATCCATTTTTTTTTCAGTTTTCTTTCTTTATGCAAATAGAAGATCCATTTAAACACATTAGAAACCAGTATGTGTGCGACCAAGCAATTTATTTTACATTTACTGCATTTAGCAGACGCTTTTTGTTCAAAGTGACTTCCATTCCCTAAGTACAGGGGACAGTCTCCCTGGAGCAACTTTTTAAGGGTCTTGCTCAGGGACCCAAATTTACCATTAGTAGTTATCACAATAAACTATTCCTCACTGCAGCAATGTAGTTCATTAGCAGTAGACTTTGGCTGCAAAGCAACAAGTGAAGGTAACGGTAAGGTGGCTTGGCAGACGCTCTTATCCAGAGCAAATTATAATCATTAGATACAGGGACAGTCCCCCTGGAGCAACTGAGGGTTATGCTTAAGGACACCACGGTAGAAGGGAGGGGGGGGGGGGGGTTTGGAGGTTGAATCTGCAACTTTGTGATCACTGGGTTCACAGGCAAGTGTTTTACCCACTAGGCTTCTACCACCCTTGGGATTGTTCCCAAGAATTATTCCATGAACAGCATCAATGGTTTTAAACTAGAATTCAGTTGATGTGTGCAGTGGCTCAGCCCTCTTTCTATATGTTGTCTAGTCTCAGGTGTGTGTTTCTCTAATCACCTTTTCAAAGTACTTGATCTCGTACTCCAGGATAATACCGTTGGGCCTGTCCGGTTCCTGCCAGGACACAGAGATGCTGTTCTTCGCCGTCTTCCCTTTCTTTACCACTGTGATCGGAGATGGAGCTGAAATGAAGATTTAAAAAAAGCCTTTGTTCATTGTTCAAGTGAAAAATACACAGGATGTAATGAAAGGTGTGATGCAATAGGGAGAAATGGCAGACAGTGTCATATTTGCTGTAAAATTTTAAAGTTGACCCAATTAGCTACTCTTAATTAAAGAGAGATTTATGTCAAACATAGCTGATTGCTAATGGTCAAAAAGTTGCGTTTGATTCGTGTTTTCTCAAGAAAGGCAAACGGCGGAATGTGAAATATTCCAAAGCTTGAACAGGAAATACAATCGGGTGGGAAGCCTTGACACATACTTTTATCTCAGCTGTTTGATGAGAGATGAAACCGGCTTTGAAAGTGGCTTAGGGGGATGACACAGTTTACTGTTTACACAATCCATTTACCACATATAAGAGAACACAGCGTCTGGTAATAATCTCCCTTTCTTCACAAACCTCTCATCACAGACTAAGGACTGCATTCGCTATTTCAAGCATGAAATTGTTTTATGCATACACTGGACCATAAGAGAATTAAGTCGCCCTGTGTCTGGTCTTACCCGGGCTGTCTGGTCAAGGTGTTACAACACACCATACCAAAGCAAATGGAGGTCTTTGATGCTTTTTTATGTGCATTCTGATTACACAGGGTTGCGTTTTGGATGAAAGTGTCTATATATCTGCATCTCAACCATGGGGTAGTTTAGATAAAATGTACACACATTTCACTCTAGGAGTCCTTGGGGACCCCCAGATGGTCCAAATTTTTGTCCGACCCCTATGTCTTTCAAGATAGGTTTAAGCAAAACTCCAGACCATCTGGGGTGTCCCCGAGGACTGATCTGAGAACCAATGCACTAGGAGACATACCGTCTAAACCCTTAGGACCCATGATGGTTGCCAGAAAAAAAAAGAGAAGCATAGTTTTCTAGTAATAATTTCTCATTTGTAGCTCAGAGAATGTCTGTTGAAAGTGTGAAATCTAACAATATAATCTATATCGCATTTGCAATTGTAAGTACAGCAGATATGTTATGCCATGAAATTGCAGGAATCTGTTTTCCAAAAAGGAAAAAAACAAACCTGAACCTGTTGAAACAGAATGTAAATCAAATGTAAATGTAACTGATTTGGTAATTTGCTATGAAATTAAATTTGGCACTCTGCAACATTCTTAGGCATCTCAGGTAACAATTTAAAGCCATTTATCTGGGCAATAATTACACTGGATCAAAACAGGACAATAAACTCAAAGTGTGATCTGATGTGCATGTTAGTCTGAAAGAAGCCTGGTGCTTACTACCCAATTCCTATTGTATCTAATCTGTACTTCATTAAATTAAATCAGGAGCTGCTTGTGGGACTGTACAAACCCTTGTGCGGGTTGGAGTGCAGTGAGAAGTCAGGAGCCAAACTTGTGTTCCACTAACTATTCTAATAGTACTGTAATTAAGCAATTACATTTAAATAATACTACAAAACAAATGTAACTTTTGACATTTAAGGGTTACATTTTTCACTGCCTGCTCTCAGCAACCTTTAATTACTGTTCTTTCTGCCTTAACAGAGCCCTATCCTGTGTCTCCACACACAAAAAGTGCCGCCTGTCTGCAAGCGAAATGCCGAAATCTGAGCCAGCTGTGTATTGAGGAACAGAAGTGTCAGACTGTAACCGTGAGATAAAGAGTATTTAAGCATGTCCAAATGATCCCCGAGGTGCCGATACAGTAGCCCCGCTGCAACAGCATGCCGTTTAGGGCAGCAAAGAAAAGTCTTCTCCCTCCTTCAAAACAAAGAGTAACTGTATCCCCCCTTTTTCTCAGACAAAACTATAATCATTCCTATCTTAAAAGCCTGAAACTGAATACTTAGCAACCCGATCTGCAGGCAAGAAGTGAAAAAAAGCTGCTTTGTGGAGGGTGGCCCTAGCCACTTAAACGGTCTGGCAGCCTGTTAAATGTTTGACTTTCAGTCAAGCTGGAGACAGAGTTCCTTTGAGTTATTGATTCTCAATAAGCCTTAAGGCGGGCAAGTGGAATTTTGATCAATATTTGTGATGACAGAAAACAAAAACATGAGTGGGGGGTCCAAACAAGCAAGAGAGCCGAGCGATAGGGAGTGCCTCGGGATGTAGAGGGGAAAATAATCCCAACGTTCATGCATACAGAAATTAAAAGGAGGAAAAATTAGTGTAACAAAACCAAAGACAGAGATCTGAGATACTTAAGGTGAACATAATAGTATTTGGTGGATATTAAGTGCTGAGGTAACTTCACTGGTGTAACTGGCAACCTGTTTTTGGTGACAGAATAGCCAAGGTTCAAACTGAAGATCTCCCAATGATAAGCCAAAATTGAAGACAGTTGGAAAAATTATATATATTTAATTATATTGGCTGATGTAGTCTGTTATTTTTAGCCCACCTGAAATAGCTGTACTGGTTACAACATGTATAATGATATACACAATGTTGGGCTAATGGTTCTTTGTCTACTTCACAATTCGCTTTTGCTTCATAAACCAGCAACTTTTCCTTCGGAATCAAAGTATTCAGTCACAATGTATTGCAATATTTCACTGTAATATTCAGTATAATCCAGATCTTTATAAACTACAGAATTGTATATTTTCATTTTAATTCGTACGTAAACACAAATACATATTGATATCAGCATGCTAAATTGTGAAAAGTATGTCAAATAAAACCTATGCAACAAACAAAAATAATTTGTGTT
>JBBPCX010000035.1:3241025-3253368 GCA_037974365.1 Hydrocynus forskahlii
GGGTAGAAGAATCGTAGGAGATATTCGGTCCTCCAGAATGTCAAACGAATGGCATGTGAACGCAACAGCGATGTTTTCTTTGCGCTCATTGGGATTTTGGCAGCGTTTATTTGACGCCACCTGAAAGTGCAGCTGACCAAACACGTGGAATCTTTGTTCAGTCCAAGCTCACCAGAAAAACGCCTGATTCAGACATCTTAGCGAGTGACAATTTAGCGACCTTTTGAGATCTGCAGAGTATTATATATGGTACTTGCACTATTTCATGTGCTTGATAACCTTCACTGAGGTCAATGCATGCATGCATTAGGCACTAATTCTTATAAGAAATTATAGAGGCTATGGAATTATCAAGACAGGCTAAATAAGGCATGAGCAAAATTCCTCTCCATTCCCTGCTGCAGCCACTCCGAATTCATTAACAGATGGAACACCTCTTGTAGAGGAAGTGTTGTGGCAGAGGAAGTGTGATGATGGTGCTCTGATTAATAATGCCGATTGGGAAGTGTTGCCATCCTCCAGTGTGTGAACCTGCTAACACTGCACCTTTCCCAGCAAGGGAGCCGCTCACACAGAACAGCGAGGAATGTCACGGCTTCCACACCCAGACGCGCTAACGTTCCTTTTTTCGGCTATACAGATCACACGCTAGCAAATGTGAGCTACTTGTGCTTCGATTAATCACTCTTATCAAACTCACCTCAAGCTGGGTGGAAGAAACACCAAAAGACTTTACTTTTCTTTGGCAGTACAACAACTACTCCAAGCAATATTGGTTTTTCCAGAGTTGTTTTTCCTTTTTTCTCAGGCATACACTTGCATGTAATTTAACTGAAGTTAACGCTCTGGGCCTGCAGTTTGGGGCTGGGGAGGAAAGGTCATAGTTTCCAGGACGACCCCGCCTGAGTGCCAGGGAGAAGCTCTCAGCAGGCCATGTGTTTGTAAACAAGTGTTGCTGGGGGAGTCCTGCCGAGAGGCAAGATGAAAAACCTCTGGCAGAGCCGAGCAGCCCACCGGCCAAAAGCAGCGCTGAGATATGACTCCTGCCAAAAAGCTCCCAAGCCAACACGCGCCCTGCACAGCGAACACCGGCCTTCAACAATCCTGCAGCAATGCATTAGAAAGAAAGGTCTCAGCCATCAAAGAGTCTGTTCTCCCTCAATACAAATACAAAAACATCCATACATACATATACACAAACATACAGCTATAGGGCATACAACAGATATACTCAAGAGGCATTATTGCTTTAACTTGCATGCTTACTGTTCATTATCAATATTATAAAACATGCCATAAAGGGTCTTTGTGCAATGCTATGAATACCCTTTCCAGGGCTTCCAGAGGTTTTGCATAATTTAAAGGATTTCAAGGGATCTTCCTAGAATGTTTAAAGAATATGAAGGTGCGTTACACCCACTAAATCAAAAATAGTCCACACAGAATTAGGTGCCCAGTCACTACGAAGATACTAGTATGAAAGTAATGACGTATCCATGCTGTCACGATTCAATAACTATTGTCTTTACTATAAGGTCCTTGAAGAATCCTCGTTTTAAGACCCCGTCACACATCTACACACCTTCACACACCCAATCATACATCTACTCACTTTCACACACACCATCGCACATCTACACACACACCATCGTACACCTACACACTTTCACACACACCATCGCACATTTACACACCTTCACACACACCATCATACATCTACACACCTTCACACACACCATCGAACATCTACACACCTTCACACACACCATCGTACACCTACACACTTTCACACACACCATCATACATCTACACATCTTCACACACACCATCGAATATCTGCACACTTTCACACACACCATCAAACATCTGCACACTTTCACACACACCATCGAACATCTGCACACTTTCACTCACACCATCACACATCTACACACCTTTGTACACACCATCATACATCTATATACACATAGTACTTTATTTAGATTCATGTCGCACAAGGTGAGTTTTAGTGATTGTACAGGAGTGTCAAAGGCATTACACAGTGTAGTCAACATTTCAGTTTTTGTAAAGATAACTTCTCTAAAAAAATAGGAGAAAAAATGTCCAGAACATCATGCAGTTGTTACATAATATTAAAAACTGCTGATAAATGATGTACAAAAACTGAAAAAAAGACAAAACACATGTACAAGGTTCTGTCCAGCAACAATATGTAGAAAAGAACAACAAATAAACAGTGAGGTCAACTCAAACAAATGACCTAAGCTCTGTCACAAGGTACAAGTCTCCATCACTGAGCCTAGCACCGTGTCCTGTAGCAGTCATCATGGGAAGCTATAAAACCATTAAGAATGGCGTGGCAGAACAAATACTAATAAGTGACTTATTCAAATAACTGATCCGGGTTACCATCTGCAACTGCTGACGGAGGATCCGACAACAGATAGGCCTGCACTGGTAGCGGATGGGGCAAAACGCAAGAGCTCTCAGCCGCTTGCCAAAGGCAACTCACTAAGAGTAATTAAGAATATTGAGTGTGGCAAGTCTTTGCAGACTGATATGTCAATTACTCACTGTGAATGGGCAAATATTAAAAGCTCAGAACAGTTCTGCAAATGCCACCACTTGTGTGCCTGTCGACATTCATCAGGGAAATACGAGCGCACTTCAGAGACATGCGAAAGAGCAAGCGCTAATCACTTGCACCTGCATGCAATTCAGTTTGTTTTGAAAATCTAGTTCACTTCAAGCACTGGAAATCAGCAAGTATTTGATCAATTCACACAAACTGTCCTAGTTATGAAAGCCAAAACAGCAAAAAAAAAAAAAAACACACACTATATCGTCTTCCTTTTAGTGGAGCAGCCTTGGAGGCTCTGTTTAGCATGCCAGTGTGACGCTAATTCCGCACGCAAGCTGCGTTGGTTGAGCTGGAACTGTGTGGCAGGCCGTCTTGGGCTCCAAAATCATCACTTTGCTTGTCACCATTAATAGTGCTTTAAGGAGCCTAATCCTTCTGTTGATCTGAGAGCACCTTAATGAGCCAGGCAGATGTTGATGCTGACTCTTCAGGGGGAAAAAAGCCATTGCTCCACTGTCCCGGCGAAACGAATTAGCACCCCCAGATTGTTTTTTTTGCATGCTACTTAGGTGCATCGGTGGCACTTTTTGTGACAGAGATGCATTGGCAAGGAAGTAAGTGCAAATATTATGTTAAATATTTCACCCTAAATTAGACTGCGGCAGTTGCTCAAAGAGGTTGCGTAAAAGGCCTGGGAGTTTAGTGTAATGGATTACGCGGAGGGGAAATAAGGAAATAAATAGTTTGGATTCAGCAGCACCTGTGCCACCTGCGCTGGAAGTGCAGTAGAGTGGAGTAGTAGTGGAGGAAAGCTCTGGTGCAGGAACAAGGCTTAGGGGGCTGCTCCAGATTCCCCACTGTTAAAACATTCCAGTAAGCTTAGTGTAACAAAACTGAGAAGTGACTTTAGTGGAATAACCCAAGACACTATTACTGTGCACTTTTAAAATACTCAGTCTTAGCATGAATGTAAGTTTCTAGGAAAAATCTTTAAATAGTACACAACTTTTATTGTACATATGATCAAATATCTATGACCCAATATTTTTTTATCCTTTGCTAAGGCTACTTTTGCACACCATTTACACCACTGTCACAGAGGTGAAATTAATGAAGTTTATAGCAGGCTGGCATCTTTTTGGAGCGTACGAAATAAAATCTGTGGTTTGACTGTGACTTAAAGGAGCTGTGTGTAAAAGAGGCATGGGCAGATATAGCAAGCTTAATATTATCAGAGTGTTAAAGCTAATGCAGTCGGTAATAAATAGATAGAAATGATCAATTCAGAGTATGGCATATTATGCATATACTAAAGGTGATTTTCAAAGTAATGTAGTTGTAGTGTGTAATGTGTCTCCACAGCAAATGATCTATGAACATGGGCTTGGAAACAGATCTGTGGCAGATACTCAATATTAAAGGAATATGTACTGGATGACTATTGATTTCTAAACTTTGTTAGCAAGGTTAGCCTCCCTCTTGGATAGATGTATAAACTTGTATACATTTGTTTTTTTCACCAGCACTGTCATCCTGACTTAGATTCGCAGCCAGGTGGCCAAGGTATCTTTCTGGGTGGAGTTTACATGTGTTCACTGGGTACTCCGGTTTCCTCCCACAGTTCAGAAAAATACATATCAGATGGATTGGAAATGTTAAATTGCCCCTATGAGTGAGTGTGTGTGTGTGTGTGTGTGTGTGTGTGTGTGTGTGTGTGTGTGTGTGTGTGTGAGAGAGAGAGTGTGTTTCTCTGTGTGTCTGTTCTGTGATGGACTGGCAACCTGTCCAGTTTGTTTCTATGACTTGCGCCCTATAACTGCTGGGCTCCAGCACCGTCTGCCACACGGGTTAAGGATAAGCAGTTCAGATAATGGATGGATGTCTTTTGTAGAATTATTCCTTTAAAGGACCTTAAAACTGGACTGTAACACCCTGAAAAAGGAGAGCTGTTTGTTTTGGCCCCACTTCTCTTGATATGAAGCTGCAGAGAGTTTAGATAAACATAAGACAAAAAAAAAAAAACAGTCTGATGTGTACATACTGTAAGCGGCAGTGGAGAAACGGTAGGTAATGGAAAAGCACTTGCTATTTTTATGTAACGGAACACAGCACTTACAGGGAAAGGTACCACACAGTGAATCAGTGAATCCCGATATTTCACTGCTTTCCACTTTCACACAACAAAGGTCCAGCACTTTGGCACGCCGGCTGGGTCTTACAACACCTACCAGACGCGGCTCTTAGCCTAGAGCCACCCAGTTCACATGAAATATGACTGCCACTTGATGCATTGACCCAAACAGATTATCCTGACCGCAGACACATGAGGGGAAAGTGTTCAGGATTCCACATCAGTCTCCTCTCAGGCCGATGTGAAATCCCTCATTTTAAGGTTGCCTTATCGCGGTGAAACTACTTCACACATGCCTTGGTCACACAACAGGTTTCTCCTCAGCCATCGCAGGACAATCCCAAGTAATTACAGGCCCTGGCTCCGATAAAGCAGATTATGCATCAGGAGCCATCAGGCCCATTATTACTTTAATGAAAAGTCAATGCCAGCCACTCTCACAGAAGATAGGACTGTGTGTGCGCGCGCGTGTGTGTGTGTTTATGTTTGTGTGCATTTAAGGTGGGGGAAGGTTCAAAGACCTCCTACATAAATACATGACTCAGACAAAATATGGTTCCTGTCACGTCTCCAGCAATTCATCATTAATTAGCATAAACATTCTGACCCCAGTAAACATCTAGGGGTATATTCTTTGTAAAGCAACCACAAAACACAGCAAAGCTTGCCTAATTATTATTTTTGATGTCATGGCCTTAGGCAGGCCACCGAAATGCCACTGTCGTAATAAACAGTGCAGTAATGACAGCTATGAGCAACCACAGTGACTATTTTATGTCTGGAAATTACACACTTTACCTTGCAAACTAGAATGTTCTTCACTAGCAACCAGCAGACCAAGTGCCATCTATGACCTCAGCATTTAATCTGAAAATTACTGCTTGGAAGTTACTGTAATAAACAAATAGCATTTAAATTTTTTTGGCTCATGTCATGGGTGCTGTTTATTTTTGCAGTACAGGAGGTCCTATCACTCAGCCTCCCAGATGTTGACGACAGGCTTCTGCGTGAGCAAACCTGTTAAAAGAAGTGAGGTGAGACCAAGCCTTACAAACGAAGTTTTAGTGATAACAGCACTCCCAAAATTAGCTGATACTATCTGTCCAGATACTTAGTGACAGGACTGCGGTCTCTATCCGTCTAAGACCGAATTCACATTGCAAGCCTGCTGCAAGTTCTGATTTTTGCTAAGATTCAATCTTTCGGCTCTGGCTGGCCACATTTGTGTTTTCAAGTGACCGATATCTGGCATAAGTGTGAAGACACTTCTGCCCAAAACAACACGTTAGCCACTGCTGACCAACAGCCCCCACTGCATAATGACCACAGTAATGACCATATGTGTAATTTTAAAGAACAACAACCAAAAAAACTTCCATCCTGGCCGTTCTCATTGCTGTCACCTAGCCAACATTGGGTCTAATGACCAATGTTAGAAGTGAAATAAAGAAAGTTAAGTCCAACTGTGAACAAATATAGACTTAAACACGCACTCACACTGCGTGATGTTATGTTGTTAGTTGTTTGCTCCTTTCTGTGTTGTAGTAATGCATTTGAGTGGTTAGGGCATGCTAGCTTACTTTTAGATGCTACTCTTAAGTGAAGTGCTTCAATTAAAAATAATTATTTTTAAATGGTTGTTTTTCCTCCTCATTAAGGCGCTGAACAAGTTGAGCCTGAAACAGCCTCATGGTTAACGCCTATTCAAATTTAATCTTGCACTGTCTGCTACAGGATGTAATCAAAAGCCTACATGGCAAATGACATTATGACCTACTTAAGAAAATAAAGACTTTCTTAGGAGAATATCTGAGGTTTTTTTTATAATAGCCTTTAAGGATATTCTTCTCTGTTTTCACTTAGAACACGAGCAGCACGAATCCGTGTCGGAAGCACAACAAATGGCAAGTCTTCATCCTACCACAAAACAACTCCTTATATGGAAGTTCCCCTGGTTTGTATTGATGCTCAAAGTGTCAGATGTCATGCTTTGTTTGCTGTTCATATGCCACACAGAACCAAAGCTATTGTACTTTAAAAACTATGTATTAATAACTGTTAGTGGGGTTTTTAAAATGGCTTCACACACAAATGCCCATAAAGAACAAAAATACAAAAAAAGTTCTTTTATTTCTGGTCTTAGAAACAAATGGAAAAAGCACAAGAGCTTTGAAGCCAGGAGAACATTCAGGATAATCTCCGCCCGCATGTGGGTGTGGAAAACTCACAGAGAGAGAGGGGAGTCCGGAGAGCGGCTGAGCGAAAGAGCAGCAAATGGCCGACATGTAGGAGAGCAAACACTGGTTTTAGACTGTTTAACACCGTTTACATTTGCTGAAATCAGCTTTTACTAAGATACTCTGAGAGATATTCTCTTAGTTCTAAGGGTTAGGGATTTTTGTAAATATTTTCTGAGGAGCCTTTCATTAATCTGGTATCAGAGCAGATTTGTGCCACTTCCGTGCTGTAATGTTGAATGTGGTATAACCTCTAGACATGAAAACAGGTCAAATGGAAAGGCGAGGATGAGGAACATATGCTGAACACCTGGGCCGTCGCACTCACCTGCCTGGTTGGTTGTGACGTTGAGGGAAACATACTGGCGCAGGTGTTTAGTCAGTTCAGACACTCCATTCACTGCCTCCACCTCAAAGGTGTAGTTGGTGTGGGCCAGGAGGTCCACCACCATGAGCGAAGTGTTTCTCAGGCCTGTGCGCTGGGGCAGGTAGCGCACGTGGCTGCCGCACGGCTCATACTGACCCAGGTCAGCGATGATCTTTTTGCACAAGATGCTGTAAGTCACATCCTTCCTACCACCTGTCTCCTCCGGGGCGGTCCACTCCAGGAACACACTTGTCTCATTCACGTTAGAGATGGCATTCCGCGGAGCCGAAGGGGGCTCTGTGGAAAAGAGGGAGAGTGAAATATTGCACACAGTTTCATCATGTATAATGTCCTAATACTGTAAAAAATACCATGAAATTTTCTTTGTAGAAAAATGAGCTGCCCATCTTGGCACAACTTGTTTGCCACCAGTTTGCTGTAGTTGCTAAAACATGGGAATTAAGCAAATCTAGTTCACATTTTTCTTCTATGTTGAACTACACTTTAATTTACGCTCATTAACGACACTGCTTAATTTAGTTGATTTTTCCATGTTTTCTGAAGACAAATTATCAGAGGAGCAAACACAGTAAAACACTACGCTTAGTCATGCTGCTTTCCATAGCTGTCACTACAGCTGTTGATGCTTTAAGTTCCTGAAAGCCTTTTGAATACTAATTATCATGAAAAAATATCAACCCATGTGACTACAGATATTGCTGCCTATAAAAGAATAAGACATTATTTTATATTATTTCTGCCTTGGACATCCTTGAAACATGTAGAAATGAGGATTTTTAGCTGATGTCACAATTGTTTGCAGGTTGAAGAATGCACAGAAGATTTTATTTATGATTAGAATTTGCAGAAAAGCTACTGTTCTACGTTCAGTTCAGCAGAAAGACAAATAGCCGACAACACTTTAAGCTGCACATAACACTGATGTAACCATGCCATAAAATTGTCATGTCGTGTATGGTTGTGAACATGTTATGTAGAAGGGTTCACATAAAGTGTAACCAAACATCCTTCACATGTTTTAAACATTGATTAACATCACAAGTCGCATGTGAGATTATCTGTAGATCCAGAATGTGAAGTAAATTTAAATGTAATTTAGTAGGCACTAAACTAACTGTGATTAACCGTGTACGTCTAATTATATCTAATATATATAGCGTGTGTATATGTGTGTGTGTACATATATACACACATCTATCTTTCTATATATATAATAGACTTGTTTAAAAACAACAAGTCTAGGGTTCTCAAGGCTAATCTGCTTTTATTTTCTTTTGCGTATTGTACAAATACTGAGTATTTACTTGTGCAGGCCATGTTGGTGGGGTCCGTGTCCTTCCTGTAGTAGCCCTGCTCACACTTGCAGGACGTGGAGCCCTCGGTTTTGGTGAAGCTGCGAGGAGGACACTTGCTGCATGTCTTAGTCTGCAGGGCCGATCTGTAGAATCCAGGCTTGCACACTGTCGATTAAAAAAAATATACACAAGACAGAAATGATTACATTATGAAAGCAACTGATCAATGCCTTTGTACTGCTTATTTGGATTTGATGAGAAACATCGGCTGCTAAAGCCAAACATTCATCAGCTTCATTAAAAAGAGCAGGTGCTGATATCAATGCTGCTTTGATGGTTAAAATGCGCAGTGCTCATTAATGCGCCGTGCTGCGTTCAAAATCATCAACAGTTTTAGCCGAAATTAAACCTTTGATGCATTTATCATTGCGATTCACTCCCTTTCTAACATGTATTTGATGCGAGAGTAATTAATATATTTGGGAATACATTTCCTCGACTCTATTCAGCATTTTACAGACATTCAATTATAAACACTGAAGAGCGTCAGAGAGTGTGATACAGACTAAGTTGAGTATGTGAGAAGCTGCAGGGATAACTCATCCATTCCCTAGCTCGGCGACATCCTCAGAATGCCAAAATGGACAATAATGGGATTTAAAAGTTCCCTGGGACAGCGGAGACAAATGGAGCCGGGACATCCTGTGTTTATGACTGTTTAAATGACTTTCAATTTAACACAGATCCTTATGCATGGCACACAGCCTGACACAGCAGAACACGCTCAGGTAATGTATTGCCATGGAAGAAGAGAGACATATTATCAATGGCCTCTGAGTCCAAAGTGCAGACAAAGACATTAATTAAAGCTTCCCTGGTGTGCTTTAAGAGGCAGACAGCAGAAGCGCTCTGTGAATTCCAAGCCAGCACAAGAATGGCAAGCTGTAATCAAAACAGGGAGTCTGTGGGCTCCTTAAAAAGTCTTCATTTGTCAAAGTAAAATATTTCAATAACCTTAAATTAAACTCACATGGTCATGTAATTAGATTTTTTTTAGAAAACATCTGTCATCATCTCTCTCTCTCTCACATACACACACACAGACACAGACACACACAATATTATGTGATCGTTCATGTGAAGCATGTCATTAAACCACTGTTACCTGCTGTTTGTCTAGATGAAGACACGGTGCAGAGCTCCAATGGGTGCCATAGATGCAGGGCACCCATGGCCAGTAATGTAGATTAGAATAAAGTAATATTATTTGCAGGTCTGTCATTATAAAACGCCTGTTGTCAATGAACTGAACCGTAAGTGAGATATCTACAGGTCATTCTAAATCCATGTTTAGGGGTCTGAATGTTCTTTTGAGTCTCTACTACTATGACTATTAGAAACCCAATCTAGCAGGACGTTCCTAATGCATGTGACGCGCTTAGAACTCTCTTCTGGCTCTCACACTGTCCTGAAACTGGAGTGTTTCCTCAAACTGTGAATCGCTTTGGATAAACACATCTGCCAAATGAATGTGTTCAGTATTCAGTAACTGATATTGCATTAAAAAGTGCTACACAAATGTGTAGCGTGTTCGATTAAAACTAAATTTTCCACAGTCTAAACAGGCTTTCTTGTTTATCTGTTTTTCTATTTGTTTCACCATTCTTTCAAAATCGAATAATAAAAATGATAACCTTTGGTATAATCACGATTGTACACTTGTCTTTTAAACAAGAATGACCAACTGTCAGTAAAAATCAACCAAACATGAAGAAACCATGTATAGCCTTTCCAAAAAGATTCCAGACGTACTGAGAAAATATGTCAAATATAGACTAAGAAACCTTTAAACAGTCTATACAACATGCTAGAATTATAGTATACATCATTATGTAAAGTAATTAATAAGAGCTGATTGTTGTTTTGTGTTGCATTTTTAAGTTTAATCTACAAATCATGACAGCCTTAAAGGTGTGAAACCCTGGCCTGCTGGGCTTTATGAGAGCAAATTTTGTTTTATCAATGACCATCATTTTTCCATTCGCTGCCAAAAAGGCTGTTGGCAATAAAATGGCCTCATCACTGTCTCTCCTGCATGACTTAGATATCTGTCATTCGCAGGCCGCCTCTGGGTGCCAGAGTAATGGCCTCCAGACCAGATTTGCACCACTGAAGTCTCCTGACTGAAGCTGTAAATAGATCACATTTGGCCTTGAGGGGCCATTGGCAGCATTTAGGTTAGACTATCCATACAGAGTCTAAACAGCTTTGCTAATTTAATGGAGCATGGCAGCAACAGTGAAGCTCTTCTAAAATTCAGACCAAAACAAATAGGTAAAGAGTCTCATCGCTTTGCTCATGAACTGAGCAAGACCTTTCGCACTGAATTTACAAAATACCTCAAGCATGGGATTCTGTAGCCACAGTTTATTTCTACGCTGTTTAGCGCATATCTAACCATCCAAAAGCCCAGCTAGCCAAAAATACTCCAAAGAAACCAGCTGTGGCACTTGTATAACAAGCTAATCCTCACACAAAAAGGTTTCAATGGCACTTCATCACGCTGTAAAAGCTTTTTTGCAGCGCGCATGGCATCTGCAGGCTCACTTGGCAGGCAAAATACAGAAGTATTATCTGGCTTTAAATGTCCCGAAGAACATTCTTTCTACTTCATTTCAGTGGGTACTTATGCATTTCGGTGGCAAAATGGCTGAACATGTTTTAAACATGAACCCCCCCAAAAACATTATTGCCCTGCCAAAAAAAAAGACCCTCTTGTAATGTGGTTTCGGAGCTGTGCTTGATAATAAGAATCCACTTCAAATTACAGAGTATTTGCAGTGACCTTGCAATTGCCATTAAGCTACCACCCACTGTGAAAATGACAAAGGCTGATTTAAATGTCAGGCCCGGAACAGTCTCATGATAATGGAGCTGTAGTTTATCTGGATGGCTCTTAAATACCATGAATCGCACAGTTGGTGAGGATTCTCCACGAGTGAGATGGCAAGTGTGAATACGAGGGCAGCTTTGAGTAGCTCTGATTAAAGGTAGATGTGATGGTCACAGGCTGCAAATACTTCAGGAATATAATATCATATAACACCTTGTGTACCGGTGCCTACTACAAAACCAGCGCCCTGAACGAATGAGGAACATTTCAGCCTCTTGGCAGCTTCTCTTGGGTTACATACACAGTTTTGAATTTTGAAACATGGTAAAAGGGGAAATGTCTTATGCAATCTTTTCATTTGCCCTAAAGACATTATGCTGACTACTAGTGCTGAACAGTACGGACAAAACTGCCACATAACATTCATATTACTATATACCATAATTGCGATACTCGCTGTGAACACAATCTGGATGATACATTTACTATTTCTCATTTCTGTCTAATTCTGTTGGCTGAAAAATGACTGTTTCACGACAATGCTTTAAACAAGTAAAATGATGCTTCAACAGAAGATAAAATGAGTTAAAACAAGCAATGGTTTGTAGAAATAAGCTTAATCACCTTATATGCCGCCTCTTCTTTGGAGTTTTCTCCACACATTGAAAGCACGATCACCAGAGCTGCATTACACACCATCACGCACACCATCATACATCTACACACCATCATACATCTACCCACCTTCACACACACCATCACACATCTACACACCTTCACACACACCATCACACATCTACACACCTTCACACACACCA
>JBBPCX010000035.1:3253496-3265955 GCA_037974365.1 Hydrocynus forskahlii
TACATCTACACACCTTCACACACACCATCATACATCTACACACCTTCATACACACCATCATACATCTACACATCTTCACACACACCATCATACATCTACACATCTTCACACACACCATCGTACATCTACACACCTTCACACACACCATCATACATCTACACACCTTCACACACGCCATCGTACATCAACACACATGATTTGCAATGATCTTATAAGACTGCTGAAATTGCACAATCTGTAGAATGCATAAGGCAGATCTATATGATATATTGTAAGGTCATTCAAATGACTACATACAAGAGCAGGCAGGAACTCCACATTCTAATGTCTTTAATATCACTAAGCATGGTCCAAAGGCAGGCACTGATCTGCAGTTCATTCCATGTCTGGGACTTCAGCCTGCTCGCACAAAGCACTTCATTTAAGCAATTTGTCATATGAGCATGATACATTTGCTGAGGATGCCGAGGATGACAGATACAGATCCCGACACGGCCCAATACATTTCTCCACACTTCAGCCGAGCCGGAGCCGGGATAATCCCAGAGAAAAGGCAGCACGATGATATACTGCAAAAGCCAATCTTAATAGAAACAGGATGAGGTCTGATGAAATAAATGCTGCTGATAGGCCATCATAATGGTCCTGAGACTGAATTACAGCAGGGAGAGCAGGTGTAAAATTAGGATTTCCCCTTTATCCATCGTTATTGAACATGTACAGATGTCCAGGGGATTATTATTCAAAAGTGAATCTACCTAATGAAGTGAAGAGATTAGTATCTGTACTCAAAAAATGAGCTCAACTCTCAGCAATGCAAAAGAGATAGCAAAAAAACCTAAAATCTATACATGCATATTTCATAAACTGGCTCACAATTGGGCTTAGAAGACTAGAATATGAAATGTGCGTTTTATTTCTGAAGGTCCATCAGGCAATGGTTCAAAGGAGTGAGAAAGGATTTGATAATCTTTTATTTTTCTACATACCCTCCTCCCCCCTTGCAAATCTTTCAGCACGAGACGGGAGGCGGCACTCTCAAGGTCTTTAAAAAGAATCACTAACTGATTCACCTTGACAGAACCTTGGTCCCTTGTCATGCAACATTAGACTTGGGAAATATATGCTGAGCTCTTGTCTCGCCAAGCTTGTGGCCAGGTTGCTATCTGTTCGGTCTGTTTCGTTCTGCTTCCTTGTGTACAGTTTTAGCATTTAAATAGCTAATCTGTCTTTGAATTGATTTTTAGTGGCAAATATCATCGCTGTGCTATTATGACCAGAGTGCATTGATTTGCTTTGTGCATGCATAATGCAGCATGAGGCTGGGACTGCATAAAAAAAGAGCCTCACCCCACAGGTGAACAACAAACAATAAAAGCATTTGACTGTCACAGTTCAGTGCAGTTTCCTGCCTAGATTAAGGCTGCACAATATATCGTTTGTGAATGACCACGTTAGCTTTAGCAATACTAATATTGTAGAAGGTTTCATTATGCAAATGATTCTTTTAACCAATCGCTTTGTTTTAATGTGTGATGTTAAGGTATTCATTCAGTCTATCCATCCATTATCTGAAATGCTCATCCTTGTTTCATTTTATTGCATTCATTGTTTTTATTGCACTAAGTCACTTTTCATAAACTACTGTATTTGCACTACTGATCTGCTGGTACTGCACACTAAATCTTACACAAGTCAGTGTTACAGTTTTGTAAAAAGTATGTTCTTCTTGTTGTTCTTTATTTTTCCTTCTTATATTCTCTATTGTCTTATTATCTTTATTCATCGTGTTGCACTGAGCATGCACAAAAAAGTTTCTCTCTGGATAAATAAAGTTCTTATCTTAACGTTTAGAACTCAGAGTGCGTAAGTAAATTTCAACAAATCAAATGGTGTTAAACAGTCTAAAAACCGTGTTTGTTTTCCTACACTCTTGTGGTTTGCTGCACTTCTGCTCCCTGCGCTGCTGCTCGGCCACTCTCTTGACCCCCCCCCCCCCTCCCACTTGGTGGGGAAACTATTGTGAAAGTTCTCCCAGGTTCAAAGAACTTGTGTTTTTTCTGTTTGCTTCTATGACCAAAAAAAGGAAATGTGTGAATTTGTGTGCTTTATGGGCATTTGAGTGTGACATCATTTAAAAAACCCATTATTATTATGACATGTTTTTTTCAGTTACAATAACTTTGGTTCTATGTCACACAGGAACACCAAACAAAGCTCAGCATGACACCTGCCACCTCTAGCATCAGTACAAACCAAGGGAACTTCATATAAAGAGCTGTTTGGCCATATGATGGCAATTTACTATTTGTTACACTGCCGACACTGATCCCTGCTGCTCATATTCTAGGGCTTAACCAGGATGGTGACAACCCAGAATGGGTCATCAGTCCATCACGGGGCAGACACACAGAGAAACACTCACACAAACACACACCTAGGGGCAATTTAGCCTCTCCAGTCCACCAGACATGCATGTGTTTCAACTGTGGGAGGAAACCGGAGTACCCGATGTACTGTAGCTATTGTCCATTGAACTAAATGTTGTCTTGTCCAGTTGTTTTGTTGCTCTTGTGTTTTTTTTCTTGCACTCTATTTCATCCTGTTTGCTCTTGTAGTCTTGTGATGTTCTGTTCTGTTCATGAGTTGCACCAAGATACTGGAGCTACGTTGTTCCGTTTCACTGTGCACTGTGTGTATATGGTTGAAATGACAATAAAACCTATGTGACTTGAGTTGCCTTGATTTGACACAAGGAGAAAACACCACACAGAAAGGACTCTTGGTCGCTCAGCCTGAAATCGAATCCTCTCACTGTGAGGTGACTGCACCACCGTGCCATCCTCATTCAGTCTAGCCAAAGTAAATTATTTAGTCTAAAATAATGCAGTTAACATTAAGTTTTCTTAGTGTGAACTACAATCACAATATGTAGCAATACATAGTCGCAATATGAAGCGACGTAATTATTCCACTCTAATGCAGGCTGCTTCAGACTAAGCTGAACTACAAACCTACTTGCTGAATGTGTGACATTTCAGCTTCTGCAGAGTATCAGAGTAATGAGCTTTCATACCCAAAGCCCATTGACAGAATCAGATACCAAAATGTGCTCTAAATCTTCCAACGAGCGTAAGCGGTTCTTGAAATGAGATTTTATCATAAATGCTCTCAAATGCAGGGCTGATTGTTTCTTTTCTACGATGTTTGTTTTTACACAGTGACAGGACATGGGTCACAGCTATGTCCTTTAAATGTTGGTGCGGTCATATAAAAAAATCTCACATCTCCACGATTTACCGTGGAAAAGCCAGTTTTCCTTTGCATTGTGTGATCGTTTCATGGTGGAAATCCAAAAAATAAAGGAATAAAGCCTCTTTGTTCAAAAGTAATGACAACCCCCAGATTCAACTAACCATTTAGAAATGCTCAAAATTGGAGAGACAGTTTGGACCGTTTGGAGAGAAAGAGGGTGTGCACAGTGATGCAAATGGAAATAGTAATGTGGTTCTGCCGTCTAAAGTTCACACCTAAATGTAGCCTACTAAAGGAAAAGTTCGGTGTGAAATGGACCTGGGGTGTATTGAAACATGATAACGAGTATGAACTTTTGCTGAGTAGCCCACCTTCATTCGCCCCCCGCATTCCGAAACATAGTGCTTTTAGCCGATGCTAACCTCAAGGCTCTACTAGGCTGATAATGGTAGGGCATGGGGCATCACGTAGCCAGTGCAGATAAACTGCTATTTTTAAACCATTAACAAGGCTCAAAGTAGCCCCACACTTCATTTCTAGAATTCTGAGGGCCCTGACATTTAAAACGAGACGTTGAGAACTTTGAAAGTGCACAGGTAGTTAATTAAATTTTTTTTTTTTTGGTTGCCGCCATCTTGAAATTAAGGCATGATAAGTCGACTGACGAGTATGACCAAACAGGTAGGATAGGGCAACTCAGTGTCTTCATATTCTGCCATCCTTGCAAGATTTGTCAACTCCTGTTGCACCAACTCCAGTCTACAACTAATGGGAGTATACACGTGAATAATCAGCTGTAGTTTCATTCGTGCTCCTCAGTCGACTTATCGTGCCTTAATTTCAAGATGGCGGCGACCGGAAAATTCCCTGAAGGTACTGTCTGTATAAACTGTCTATTTAATAAACTACCTGTGCACTTTCAAAGTTCTCAATGTCTCGTTTTAAATGTCAGGGCCCTCAGAATTCTAGAGATGAAGTGTGGAGCTACTTTGAGCCTTGTTAATGGTGTAAAGAATGCGATTTATCTGCACCGGCTACATGATGCCCCATGCCATTCCATTATCAGCCTAGTAGAGCATTGAGGTTAGCATCGGCTAAATGCGTTATGTTTCAGAATGCGGGGGACGAATGAAGGTGGGCTACTCGACAAAAGTTCATACTCATTATCATGTTTCAATACACCCCAGGTCCATTTCACACCAAACTTCTCCTTTAACACACTGGCCATGCAAACGACAGAGAGAGAGAGAGAGAAAGAGAGACAGAGGAAGAGAGAGCGACTTAACAGAATGAAAATAGATGGATAAATGGAATGGGTGCGATTATTTCTGGATATCCAAACTCATCATGTTAAAGTAGTTTAATATTAAACCTAGTGTGGGAACGTGAACGTCCACAATTGTTAGCTTGGCACTAACAGGTGAAACGAAATCAATATTACTGTAGTGGTAAAAAATTATATTTCAAACTCATGTTTGTTCAGTGCAGTGTGAAGTGGGTGTGATTACTGATGGGCAGGAAGACTGGTTGACTCATTTGCATATTGTGACACAGATTTGTACTCCAGCACTGATCTACTTCATGTGCACATATAACAGAGTTGTACATCTGAAAATGTACAAAAACCAAATCTCACACACACACACACACACACACAGCATGAATTCCTTAGCTACTCAGCTTCAATCTTCTCCTGCCCAACCTTTTGTGAGACTGCCTTCCACTGTTCTCCTCAATCTGTCACACACACACACACACACATGCTGGGTGGTAACTCAATATCCACCCTGTGCTTCTCCAAAAGCAGGCAGTGGAGGATGTCACAGCACATTTGTGTTCGCTCTCCTCTTTCTCATATTGTTTGGCTGTTTTCAATTTCACTGGCAGGTTCTGAGTTGTAACATCTCTGATAGCACTTTTTTCCCTACACTATGATTTTATTTCTTGTGGAAAGCTGTTATTTATGTGATGCTCATGCCCAGCAGCTTGAGCTTGTTTTATTTTGTTTACTGTCCTTTTGTTACACATGCACAAGTTATTAGGGTGGATAGTCTGCCTGCGATCGAATCACACCCATATTCGCATCGCAACATCTCTTTCATTCTATTGCTTTTATACTACAAGTGCAACGTGAGCAAAAAGGTACAGCAATAAAGCCCTGAAAGCTGTTTTGAATATATGTTTAAATATAGCCAACTTCTTCAGGCAAAATGTTGTTTTATGTCATTGTGAAGTAAAGCAAACAGTAAAGTTACATTCTTAACATAGAAAAAATCCAGTAGCATAAAATACAATTAACTCTAAAAGTGTATCGCTGTGTAGCTTAAGGTTTAGAGCTTTCTAATAAAAAAAAATCTTATTTATTTGTAGTTGTTGACATGTATACCCCATAAAACGGTGGCACCAAAATGCCTGTTGCTATGATTATGATTAAATTTGGTGGACAAGAAAAACAAGGCCAGACATTGAACACATATTAAAATTGCACTCTTTAAAGGAGGCAATCAAGTAAATAACTTTAGCTTGCTGCTAGTGTTGAATACTTTAATAATCGTAAAATGGAAAGATTAGCATATTAATATATGGCACATTTTTAGCCACTCCTTTCTATTGTATCGAAAAATCAAGACACCACTGTCTCATATCACATCCAATAATAAATTCTGTAAACGGTTACGTCCAAAGAATTTGCTTCTCTTTGCTCGCGCCCACAGCAGGTAAATGAAATAAACCTTTTTACAATTTGAAGCTTCTACTGTTACATTTGCATCGGAATGTTGTTACTTTGCCACCAGGATTATACAGGTATGGTGAAAAAATGAGATATAACAACATGGGGATGGGTATCAGTGCATGGGTGGGCAGACGGGAACAATGGGTATCAGTGCATGGGTGGGCAGACGGGAACACCGCGCTCTATCCACTCTTGCACTGATACCACTCCTACATCTCTATTCTCTACACTACTTCCATTTAACTAATAAAAAAGATACAAATATTATCAGTCTTCCTTATTTTCAGTCCATACCCTGGCCTGAGATCAGCTGTTATAATCCCATCCAGCAGGTCAGAGACGGCCTTCCCTGCACCTCTGGTGCCATGAGCCGCTAGCGCATCATTGCATGCTCAGTTTTGGGCTCTAAAATGTGATTAGATTTTGTCATGCTTGACCAAGATATCCAGCTGAGGATGCCCGGCTGACCTCTCCTCTGGCTAGCCATCGGCACAACGTCTCCCCAATGTCATTGTGAAGGAGGGACCTGATGTGCTGCACAAAGGCTAACAGCTAATTACTATGCAGCAAACAGTGGCGGGGCAGGCAATTAACGAGCCAGCAAGGAGCTTAATATGCACTTCCTTAATAGAGGACAGTTCGGGATGAAAGATACTGATTAATAAGCCTTTGTGTTTACCAAAAAAGGCCCTCAAACATGCTTTGATTGCAGCGATGTCCAATAATTGAAAGCATGAGGCTCAGACAGGAACTGAAGCACAGCAGGCTGGAAAAACCTATCACTCCGCCAGAGCGTCTCAATGAAAGGGCAATATAAATTCTCTGAAAAATCAATTGGTTGCTAATTAGAAGAGGAAGCCGGTTGTATGACATGCACTGAATTAGTAGGAAAAAGAAAACGGACATAACAGATAGTTTTCAGTGAATACACCCAGAAAGCTGCAGTAAATGAGCCATAGTGCACGTTACGAGAAATTCTGATTACTGGAAAGCATGATAATGTTGGTCCACTGATTTTCCAAGGATACAGCAGTAATACTTGCAGTAATAATGCAGATAGCAAAATAAAGGTTTGGAACAATAGTACAATGATCTGTTTTTGACTAACGAAAAGATAAACGTCCTCTTCCTATGTTTAACTTCCCCTGAGTAAACGCGCCCAAAAACGAACGCACACAAATGACAATATGCAAGCGTGTGATTGGCAGCCCCCAATGTTGGTCTTTGTGCTTTGCCATTGTTGGAGCTGGAATTATTTATTTTCCCTCAACGCATTGTTTGAATAGCAGAGCGGACCAAGCCTGATATTTGGCACCATAAATATGCTATCTGAATTCCATTAAATAAATGACATCTATTTGGAAATCCCACTACGTGGATTTTGACACAGATTTGCTGCCTAATATGGGCAATACCCAGCTGCTCTTCAATATTCCCATTTTCGTCCTGGATACTATATTCAAATGATCAGTATTTTCTTTTACTGTATCTTTCAATCTTAAAATTTTCCCATACGACATGAAATCCAAAGGGTCATTTTCCATTGCCACTCAATCATCAAAGCTAGAACCATGAAATGGTTCTAATATGAAAGTATGATAATCAGCCAGTTTTACCACTTTAAGCTTGTATTTAATACAATCAAACAAGGACAATTAAATCATCAGCTGCAATTATCTGCTCGGCAAGTAATTATCAGCTAAAAGTTCATGATTGTGACAGGCCTACTTAACGTTAACATTAATAATAACAATATTAACAATAATGAATAATACCAATAATTAACATTAATGGTGCAAATATTCAAAATAAATACAAATACCTATCTATCTATCTATCTATCTATATATATATATATATATATATGTGTGTGTGTGTGTGTGTGTGTGTAAGAATATCTTCTAATAGCATGATTCAAAATTTTGTCATAATTGTATTAGTATGGCTCAGCACTATGAATATCATTGGAAAATGAGGATCCTAATTGTGATCAACTGGTACAACTTGGTATACTTAAAAAAAATGTGTATTTGGGTCCACAATTATTTATAACTATTATTTATAACTCTCTAGTTTTTGCCAAATAATAGATCTTAAGGTTAAGGTTAATATCTTAGGGTTAAGTGATTAATAAGTTAGACTGGGTTAAGACTTGGTTAAGACTTAGGTTAAGCCTTTAACCGATTTAGCCTATTGTCGAAGCAAAGCCTTCAGAAGTGGGAAAATACAAAATACAATTTCAAACCGAGTCTAACACTGAGCCTCAGAATCACTGGCATCAGTACACATTGATCAGAATATCCTTTTTTAATATCCCTGCATGAGATCTCCAAAAAATAAATGAAATGAAAACGAACAAAACATCCCAAAATAAGAGAGTTTCTCACAAGCAAAAGTGCTATTCTAACAATTACGCTGTCACTGAGATCAAAAGGAGTATTTAGGCCATTTCTCTTGAGTCTTTGTAGACCGTGCTCTGAGCAGGCAAGCGGACAGACAGAGGTTCTGTCTTACTCAGCATGCCGCTGGAGTCAGCCTTACATAATATGAAGAGTGGAGACACATCTTAAACTCCAGCTTTGATGTCATACTCATACACCAGCAGAAACCAGCTTCTGCAGAAACCAGCATGCACATTGCTATTGCACCAAATCTTGTAACTCAGCTTATTCTCTGTTACATTATAGGAACATATTGTGATGAACAGACCAATTAAACCGGTCCTAATTCTCCAAAAAACCTACATTAAAGAAACAGTTTTACCAAACAGTTAAAAAAATGGAAGTGAGGTGACTACATCCATCCATCATCCAAACCACTTATCCTTGACCAGTGAGGTGGGGGTACTGGAGCCTATCCCAGTGAGCACAAGACGAAAGGTAGAGAAACACCCAGTCCATCACTTGGAGGGTAAATCCCAGTTAGCATAAATTATTAGAAAATGATGTTAGCTTGCTATTCATTTTCATTGACTTGTAGTAATATTAGCAATATTAGCAACTGTTCAAAGCTAAAAACATTTTCCTTCTCCAGCACATCAAAGATTTCAGACATTCATTCATTCATTCATTTTCTGTAACCTCTTATCTTTACTAGGGTTGGGGGTACCCGGAGCCTATCCCGGGGCCAGCGGGCGTGAGGCAGGGACTCACCCTGGGCAGGGCACCAGCCCACCGCAGGGATTTCAAGATTTGTAGCTTTAAGCACAGACAAGGTGAGGATGTATTAAAAGGCACATTTTGGTCTGTAATGTCCTAGCTAGCAAACCAGAGGAGAAGAGTGTGTGGCTGAAGCTCTCAGATTGTAATTCTCCTACAGATCCACCTTTCGCTTTAAACCTACAGCTCTGCACAACAGTCTCCGGTGCTGCTGCGAACACATCGCATGGCGAGGCTACGACAACTGCTTACAAATTACCTCGTAACACCCAACAGCAGGGCCCTGATTAGATCAACCCTCCGCCAAACAATGACTACAGCAGCGAGCACGGCCCCTCTGCACTGCACTGAAACATTAAGACTGACAAACTGTGCTGTCCTGTCATTGCTCTATATTTCCTGATTATCCTTCTCAAATTCAGTGCCAGGTAAGGCTGCACAATCCAAACAAAAATTCATATTGGCTTTTTTTGTTTCTTCACTGTAAATAAAAAACACACATACACACGAGTGGATTCTTAATGTAAAAACTGGACTGTATAATGTTTTGCATGGACAATCTTCTTGGCTGCTTCGATTATATGCAGATGGATGTGAGATTGTTTTAACATAAGGTGGCGAAGTCAAAATTTCCAGGGTGATTTCATAACAACCTTATTCGTTTTGTATGGATTTAAGGTCTTTGAATCCAGTGTCAGATACTGATTATAAATTCCAGGACCAGAAACTGGACCTAAATTTGAAGCTGGATCTGGATCTTTAAAGCTGGAGACTGGATGAAGGTCTAGATTTGAAGATTTCTGGTTTAGATTACAATGCATTCACTCATTCAGACAAAGAATGTCAGTAACTTCTGCAATATCCATCATTAAAGCTAATACCGCTAATTACGCAGCCCTGTATAGCACGCGGCTCTGAAATGCGACAGTGGTTCTGTTTTCTTCTTGTTTTTCTTACATTCAGTGTATGTAGGGCTGACAGATTTGGGGAACTTATGTAGTTGAAATGTTTCTGAACAATACTGTGACTGGGATTTAAATTGAGGTTGAGGCCTGTTCACTTGGCCTAAACATCCAGAATATCCACTTTTCTTCCTTGAACGCTGAAAATTGGGTGCCAGGCTGCCAGTTAGTTGTAGATGTGTGGTCCTGCGGTGGGTTCATCCATGGGTAAATGGATGTTTTTCTTTTTGCTTATTGATTGGTCTAACCCATCTGCAGGCAGTTCACAAACTCCTTTCTTTCCTATTTGGAACTTCGAACAACGTTGTTGATAAATGATTGAAAATAATTCATGAAATAAATGATTTTCTAAATAACTGCAGCTCCTGCAAATTCAAAACTCCAGTCTTTGAAATTGAGATTTCAATAGTGATTATGATTAGTCTTGGGTTAGGGCCTTCTATTTTATTAGTACTGCAACAAGACAATATCACGAACACCTAACAAACTAAATACTGAGCAGTCCTTGCGTGGGTGAGGTTTGTTTTGATGCGTGTTTTGCTTTCATTTTGCTTTTTATCTTTTATGGTGTCATAAAAGGATCGTCCGCCTGTCAATGAAGCAAAAGGCCGCAGCCCCCCGCGCCTGAGGGTGGGAGTGCTTTTTGACATCTCTGTGGCATCTTCCCCTGGCAAGTGCGAGTGTGCAGTGAGGGACTAGATTGAGTTTGACATTTCCTCCAGTAACAACTGACAGGAATGAAAATAGTGAGATCATGAGAGATCCAACTCTTTTGGGATGTGTTTTTCCAAGGTCCCCCAATGAACCCCACCAGGAACAGGCAATATATAAAGCTTTCTGTAATTGGTCTAAATCATTTTTTTCTGTTGTGGTCCAGATGTTCAGTGCACTGATGTATTGTCCTGTGTTACATGCTGCTCTTGTGTGATGTTTCATTCCAATGTATGCTGTTGGAATCACAATAAAGTCTACTTGATGTGACTTGAAAAGAATGTTGCAAGGCAATTTATCACAGGAATGATAACATATCATATTGCCCAACCTTAGGTCCAAGCACCATTTCACCCATTTCACTCCTTTCACAATCTCTTTGCCACACGCCCCTGCCAGAGCAACAGCCTGGCACTTAGCTCAGCCCATCACTGCCCATCTGCACTGGCTGGCATTTTCATTCTTCGCAAATGACATTCATCTCGTTAGTTGTGTAGTCTGAAAACCGCTAATGGTAGAAAGTACACATTACATTTTATGCATTTCTTGGCCTCCAGCTTTCGAGTAGTCTTTTGCTTTGTCATGACATTCAGTTTGGAAGAGCCCTGCATGTTCATCAGCTGCCGTATTGACTTGTCGAATGTTATTAAAGAAATGAAGCTAGAGTAGCCTTCTTTTACTGTCAGCTTCATCAACCACAAAAACTGTTTAAAGAGGCACTATGGAAAAACTGCTTTCTGTCTATTCCTTTATGCTGCACTTTCTGGTTTCATATATTCCTATATGAATACCTGCACATCTAGAACATACAGCAGTGTTACAGAACAGTACATAAGTGATACATACTTCTTTGCCTGTACGTGCGGCTTCTCAGAGCAGAAGTGCTAACCTAGGATCATATTCATCTCTTATTTACAATCACTTTAATGGTCCTAGATCCAGCTCTTTTACCCTGAGATTTATTTCTGATTTATTTAATCATACTTTTTAACAGAATGCATCTAAAACAGACCCTGAAATAGATTTCGTTCTGATCATGCATCCTGCATCTGTGGATAAACTCAGAGTTTGTTTTTCTATAAACAGAGAGCTTGAACATATCCCCTTGGGAGAGAGCGCTGGCCACTCAGAAGAGATGTGACCTATATTCCTGAAAGGGCAGATGAAAGCATGCTCGGCTAGAGCCAATTCACATCCTCATCAGGAGACTCTGGCAGCAACTTCAACCAAAGCAGGCAGCAATGTTTTTTTTTTTAAAAAAACACACACTAGCGTTAATAAACTGGTCTTCATAGACACAAATTTCATTTTCTGTAAATAATACCAGTGCAATCTAAGGGCCAGAAAGTAGAATTCAGGCAAAAATGCAATGGAAACTCAATGACATAGACAAACTATAGAGATCTGCGAGTTATAATTGTGCTATTTGTAAATTTTCTTTCCCCATGGCTTCAATAGCTATGGCACAATACAATGTCATTAAGGATCAAAATACAAAAATTGCTACTTACAAAACCGTGAGCTTAATGGACATTGTCATGGTGGTGAGAAAATCATCAAAGTGACAAAAGATTCTTCGCTCAGTTCAAAGACTTTATTTTCTTCTTAAGAAGGAGAGAGTTATTCATCCTGGATTCGG
>JBBPCX010000035.1:3269926-3280481 GCA_037974365.1 Hydrocynus forskahlii
GAGAAAGAGAGAGAGAGAGAGAGAGAGAGAGAGAGAGAGAGAGAGAGAGAGAGAGAGAGAGAGAGAGAGAGAGATGCCTGAATGGATGTGTGAGGCAGGCTGAAGTCATTCACTTTGTTTCCATAATCTTACGGTGCAGTGAGCAGTCACTGCTCTGATAATCAACGAGTGACTCGAGGAAACGCCTGAATTAAGGGCACCACTGAATTACTGCAGCCTTTCAAGCTGCAGACAGGAGAGAGAAAACGAGGGGAGCGACAGAAACCCCTGGTGTGAACAACTGGATTTTTGCTTCTGTTACTGGATTTGCTCCTCAAATGATGATTCCCCTTTGAGGTCGCGGTCCCTGACCTGAGAAAAGAAAACGTTACGCACTCTCATTCATGTCTGAGGGGAGATGAGAAGAGGAGTGTGCTCATCGACTCTGGGGGACCGAGAAAAAAAAACCCTCTAAATCCCACTTTCATCCTCCTGCGCTGTGACTAGTTCACATAGGGGAAAATGTAAAAAAAAAAAAAATTCTCTGAACGTCAAAGATTGAGGAGGAGAAGTCTCCGGGTTGCCATAGAAACCGAAATGAGGATGTACTGTATTTACCCGCTCCAGACACAAACATGGGAAAACAAAGTTAAGTTTCTGTCATGTGAAGCGTCTGTAAAAAATACAAGGAGTGACGGCAACTCGCGGGGGAATCACTCCACAAATAAAGCGCCAGGCGGTAAAGAGCTTTCGAAAAGGAGTGATGCAAACATCTGAGGCACGACGTCTCAATCAATGATGACAAGTCCCCGTTACAGGAGAGAGGCATCGTTTGGCTCGTTCTGTCAACACAGGGGTCAACGAGGATGCTGGCATATGTTGTGTATGTTGCGGTATAACTGAAGGCCTCTGAAAATAGCACGGTAAAAAAAAAAAAAAAACAGTAAAAAGAAGAGAAAATGTCAGTGATGGTGTTTTCAAAACAGGCTGGTGCAGACATCTTTGCTCAAGTGTCTAGAGGGGGGGAGCCAGGAACAGAGCAAGCCTTTCTAAAAATAATGACTCGAACTCTGACTCAAAACTTTCCCATCAAACTTGGAGAACGTTTCTTTCCACACATTAACATTCCAACTGGATGAACAGCTAAGACCAGAGTCCCTGAACACTCCTGATACCTTTTGTTCATCAAAACAAAGTTGGCCACAGTGAGGTCTTTTCTATTGTGCTGTCCGGAGTCCATGATTCATCACAGCTGTCATCCCGCCCTCCGCCAGCTGTTAGATAGACAACCCGCCCTCCTCCAGCCATTCTTAGCATGGCCTCCAAACTGATGACCCAAGCAAGGAGTATCTAAAGTGTTTCTAATGTGTATTCACAAAGAGTTCATAAAATGCAACAAAACCAATCTTTCTCTAAAATGTTCAAAAATCACATAAAATATGAATAAAAACTTTCATAGCTAGGGCTGAAAGATTCATTGTTTTTTATACTGAAGTCATTTTCAAATCACAAATGCTGCAATTAGGAATGGGAAATATGAAAAAAAAGGTCAAACAATGTCCATGATATGCTCAAAAGTATGAATTATATATTGCAGTGACAAAACGTATCATAATAACAATAAAATATATTCATGTAGTCCACCTCTTGCTGCACTTTATAATTGTTTTTTGTATTTTTTTTTTTTTTAATTTTCAGTATGTACATATACACATACATATATGCATTTATATTTACACATATATTAGCATAAGCATACAAATGTCTGTACTTATATTTTTCGTATTTTTTATTTTATCTTGTTGTGTTGTGTAGCTTTTAATCTATCGTTTTGCTTCTCTTACCTTTGTTCTGTCCACCTTCTGCCGTAGCAATGCAAATCACTTGTGAGACTAAAAAAGGGTTATCGTATCTTATTTTATTTATATGTTAATTTAGTATTACGCAAGCTGTCAAAATTGCTGCTGAATGTATCCACTAAACATGGACTTTGTACAGTTGGTGTTTCTTTCTTTGAGAGATCTTGACAAGAGTGGGCCATGTGACAGTATTTATCATTAACCTGATACATTACTGTGTCACAACAAGCTTTTCTGGGCATACTGCAAATATCAGCCATATTTCTAGAGCACTGACCAACTGTATCTTTCATTACAAACAAAGCACAGTTAGTTCAGTAAGCTGAAGGGCAAGGCTGAGGCGAGCAGCGAGACAGAAAATCGCATGCTTACTTTTTATCCTATTTACAAAGCGCCATCGTAATATTTTATTTTAAAACATACATATTTGAAAAGTAGAGGGTTCAAGCCTTCTAATGGTGTTACTTTTATGTTTCTGGGATAAAATCACAGAGCTTCAGATGATTGTTTCAGAAAACTGAAAAGGATCCATTTTTGGATCCTCTGACCTCAGAGGGTTAACTGGATTCAGAGCAGTACGGGTAAAGCCGAATAAAGTTGAAAAAAGTTGAATAAAGTTGAAAATACTGAAATACTCTAAAATAGTTTTGATCGCAGATATTTATAGGATGCACCACGGGTGCTTTTTTGTCCTTTCTGGTTCATCAGTTAGAAAAAATAAATACTGTGTTATATCATATATTGTAACATTTTTTAAGTATGATGATGTTATTGTTACATCACGCACCCCTAACAGGAAAAGACCTTTGTTTTGAAATGGCATTTCATGGCAATGTTACACCGTTGGCAAAACATCTGAAAACAAATATATGCATATTTGTCAAAATGATTTTAATATGAGATAATCATGTTAATACACTTTTACACTTTAAGCTAAAACTCTTTTGAATGAATGAAGTAGTGGCTGAAATTGTGTTATTATTATTTTCCAATATTATTTTCCAATATGTTGGAAGAGCATTCTGTATCGAATAAGAAAATTATTGAGCAGGTGTTTGGAATTGAGGGGAGGTGGAGTACTGGAGCAGGAAAACATTTCTCCTCAAAAACCAAAAATAATCGTATTTGGTCTCTCATTTCAAATTCTATAAAAATAAGAATATAATATTAAATGCCTTTTTGATTAAACTATTGTTCATTTTCGTTTTTCATTTTTATTCTTTGTACCGTGTCTTTTCTCTTGACCTATTTAAATGTTTTTGTTTCAATGACCCACATAAATTGCAACACACTAAGCCAGTATTTTGCTCTGAATCTGGGTTTAATGTCACCACACTCCCAGGCCAACGCAAAAGGGCTCAGATACTCATCAGTGTCCATGACATTCACACGCTCGGTTCAAGGAGATGTGTCAAACACGCGGCACCCATTTGCCAGAGCCTGCATTTGCATAATAATGAAGATGTTCACCAACCTTGACAGGAGCCATTAACTTCCTCATGGCCGGCCTGGCACATGCACCTCCCGATGGGCACCAGCCATTCCCCCTCTGCACTGCAATGCATTCTGGGAAGCTCCTCGGCCACCGAATTGTTGACGCAGGTCCCTGACACCTCCAGGAGCTGTGAGGAATCCGACCCAGTTATAGTATCCGGGAAGAGGGCCAGGTTCCTCACCACAAAGGGACACTTTTTGTAGAAGACGCGGACGGAGACGAGGGCAATGCAGGCTCCCAGGTCCTGGAAGGCCAAGTAGAAACCTTTCTTGGTGAGAGGCCCCACGTCCCTGATCTCAGTGTTCAGCTTCATGACCCTGTCCCCCAGGTCCAGCTCTGTAAAGCTCTCATCCGCCGCAATGGTGTCGATTTTGGTATACTGGCTCTCGTTTACTTTCCTGCCATCCTCGTCATTGGACTCATGGTAATAGACATTAAAAGTCTCCTTGCAGGTGCCCAGACCACCAGGCAGACTGTTACAGTCCCTCAGAGTGAACTTGAGCTCCACAAACACTCTCTGGGCACCTTCGTTTAGGATCCAGTTTGTCTGTAGCCAGTTGTTCTGGTTGTGCTCCATCACCTTGCACACCTGGTAGGTGTGAATGGGGGCATAGTTTTCGTCTACCTCTCCGATCTCTTCCCACTGACAAACGAAAACAGAGACGTTAGCATTGAAGGTAAGCAAAAATACAATAATAATGAATAATATTCAAATAAAAATCATTTTGTGATGTTATCTGTACTCCACCAGTTGGTTAGCCCACTCCAGATAATCTCATTTCTTCACAGCCACTGACACCTGGCCACTTCATTCACTTACATTTTTGTTATTTGGAGCGGTTGAACAAATAATCAAGTTGCAACGATAACGTATTTGAGCACCAGGTAGTTCAGTCTGCTTAAGAACGATGTTCATGTTTAACCTGAGTGAGATTATCCCAAATATCTGACTTTATATGTGCTGTTTTTAAATGTTTTCTACCTTGCAGTGAGGCTTGCCAGCTAATGGTAGACGCATAACCTGACAATCTTTACTGCGCTTCTTTTGTGGTGAAAGTGTAAGAAATAGTACTGTAGATGCCAAAAGAAATGAAAATCAAGATTTCAACAAATAATTCACAACAGATAATACACAAAATGGAGGGGGGCTTTTCTGCAAAACAGACATCCAGCAGGTTTCTGTGGACACATACAAGCAATTGCGTGAATCACGAAAGGCCACATAAACAATGGTTTATGTAACCAGAGCAACACAACAAAAACTATCCATAAATAAATACTAGAACATGTGGTTTACTGGTCTACCATGACAATGCTTTTCACAACAGAACTTTTCTTTTTTCCTTTTGCTTCCGTCTTATTTTGCACCCCTTTGCCAGAAAACATCCATAAAAATAGATCAGGCAAGCTGAGAGATATAAAAAGGCCACACTACCTATAATCTACTCAGTCAGGAAGGTTGTAAGATAGCCGTTAACAAAGCAGGATCTCAAAATCTGCCCCAAGGGCACAAGCAGGCCACAGTGTTTAATGACCACCACAATCCTCCTGTGGCATTGCATTACTGCTGGGCTGAGACCAACCTGACACTTACTGGAACAGACAGAATGTGCGGTGCGATCTTTAGTAAATATTACATGGTTATAGAACCATTTGATCGTTTAAATGCTTCTTTGAAGTGCGTATGGGGTTGTTATTGTTGTTATTATTCTTATCTTCATGACGGAGCACTTTGTGAATACAGTCTTAGGACCTTCCTAACTGTTCCTAACTATGTAGCATCAGAAAGCGTTCCAGAAGTGTTTGCTGCAAGTCAGAACCCTTTTCGGAAAAATACTGAACTGTTTTATATAGCCTGGGGTGGTGGTGGTCTAGTGGGTAGTATACTTGCCTCTGGACCAAGAGCTCATGGGTTCGAATCCTACCTTCAGCAGACCACCACTGGGTCCCTGAGCAAGACCCTTTACCCCAAGTTGCTCCATGGAGACTGTTAGGGAATGGAAGTCACTTTGGATAAAAGCGAATGGAAGTCACTTTGGATAAAAGCGACTGCTAAATACCATAAACGTAAATGTAACAGCAGAGGAACTGTGGTACTGAGCATCTATCATAAAGCAAGGCCTGTGAACAGTGGAGAGTCATGTAGAGAACTGCTCGTGAGCTAAATACTACATTACACGTCAACCAGCGAGCGATTCAAAACACCCAAGGACTCCCATTCTCCAGCTCAGTCCCTGTCAGACTGACTCTCCTCGGGGCATAACACCACATACCTCTCTGACCACATCCACTCAGCTGTGGCCTTACCTTGAGTTGTAACTGAGCTAATTGCTGTAGGTGGTGTGTTACTGGAGCCGCATGAAAAGAAGTGAAGGCTCTGAACTTTTCATACTGATAGCATTAGACAATCCCCAGCGCTATCACTGCCTGCGAAAAAAAACATGCACCCTGACTCCTTTTCCACGGAGATCTGGAAAGCACCATGACAGAATAACTCCAAAGCCAAAACAGCGTGGTTTTAGCCTGGTACTACAGTACTATTGTTGTTTTTTTGGGTAAGAAATGTGATAATGGCTGTCAGAGCGAAAAAGCAAACTTGTTACATGAGAGTATATTGGCGTTATCACAGCAGAGCCTCCACAATGGTAACTTTATAGGACGAGGGCATTCATATAAAACATTAATATAGGATTCTGGATGTGTATTGGTCCATTTATCATGCAATGTATAATGTAAAGGCCTGCTGGCATTATTAAATGAAAAAAGTGGTTTTGATATGACAGCCATGATAAACAACATGCATGTTAGTGAATGAATGCAATATGCATTTCAGAGCAAAGGGTGCAAAACGACTATAAACGACTATTAATAGATTTATTAATGACGGTTAATCGTACTTGTCATTGTACTGTGGTGCATTTTTATAACACACTACACTGTCTTGACCTGAGAGAAACAAAAACGTGTCTTCAACCGTCTCAGCATCCAAATGCCTCCTCTGAGGTAAAACCCTAATGGCTGCATTTACACATTATTCTACCAATGTTCCATAGATGCCTTAGCGTGAACTGTACGATCTATTATCCTGGTTATAACTTAACCATGTTTCCTCTTGTCAAGATGGACCCCGAGTGTGGTTCAGAAAACACATTAGTAAAACCTTTCTCTCCTTTCCTCCCTCTCTTCATAATCAGCTGCTGTTCACGGCAAATTTCCATTTCATTCCAGCCGGCCAAATGTCCACATTACTGGGTTTGAAGCTCATTCAGCCATAAATGATTATATTCCTCTAATAAACACAGGAGTCCACTCACATGGCCCGACTGGGCTGTGTTAATGCATCCGGCACAAGGGGCAGGGAGGGGGGAGGGCGGGGAACACGCTTATAAAAATCTCAGTGAACCACGGAGAATGGGATCCTTTCATATTTCCATAATGTGTTCCAGTCATCCTGACCATGATCTGGTAAACAGTGCGGGCGAGTCCACAGACGAGTGAGAGGAAAGAGAGAGCCACCAGGTCTGCAAACGCCACCCATTAACCCCTGAAAGCATACCTCAGGTCACGAGCAACCATGCCCTCATTTCCTCCCTCTGCCTCTGTTTTCCAGGTGAAGCGACAAACAAAACATCAAAACATAACATTCATTTTATCTGTTTATTATTAAAATAGGTGTAAGTCTCAAGGTATGAAAGGTATTGGGCATTATGGCAAAAATATAACCACTTACATTGTTACAACATGTTAAGTGTGATGATATTCAGTTTTTCTAAGATATGATAAGCTGAAACACTCAAAAATGGCCCCATTTTCAAAGAACACTACAGAAAATGACTTTATATGTGTAAGTGATTACACATATATATTTCTACCAGGCATGTTAACGCGTTATTTAATTAACGGTGACATTCTATCGCGCGTTAACACAGTTTTTAAAAATGACTCTTATTTTGAAAGGTCCCCTGATAAAAGAAAAATGTTTCATGCTGGTACCTGCTCAGAAAAAAAAAGAAAACAGATTTATAAATGTTAACTTGCTGTTGCTCGGAAGGTGTCTGATATACTGTTCTGATGGTGTTCTGATGATTTATGCTGCCTTGTCGAAAAATGCTACCGTAGTGCAAATCAACAGCAGAGTCTATCGATTCACGCTACCCTGCCAAAAAACGCTCCCTTTAAGTGTATAGAGTTCATACAGTTTATAACACTGATAATTATGAGAGATAGAAAAATAATATGCATAATCAGACAAAAAATATTTTTAATTTAAAATACTTATATATACCTATATGCAGAGTATTGATTCATGCTGCCTTGTCAAAAAATGCTAACTTGAAGCTTATTCAGTTAATACAGTCAGTTTATAACACTGATAATGATGAGAAAATGATGATAATAGGCTCTAAGTCTCAGACGTTTTTACGGGACAGGGGTGGGCAAATAGCTTTGGTTTTATATTTGATTTGATTACATTAATGTTTAAGTTGAGATTTAGAAATACATGAACTGTAACAGAACTGTGTAACTGTGTTAAAGGGAACGCTACTGTTAAAAAGCTCCTTATAAGTTTAAAGTGTTTGCAAACCAAATGTTATGGCACTTTTGTTCATTGAGCAGTCCTTTTAAAATTAAAGGGGATACACTTCTTTTGAATTCATTACTGAATTTTGTGTTTAACAGAAAATCATGCGATTATTCACGATTAAAACATTTTAATCGATGCCCAGCATTAGTATATTAGTATATATATACAGCCATGGAAAAAAATAATAAGACCACTTTTCCCTTTTTTCTGTTCACTGTTTGTGCAATTTGTGTGTCTGAGTGTATAAAACGCTATTCTATTCTGAACTATTGCAGTGTGTGTGTGTAAAAAATAAGAAATGCCTCCATATGTGTTGTGAGTGCAGTAGTGTTTGTAGAGCAGCTTTTCTTACTGCTGTTTTCCAGCAGCTTCACTCCTGATTTAGTTTCTGATGGGGTGAAACAGAGCCACATATGTACACACTCTCCTCTTAACATCACTATTTTAATTGTTGCAATTGTAAAATAATGTACGAGTGTTGTGTAGTTTAACATTTCCAGGGTATAATCAATTATTTATGATGTATTATTTGTACATTTTCTCCAAACATTTTTCTGTTTGGATTTTTGAATCAAGTGTGGTTAACAGTGTATAAAACAATAGTGACCTGCACATTTTACACACACACACTGTGCAAAAGCAATAACTAGAAAATAAATGATGCCGTCTCTTATTTTTTTTCCATGGCTATATATACATATATACACACACACAACCTATGACAGTCAACTATACAGTAATATATACCAATAATTTGGGTGCTTTAGGCCCTACAAATTCTGGTATTGGTGAAAGCAGCTGGGGTGTCATAATCACGTAGCTAACAGCATCATCAACATACCAGGTACACATATCGTGTTGTAATCACATCCACAGTAAAATGACAGCCAACTGAAAAACCTATTCTATACTTCAGGCTATATTTTCCCTGTATTTTACAATTTGCATTATTCACACCTTACAATGTACTGTGTTTGTAAAGTATGGACAGAATTTAATTTAAACATATATTTTCCCAAGAATAGGATGAATAAATAATTAAAATGATTTAATTAAAATGATATGTCTTTTTTTTTTTACTACCAATTTAATTAACTGTAACCTAAAACAGAGTATGACTGTGAAATGGCAGCCTAAAAAACTTAAAACCAGTATATAAACAGTAAAACACAGCCCATGAGTGTAAAGTTAATAAGCCACCTGGGCTTGTTCTGCGAAACATACTAAATACGCTAAATTAAATGTGTTAATGTTTCAGCTCTCAGCTGTAAGTACAGCCATTAATATACACTAATTACATTTTAACAGTTGATTGGCATTGTTAAACCAATTTAAATTGTTTGTCTTATTAAACCTTTCTGAATTCAAAATAAGCTCCAATGTTTTTCATTGTCTTCTGTCTTCAGCTGGAATGATCTGTTACGAAACTCAATTCATTCGCACTGAAATGTTTAGCCACGTGGAAGCAGAGGCACTAAAGCATACTGAGCCCACCTCTAGGGAGCCCTGAATAAACAAAAGAAGGAAAAAGGGCGCTGGTCCCTAAACCTCCTCAGACACCTCGTGTGTACAATGAAAGAAAGTAGTGACTGAATTAGGAGTCTAGTCTGGTGTGGATGAGCCGGTGACCTTGGCCCAGTGCTGCGAGCAAGGGGACAAATCCTATTACAGTTAATAAAGCGGTAGAGGAAGTAACAGGTTGGGCCTGGCTTTAAGACAGCTTAAATACAGTCAGCGGTCTGCTGAACCGCACAAGAGTGGAAATACAACTCCTCACCACTATGACATGCTATTACTGAGTCCATATATCCATTAAGTTACTGTCATTTGATGATACTGTACTGACACGCCGGTAAAGAACAGTGATGCAGGTCATTTAAAGTCACTACTGAAATATAGGGCAGCTTCAGACGTGTTTTCTTTCTGACTTCAGCTCATACAAGGTACAAATCAATGACACTGAAATACTTAAAAGACCCATATCCTCCTTTTTTATTGCATTCTGTTATTTCCCTGAGGTCTGCTTATGATGTCTGAGAGCGTTTAGGTCCCATTTTTACACCAGTCAGTACTGAGAACCTCCCTTTTCGTTTAATATACTTAAACATATTAAGTAATTAACAAGCTCCCCATATGCTTTGCCTGACTATTAAGGCTTTTTATGTTATTATTAAACCGAACCCTCACAAACAAACTACTCTTTAATTTTACAATAGTTATGATCTTTTGAAGTATCTGTAAAAACCCAAAACTGAAAAAAATTCAATGTAAAGAATCCACTACATTCCATCCGTGTTTTCTCCTAGACCCTGTCCTAAACTGTCATACATTTACTGCCCTAAAAGTTAGAATAATGCTGTGCTAGATTTGACATTTGGTTAAACTTCTTTATGGCACTGCACTGTTCCTTCACTCTCAGTTCACTTTTCATCTTCAGTTTTTGAACTGGTTGAAAAATAATAATTTTACATCCTTCAGATCCATTACTGATAAGATGGCTCACATACACATGTGCACAGACACACATTCATTCATCTTTCTGCCAGTAAAATATTTAAGGAAAGTGATATTAACATGAATGCTAACAGGCCAACCAGTGCTAATCAATGCCATAAAATAACTTAAAATCAGGCTTAT
>JBBPCX010000035.1:3281668-3297103 GCA_037974365.1 Hydrocynus forskahlii
GAGAGAGAGAGAGAGAGAGAGAGAGAGAGAGAGAGAGAGAGAGAGAGAGAGAGAGAGAGAGAGAGAGAGACAGAGAACTCAAGCCTGGACACACAACCCACTGACTCTGAACCAATAACTAGTCATTATCTTCCATTTCCCAATGACCATTACTCAGACACCTGGCTGAGGCCTACCATTCAAAACACAAGGAACTACAAGGAACGGACGAGAGCAGCTAAAACAGACTCTCAGTGGTTTGAAAGCATCGACAGGAAGTCTGTTTGTGCGTGTATGTGTGTGTTTGAGGGTTAAAGCCAGGGCATGGAGAGGATCATCTATTGAGGGTCACAGAAATGTCTTTTCCCCTTCGGTTAGTTGGAGAAATAAAGGACAGCGGTCGGAGCCGGAGGAGCCCTAGGCCAGCACAAAGCCCGGATTTAGCTGAGCTGCTGTAAATCGCTTGGTTGATTTGGCAAAGCTGGGCTCAGCCCGATGCTCTGACAGTGGTTAAAGGGGCGCAGAGCAAGTGCTGAAAACAAACCATTTCAACAGAATTTTTATGTAAACATAAGGTTCAACTCTCCACGGACACTTCTGAATGTACACAGAAAAGCATTTCTGAAACATGCAGACTAAGCATGGGAAATCTGGAATATAACACTATGATATACACTTATTTATATAAAAAAGAAGCATTTTCACAATAAAGAACATTTAGTTTCAGAAAATAAGGCCATAAAACTATTTAAGAAAGATCAGTAGGAAAACCCAAACAACTGGTAAAATCAAATGAATAAAGTAAGTGCCATAATAGGCTGACATCTACTAGTTCTTTGGGATGAAACCAGTTCTCAGGGCCACCCAGGTGGTCCACATTTCTGCTCCAGCCTAAATGACTGTGTATACAATTGGAGTAAAAATGCAAATCCTTAGCACGACCCTGGAGGTTGGTTTGAAGACCATAGTACAGAATCGGCCAAGAAATGGACAGATCTTTGCTGAAAATCCACAATCAGCAATTTATTACTTTAATTGTGGAGAACTTATGCTTCATTTTATGTGGTAAATAAGTTCATGCAGGTTGTAATGTATCTGAATGCTGCTGCTACACCGATGTACCAGTATGTCACAAATCTGCAAGATTCATTGAGCTCAACAGTCAGCTGTCTCACACTTTCCCTGTTTTAGATTGATGCTTTTTAAAAAAAAAAAAAAGAGAGATTTACAAATCCAAAAGGCTAGTTTGGCCCATTAAGGAGGAATAAAGCCATTCATGTTGTGACTTTGGTTAATAGAAAGTGCTGGAAATATTCAAATGTGTTCATTTAAATCACAAAGAACTAAAAGGAAAAGCTAGAAAATATCAGCCAACAACTCATGTTGTTTTTATACTCTGGTTATCAAGCTCTCTGGACTTGGTCTTTTTTTTATTGTACGTGTACCTGTCATCAGTGGTCAGAAATAACACGGTCGCGTAATTTATCATGTAAATGACAGCGATAACGTATCATCCTACTGCCCACCCCTGATGCAGACTTAGAACAGAGCCAGACTGTCTCCCTGAACAGCTGCTGGGCTACACACTAATTTGACCCAATTATACCAGAGACACTGTAATCATGCAGTCAACCAAAGAGACTTATACACCAGAGCAATGTGTCAGTGTGTACCAAAATTAAGTTCGCAGTACAGCCTGGTTTAGAATTTGTCACCGCTGCTCTTCTGTTCTTTTTGTTTTTAAATACAATGTTTGTTTTGTTACAAATGCGACACGCATACTGAGACGCCGACTGAAGATGATCACTCGTTCGTACAAAAATCTTCATTCTGAAGGTCACAGAACGCAGACCTGAATACACACCACTGATTCAGCCCAGATATCAATTCTTCACCACACTTAGTTTGTTAGTTCTGTCTCTATAAGGATCATTAGCATCGTATTCAAATCTCATTTCCACATGAATAATATATGTTACGTCAACACAATTATTGCCGAATATGAGTAATCAGAAAATTGTGTTGATGCAACATATTTTATTCATGTGGAAATGATTCAGTGCATCACTCGATCGTGCAGATTCAGAAACAGATTCTCTGTTTTGCATTTATATGACAGTCAACATAGCAATCGTCTGTTTTTGAGCATTAAATGCTTATAGCCCATTGTCTCTTCCTGTCAGACAAAAAGTTGCACAGTCAGACAGGTCAGAATTCAGCCTTTCAAGCACTCTTCCCTTCATCCATTAAGAAATCTTTTACAGCAAGCTCTTCATTCCAGCTAAAAAAAGTTCTCAGCCTAACACCGCCGACCGCCTGCTGCCGAGCGACTTTGATGTCAATGAGCGAGGAAAACACTACGACTGCACAACTTCATCTCGAGTGACTTGAAAAGAGGCTGCCTTGGCTTTATTTGGCACAGATTTATGTCTCCCCACATGTGCCATGCGCTCGATATCACGCGAGGATGTCTGTATTCCCGTGAGAATGGAGGGAAAGCGGTCTGCGTAACAGGTGTGCCAGGAGCAGTGAGAGCGCATTGTTGGGAGCTGCATTGTTGCAGCGGAGGGCAGGTGCAGGTAAACACAATGCTGGGCCTCTCCCTGCACTTCACAACAGGAAGCCGAATTGAGCCGTGACAGCGCACTGTCAACAGTGACTACAGGCTGCGCGCATACCTAACAAAGGCCGCTCCGCACCCGCAGCGACGGCACCGCTACAGAAACAGTGAGAGAGAGAGAAAGGAGCCATGAGGAGCAACGTTCGCACAATACTGGCACACAACGCAGCCAATAAACAATACTCGGGAAGTGGCTAATTCCGTTTGGAGTGCAAAACACAGACGCTGATCTAAACAAGGCTTTTCACGGCATACAGAGCCTTAATATGAACAAAAAAGCAACTTTTTACTATAAATGGACATCATAAAAACATTCACATTGCATCTAACCCTACACCTAGCCGTTGTCTCATTATTTTAAAAGAAGTAGTTTGGACAATGTGAAGTGCACACTGTGTCGGTCCACCTTTTTTTTTTTTTTTTTTTCGTGCAAAAACAAGCAAACAGACCCTCACATACATACAGTTCTCTAACAGATGGCCCTATACATAATGGTATGCGATGCTTTGTTAATGAACTGTACCGGCACACTGGGATGCAGTGACGTCATCATGGCTGGATGTTGATGTCCTTTGTTTAACTGTGAATTACAACTCGTCTATTACTCGCTAAATACAGACGGGAACCAAAAGTGGGGCATTCTTTCGCCTCGTGGCTTTAAAATTGGTTTAACGGCTTTGACTTGCACACTCGTCAGCCTAGCAGATTTCTCCTCCATATTGGTAAAGTGTGCTTCACTTTTAAATACAGACTACTGCTTTATTTTTCATACAAATATCTACAAATCCTACAAACCAAATGAGTTATAATGATCCCCTGTATGACAATGCCTCATTATTCAGAACTGATTAGATTCACAACGTCTCTGTGACTTTAGAACAAATAATTTAGCGACTTCCGTCATGTCCCTTGAAGAACAATAGAGCTCTCAATCTCTCTCTCTCCCTCTCTCTCTCTCTCTCTCTCTCTCTCTCTACGATGTGTGCATGTTGTATTATTTTTCACTATCTGTCTTTGAGATGTTGAGACCTTGAGATGTTCTCCTCAGCCCAGTCTTAATGCAGTGCTCCGTGAGAAAGTGTGTGTAACTCACCCCATTTTTCGGGTAGGCTATCCATCCTAGGTCACCCATTACAGAGCGAGAGTCCAGCAAGTTCACTGCAAGAGACCAGGACACAGGGACAAATTATTTAGCTTATACTCATACAACCCATTCAGTCACTATGAATCACGATTTCCCCTCCAAATGACAATCAACCTGGAGCAAACCTGCTTTGTTTTGAAAAAGAAAGGACATCTACTGACACCTTGAAGACATGCACATGGGCTTACACTTTATGTTTTATTAGTTTCAGCTAATAGCATAATAAATACCTAATAACTTAAAGCAGTTACAGATCATTCATTTCAGGAATGGGTGACAAAGGAAAAACACAACACGAGGTTCGATAAGAGACCAAAAGAAGCCACAGCTGAAAAATACTATCAAAGAAATATGAATACAGTGATTAAACACACTAAGCCCATTTATGCTTTTTTGTGATGAAACCTGCTGTTAAGGACTGACGGAATCCATGTTATGGTCAGAATGGTTTTTTTTTTAATGTAAAGTGACATAAAATGATCCTGATAAAAGTCATTATCATTGCATATTAATGATACTGAATTACTAAGTAATAAACATGCAGTTTAAGGTGTAGTATAAGATGACAATGTGTGAAAAAAAATACAAAAAATTTAGTCTTTATTGTATAGGATTAATCTGCTTGCAAGCAAATGTATAACTCCTTCTTAGGGGCTAGTAAGAATATGTGCAGGGTGTGTGCAGTTCATGCCAAGGCATAGACAAATGGTGCCATTTCATTAGCAATTCACCTGTGCAACTATTCAAATTACCCACCGCGGTCTTGCTACAGCTGGCGTATTTTTCCGAATGGCTCTCGCTACTGCCATAAAATATAATTAGATGACCTTTGGAATTGCCGTCTGACTGTCAGTGAATTGGACTTTAATCAGAGGTTACACGGCTGCACCGTTTAGCGAGGGTGAAACCACTTAGGGACGTCCGCAAGCAGCTCAATAAAAACGCCTGCCTATAGCAAACATAAAGTTGTACAGGAGATGGTGGAGGGAACGCGACACATGGCAGATGGACCATTGAGGCAGAATCAGACTGCAAGTTCAGCTGTATAAAGCAATTCAATCAGAAAACTACTAAAAATACAACAAGCATAAAACAAACTGTGACTGTAACGCTAATAGAAAGTATATGAGGCCACTAGAACTGTATAGGTTTTGCACAATTGTACAGGCTTGAATGCTAATAAAACAGGAACATCCAGTCCTCGATGTGTAATACATCACTACACTCAAACGTGTACATTTATAGTTTGCAGTATATATTTTTTTAAATATTATACTGTTATATTTATATATGTTATATAACAAAGTGTAAGCTTTTTCCTATTAGTTATGCTGCTTCTACTTTCTTCTCTTGTTTGGTCTACTTTGCTGCTGTAACAATGCAAATATCCCATCCGTACAACTAATAGAGGGTTATTTTATCTAATCTAATCTCATCTCATCTTATCTACCGTTTAAAAGCAGTGTGAGAACTGTCTTTGTGAGAATTTCCCATTTAAAGTGCTCTAAATGGGTGCCGCACTTGAATGCCAGCAACATTATTGGTGTACATTGTTCTACTTAAGATGAAATATGTCCTGGGGAAAATCACATAGATCTAATTAGGACAAAAGCAGAAGTATAAAGTACTGAACTAGATCATGCCAGGGAGGTTATGTCCATCCTACGGCGAATATGAGGAGGAAAAAAAAAAGAAGTCCATCATGCAATATTCTGTCAGAGCTTTCAGCTTTAAGTGAATGATAATAAGGAGCTGGGGTGTGATGGGCTAAGCTGTAAGAGACAAAGAGAAGGGCAGTCGTGGCCAAACAAGAAAAAACAGCACATTCCTCTATTCTGATGGAGACGAGATTCGAATAAAAGGACCAGGGGCGAAGTAGCTAGCATGCTTGTTGTATTTTGAGAAGAACAGAAAGGTTCAAATTGCCTGGAAAGGAAGAAACGTTCTGCAGAGGAATGTATCTAAGGAAAAGGTCCGAATGCAAATGCGCAAACTGTGATTGTGTCCTCGTCCGCTCTCATTCAGACGAGCGCGGCAGATCGGAGCAGAGGTCACGGCTCTGCGAATCAGGGAGTTTGTTAAAATTCTGCAGGGGTGAAGCCAGAATGACTTTCAAGGGAAACGTTATCCCGCCTCATCTGCTGCGCCATTGTGGGTGCCGATAGAGGCACGCAGCCGCCCCGTGGCCCACGATTCATTGTGCCATCCTCAAGCCTTGCAATCAATCACACTCTCCAAATACCTGTCACGCACCGTCCATATGCTGACTCCAAGCGCTCATTTGAATATTTACATATTCCATAAGAGAGAGCGCTTTGACTAAATGACAAATTGGGTTGTTGGGCAGAATTTCGTCAAGCTATGGCGAGAACAACCCCCAGCCCTGAAATGTGCAGAAGGATAAAAATGTTCTAAACTTTTAATGCATATTAATGCAATCAGATCAGAACTCCAAGTCATTTGGACCATTTCTGTCCCTCCATTCATCATAAAAGGCCCAGATAACTAACACGGCAGCTGGTGTTCCCAAACAGTGTTAAAATAATCATTCATTCATTCATTTTCGGTAACTGCGAAATCCTTACCAGGGTCGCGGGTTAAAACAATAATAGTAATAAAAATAAAAGATGAAAAAAAGTGATATTACATTACAGCGATGATTTGTTGACGTACTGTTTTGCATAACTATGCAAATCAACAGAGCAGAGTGCACTTTCTCCTGCTTTAAAAATGCAGCACTGCACAACACGCTGTCCTGCACCAAGCTGTAGAGAGGAGCGTATGCGAGGCTGCTGTATAGTTGTGCAATGCCGAAAATGATGCATAGATGTCAGTGTGTGGCACATGCTGACAGAAACAGGTCTTTGAGAACTGAGGCGCCTTCGCCTTTGTCTCATTCTTCACTCGTGTTTACTGCTGATGGCCATATTTCACATACACATTTTCATACATAACACAAAGTCAGCTGTTTCAGGAGAAAGATGCTGATTATGATGCAGAAATATTAGTACACTTACATACAAGTCATTCTAACAAAAAATCCCCAAAAAGCTGTGCATTTATTTGTATACACACACACATATACACACACACACCCTCACACACAAGGATTATCATACCAACTTAAATTATAGCTATATAATGAACAATTTTATATATATAATCCACTTGAGGTCACAAAGCAAGATGTCAGAAACGGAATCTCAAAGATTTCAAGTTTCCTGAAACTTGCAACCACTCAGACTTGTGTGTGACTAGTTGATCTGATACCCAACTCCACAAGTTCAACATAAGGAGAGAGAGAGAGAGAGAGAGAGAGAGAGAGACAGAGAGAGAGTGCAAAAGAGCAAGAGCAGAATATTCCACCAAGCAAAACTGACCGAATACCTGCTGAGCTAAATAAACTCTCACACTCTTCATTATCTGTAGGACCCTGATCTAGACTCTACTACTATTTTTGCACCTCCATATGTCATTTATATATTGATTTGACCCCTTGATTGACTGACTGACTGCTTGCTTGACTGATTAATAGATGAATTGATTACCGTGTGCTTGACTAGTGTTCTTCCAATACCGGGCACTGACTCTGACGCACACTGAAGCTCTACTAAAAGAGGGCAGCAGTTTTAAGACCAGTTTCTCAGGCATGATTAGCACTTATCACTCTTCAGAGAGGTCTGAGAGCCAGACACTAATGCCTGTCAGGGTTCATTTCAAGCCATATGGAGATAACATGCAGTGACACAAGTGGTCACATGTAATCACATGTAAATAAAAAGGGGTGCCACAGTGCTGTGTGGGGTCTGGGGCCAGGAGGTGGTGACAGGTAGATGTTTTCTGCCTCTTATAAGCCACTGTCACTGTCTGAGAGACTCCTGATGAAGAGTTCAGAGTAAGGAGAGGATTACAGCCACAGAATAATAATACTGCATTATAAGTGACAGCAGCTAAATGAGCACCTTCTAGTAGCGCTACATATATGCCAAACTACTGCAGACAAATGTGTCCAGCCACTTTTTAGTGTACATTTATACCATTTATCCTTTAAAAACGTTTTTCTTACCTTCGTTGCTGGGAATACACAGGGTCCCCAGCACTGAGAAGCTGGAGAGGAGAATCCACACTTTTGTGATGAAACTCCACGGAGGAACCATGCTCTCAGGAGGACGGAGCACTGAGAGGGAAAATTGTTCAAATTCGTGTCGAGACAGGCGTACTGAAGTTCAGGTTCAGTACCGAATCCTTCCCGTGTGAGGCGTTTCCCAAGACATGAGCGTTTCTGACCAGAACTCTGTGGAACCGGAGGAACATGTGAACACCCAGAGACGAGCAGGTCGTTCTGGAGCACCCGAGCGTTGTTTTTTTCTTCCCCACCCGTATTCATAAAGGCCCCGCCCTTACTGCGCTAGGATTGGCTAGCAGAGTCCAGCCTTTTGCATTGATTGGCTAACAATCTTGTTCTTTGTGAACCACTAGCCAATCCTAGAGAAGAAAGCCGGGACTTGTCTGAAAACGGGTAGGAAAAGTGGAAAAGAAGCTGTCAGAAGCTGCCCCTCAGATCTGAGTTTAATGTTTTGAATGTTTTGAATGCAACGATCGCGTGCATTTTATAGATTCATAGATTATAGATTTTAGAGAGACATTTGATGCTAGGATATCGCTACACCAAGCACTTCAACGTCTTCATGAAGTCGTTTTAATTAGTTTGGCTGGCCACTCAGCCCAGCCCAGTATTCACCAACCTGGAGTTTAAATCAATCATTTTGTGATGTCACAAAAACATAGGCCACCACTCTGCACAGAAGTAATAAGGAGTGTGCCATACAAGGCACAGCACACAGCAGCCAATCAAAGCAGGGATCATTTGCATACATCAGTTGCAAAGGCACAGTAAAAGCAATCTGAATTTAAGGACAACAGAAATTGGAAAACGGTAGCATAAAAATCAGTTAAGTGGAAAAATGAAGGAAGAACCTGCTTTTGCTACATAAAACTAACAAAATGTAAGTGGACCCCAGGGGGGCGGGTGGGGGGGGGGGGGGGATTGGGGCTGGAATGGGGATCGATTAAATGCATGAAAAATGAGTAATATGGGCCCTTTAAGCCCAATTCATCACAGTTGTCCCAGCTAAGTGAGGTCTTTAGAAGTCTTTCATTAAAAAGGTAGTGTGTGATTTGAGTAGATGTCTGACAGAACATGTCCATATTAGCATATCAGAAGAAAACCCCATATTAACAAAATGAGTGGAAAAAAATCTTATTATTTATTATTTTGTACTTTTTTTTTTCGGTCCATTCATCAAGAAATGCTAGCCCAGCCTAAAAGATGACTGCTAATTTAAAATTGTGTAATAAAAACAAAAATATACTATAAACAACAATAATGGAGACCTTTTTATTCCAATCACCAATAATCCTGTAAGGTGGCCTATCTAAAGATAAACAAATAGCTCATAGTTCATAGTTTCTTCCTGGATGAATAAAGTTTTCTGATTCTGATCTATCATTTGTTATTATTGATCTGCTCACTTACATCATCTGTTCATATCGTGGTGATTTTTGTGGTCATAAAGTAGCCGAGTGGTCTGATGATCTGAAACAACAGCCCGGTAAGGTTGGCCGTTGAACACACGGTGCGTTTTATTACCAAGGCAAACATTCTGAGACTCAGGTCTTCCCTTGACCGCACTGATCTGAAGACTTGCATGCATTAAAAATCAAAACTGGTCCAGAAACAGTGCTTCCGCTTTAAAGGTGTTTTGCCTTTGCTCCCGCCTCTGCCTCCAGTTGAGCAGTGCTGCTCGGGCTCTTTCATCTGAGTGATGATGCTACATATTCCCGCTCCTTGCCCTCTCGACACCTCCCACGCTCTTCAAAGCTTGTGCTCATTCACCAGACGCTGGAGGAGGAACACACCAGCCAGCAGGAATCGCCTCTTCCCATTTGAACTCCCGAGTTTGAAGCTGACAAGCTAAAGGATCACAGCAGCGGCTTTGTCCTCAGACATCAGCGGCGACAGGAGGGAGGGGAGCGGGCCCTAAAAAATTAAGCATCGTAGGAGCATCTCTCTGTTAGCACGTGAACTGAAAATATTGCGGCATCTTCGCACGCTTCCAATAATCGGACCGATAAAAAGCAGAAGGCGTTTTCCACTAGAAGATTTGTTGTTTAGTTGCGTAGTTAAGTGTAGTGATAGGTTGGTTAGTGTAGTGGATAACGTTGCTGCCTTCCGCGTGGCATTCAACTCCCAACTTTGGCAGCATTCCAGTAAGAGTCTTCAGGCAAGACTCCTAATGCTACATTTGCCTCTACTTGTTTTTCCTTATTTGTGTATTAACCTTTGACTTTTTTTCTTTTTGACAGGGTTGCAAAGGTGTGTAACCTAGCTGGCAGTAACTTGGTGAAAAGCAGTTGTCGATTGGGACGAAGAACAGATGTGGACTACTTAAGCACTGATGTGCGTCGCTCTGGATAAGAGCGTCTGTTAAATGCTGTAAACATACAATGTAGTGTCCAAAAAGCATGTAAGGTGCTTTGGGTAAAAGCACATGCTAAATTCTGTAAATGTAAAATACCGCTTGGAAGTCTTTGGAGCCAAGACATAGAAGAACCTTCCAACGGATCGCTCTCTAAGGAGCTCTTCTTGGTGGACCGTTCTTGAAGTTAGCTCCACAAAATACAGAGTCATAGAAGCGTAGAACCACCGCCAGACTACTCTGTTTTCCAAAAGTTTATGTACACACTTTATGAGATCTTCACTAGGCAAGCTCTCTAACCTGATCCTACCCTTATTTCACCCCGATTCAGGCCCTGAATAGTGGTACAGTCCACCTGCAGGTCAGTCTGAGCCACGTCCATAGAACTTCAAAGCTGGGAGCATTAGGCATTTCAAAAAAAGAAGTCTGCAGACCCAGACTTCAGCATAATGAAAAGATGGGCCGGATTTGTCACGGCCCATGGCCCAAGACGAAGCGCTGCACGCTCTGAATCAGCGGGGTCCATGTCACCTTGGGCAGAAGGAAGGCTTGGTGTAGGCAGCTACAACTGTGCTGTCACTACTGATAAGCTGCTAAAGCGTGGGCTAACCGCCTCGGCCAAAAGTGCAAGAGGGGAGAAAAAGGGAGGCTTTTTCACTGCTATTGTCTTTCCACAATTACACTTAGGGTTGGTATGCCACCCTCCAGAGAAGTTATGCAGCAGAGAGTTCTGTAGAGAACCACAGGTGGTGAACTGATGCGGAAAACACTGGACCAGTTGTGATGAAGATGGATTTCACATGTGCTGCCCCAACCCTCTATGTGTTTAAATTAAAAATGAATATTTATTCAGAAATGAATTTGGGGACGGTGCCTCTCCCTTGGTCTGTTTTAGAAAACTTTAAATGACCTAGATGGTCTAAAAGGCCCAGTAAGGAGCCGCCAGACTACTTTTTAGAACTACAATCCCTGAGTGTTTTTTTTTTTTTTTCCAGCGCAGAAGGGCAGCCACTAAAAAGGTCCAGTGTGTGTTTTTGTGTCCACCAGCTCAATAATTCTGTTGAGTATTTTGCTGCCACAAAGCGATTTTGTCTCTTTTTTCCATAAACATTAACCAGATTGGGCCAACTGGTCACTGGCCATTGCCAGATTTTGTTCTTTCTATACAAAGAGGCTGACAGTGTGGCAGTGGTGAATAATGCTGATTGATGTCCTCATTGTTGCCCTTCTTTTCATCGGGCGTGAAAACAAGTCCAGTCTGAGGGGCTTTTGAAACTCTACCATGAACTCTATCTTAGACTGTATCTCTCTCTTTTTGGGGGACATTTTGGACTGAAGTGCTTTTGCAGTTTTCAGAGGATGACCGAGCAATTAAAATCAATACAATTCACTTCATATATAAATAACGATAAATATGTAAAATATATATATATTTTGCACTGTGTTTGTGTGTACTTATCTGAACTGCAAGCACACGCACACACGCACACACACACACCTAAATTGTTCCCCCACAAACAAAACTCCCACTTGAACTGCCCCCCATCCCCATAAACCCACACTGTACCATTCTCTTTATTTATTCCCTTTAGTCATATACAGCACATTTTTTATCCTGTTATTCTTGCTATTTTTATACTTGTTTTGTCCAATTTTGGAACAATGATTCATTATTGTTTTTCCTTCCCTCATAAGTCTTTGTATTCTTGCACATTTAATTATTGGTAGAATACAGTATCTGACACAATAATGAATTCACTAACAGTAGTAGTACTAATACGTTACTTTGTTTTTAAGACACACACAGTGCGTGTTCTCTGATATCTCACTGGGTAATGCAGTTATAAGGCCTATACTTTTTTTCTCCAAAAATTGTTTTATTCCAAATATTTTTTTGGTCCCCATTCACATTCAGTTTCAGAACTTCACATTCAGAGCTTCTGCATTCTTGAAATTTGACACGTCCATTCCAAACTATATTTCAAAAGGGTTTTTTCAAAGGATTTCCCAGTACACAAATCTGGACTAATGCTAGATATTGTGCTAATAATAATAACATGGAAGGACATTTATAATAACAGTGCATCTAATTCAAATAATAAAACAATGCTGATTTTGCAAAAGTCAAACAAACATCATCCAGTGGGTAGATAAAAAAAAAAAAAACTGTGCAGATTTATGCATATTTTATTTTATCACATTTGCTTAGCAATTTTTTTTAAAATCATAAAATACATTTTTTGGGATTTCTGGATTCAACTGTATATATACACACACACAGAGACACTATTAACTTTAACAATGATGTTTCACCAAAAGAAACGTCACTCCAAAGCACCTGTATTTTTAAGGTTGAAGCTGAGTTGCTGAAAATATTGGCCTGTTTAATAGAGCCTCTCTTCCGGTTAGCAGTAGCTGAGGTAACACCATGAAATGCTAACATATGGTGATTATGTGACCTGCATTGGATCTGCCACAAGAGCAGCTCTGTCCTTGCAGCTCAGACGTCTTCCACACCCTGCTGTCACGAAAAACCAGCTGCGTCTGCGGCCCAATAAACCAGAAATCAATGTCAAGAAGCGATTCCTGGTTTCTTTTTTTGGGGTTTATTACTATTTCTAGCTGCCTGTTGTTTTACTGAATCCTGTAAGTTCTGCAACACTAGTAGACCCATCCCTGATATCAAACCCAATTTGCCAAAACCCTTTTTGCTGATTGGATTGTTGTGAAGGCTTAACCACCCATGGTCTGCTAGAGTTAAGCAGTGTCTGCAAAGTTTGCAACTCTAATGCTACCAAAGCTGTCGAACACCATTGCTTCACACATCGTGCCCCTCACTGCCACGTCAAATCTAATGTTTCACTTTGGCTGCGCATATCGGGAACTGTTTCCCAGCTTTCTAAGCCTCGTCAAATGGGCTTTCAGAGGAAGTGTGGAGGACCCTGTTAAGCCCCTTGATCCACTAAAACAAATGTTTTGTGTCAGTGGTCACTCTGACATCCATTAACGCGAAAGGGAGTTAGTGAGGCCGGCCTTGTCCCTAATTAATACGCACAGCCTTTAAAACAACATGTGCAGGGCAGGACCAACAGAGATAATGAAGCAAGACATCACTCATTGTCCGCCAATGCCTGTCACTGCCCCATAAAATAGATGGTGATGTATGTAGATACAAAACATTCAAAACGAGTTTATGATTGCTATAATATAAAACCAATTTTATTTATTACAAAGCCCAGTATAAATTGCTTTTTAATCATGCTAGTCCGTTTGGATGTTGAATAATTAGTAGAAGCCTGTTTAAAATGTCCCCTATACATCTCAAACCAATGATTGATTCCAATGTACAGAATAAATAAACTGTTTTGAAAGAAGTCATAACACAGTTACTGTCAAGAATGTTTGTAAGTTTGTAATTACAAATGTGCATTTGTGAGATCCTGCATTGCACTAATGCTCACAAAAGCAAGTAATACAAATAGCGCTTATAAGCTCCCCTTATAATCTACTGAATATGACCCTATTTTTATCACTTCAATTACACTCAAAGCCGATTCATCAGTATTAATTGTTTTACATTTTGTTTTATTATTGTTTGCTTTTGTGTTTATATGAAACCTCGAATAATTATTTAACATTACTCAAGTCTTTTTGACAGTTCTAAACATATAACAAAAAAAAAATGTGGCACATGCAAAAGTTATTATGAGTTGTATATTTTATGGAATATTTTGAATTCCCGATATAATAAAATGCTATTTTTAAGTTTGTTCTCTGTAGAGATTGTTACTTCTTTTCACTTGGTCTTGTAGCTAAGTATGCTGCTGCTAATATAAAGTGCATATTTCTTAGAGGGGCTAATTTGCGATGGCAGTAAGTCATTACGATGCAGATTTTACAGCTGCATTCTCCGCATGCATTCCCTCTCTCTCTTAATTAAGAGCTCCATTAAAGTGCCACTTGAAAAAGTCATTAGTTATGAATGTCTCCAGACATTAGGATACAGGTATTTCCTGCTCATCTGGCTCATAAGAGTGCTGCACCTGACTGTGGTCTGCAGTTTGCGCTAAGGAAGGCTGGTTTCGGCCATGCTCTGCCTAACCCAGCTGTCCGAACCACAAATCTTCTTAATCAAAGGGGAGGAGGGGGTTGTTCAGATGGAGAGGCCGTCTGTTACTTCATGTTTGCGCCTGCGAGTGGTTAGGTTTCGTGTACCACTGGCCCTGCGCTTGCGCTGCAGAGCCTCCACTGCGGTAATGAGTTTAATCCTGTTACACAGGGGGGCTTCCTAATCTTTATGTTTGGCCTGTGATGGGAAATCACAGACCCACTCCAGTTCAGATCTAGTTGGAGTGAGACCTGGAGGGTAGGGACAGCATTTCACATTGCACTTATTTTGATAACAACTGCAGTTTCTATAGATATTCAGCACATGAAAACCCATCGAACCCTTGATGTCATACGGCAACATGGGACACATCCATACTCAGCCCACAGATGTGTTTTGTTCAGGGGAGAAAGGAGGATGGAGACACTATACTTCAGTGAAAGCATGGGTAGTGTATCAAGTTTCTCAAGGAAAAAGAGTCTAAAATATAATGGAGTGAAAGTGCTGTTATGAGTCAGAGGTGCTGGTCTTCGCATAGCTGTGGGCAGTTCCATATTGCAAAGTTGTAAATTTTGTTGGTGTTTCGATAAAATCAACAATTAAAAAAATAAATAAACAGAAACAATTTGACTTTTGATATTTGAAAGTTTAATATTTAAAAGTATAGTATTAAAATTATTTCTGAAGTAACTTAAGTAAAAGTACTTAATACTAATAGCAGTAATCCTTTATTCATGTGGTGCATTGGTCCTGACATTGGTATCGATCACAAGTTTGATCCCCAGCAATGCTGCAGCCATCCATGGCTAGGAGTTAACACACCTGACAGTTAGCCCAGTGTTATGCCTGGAATACTTTGGGCTGTTCCCAGATAAAAGCTGACAATGGTGAAAAAATTGTGTTGATTCTTTTGGTCGTGGCTCCTAAACAGCGGCCTACATATATCTTCACACACACTACATTTACAGACCTTCACACACACCATCGTACATCCACACACCTTCACACAGACCATCATACATCTATACACCTTCACACACACCATCGTACATCCACACACCTTCACACAGACCATCATACATCTATACACCTTCACACACACCAT
>JBBPCX010000035.1:3304412-3318342 GCA_037974365.1 Hydrocynus forskahlii
CAAACTCCACACACACACACACACACACACACACACACACACACACACACACACACACACACACACAAGACCAGGACTCGAACCCCCAGCCCTAGAGGTGTGAGGCAACAGCACTACCCACTGTGCTACAATGGGGCCTAGAAAATCTCAGTGTGTGCAAAAATATTTGACTGGTAGTGCACCCTATAGCATAACAGAGCCAAAAGAGCATTAAGCACCCAAGCCTGTACTGTTCTCTCGGCAAACGCCACACATGCACCCGCCTTCTGGGGATGACTCATTTGACCATATGACTGTTTTCCACATCTCTGTAGAGCAGAGCCTGTGGTTTTTACACCACTGACCTCTCAGGCAGTCAACTGACCCTGTAATGAGGGGATTTTGCACTGCAGCCCTACTATAATATCCCTCTCTATATTGCCATTGAAAAAAAATAAGAGACCACTTTTCCCTTTTTTCTCTTCATTGTTTGTAAAATTTGCAGCAGTGTGTGTGTGTAAAACGCGCAGGTTGCTATTCTTTTACAAACTATTGCCGTGTGAGCTGTGTAAAAAATAAAAAATGCCTCCAAATGTGTTGTGAGTGCAGTAGTGTTTGTAGAGCAGCTTTTCTATCTGCTGTATTCCAGCAGCTTCACTCCTGATTCAGCTTCTGATGGGATGAAACAGAGTCACACATTCACACTCTATGCTGTTAACATCACTATTTTAATTGTTGCAATTGTAAAATAATGTAAGAGTGGTGTGTAGTTTAACATTTCCAAGGTATAATAAATTATTTACATGCAATATTTTTTTATTTTGTCCTAATTTTGTTTGGAATTGTAAATCAAGTGTGGTCAGTAGTGTATAAAACAACAGTAACACACACATTTTACACATTCACACGCCTACAAATTGCAAAAGCAAGGAGCAGAAAAAAATGATGCGGTCTCTTATTTTTTTTCGATAGCTGCATATCTGTGCCTACAGTCTGATTTCGCCCCGCATTGACATTCTCAGTCATTTGAGGAACAGCTGTTTTTGTGTTTTTCCATACATATCACACATTCACTAGAAGTATCATCTTGTACAAGTGTCACACTTACTGGTGCTTTCCAACCCTGTTTACTGGTATCTTTGCCATAGATCCAAAAACGGTCACTTTTATCACCATTCCTATTGAAGCACGAGCCAGCTGAGTGGTCTTTGGGACTGAAGCCCTGCCATCCATCCCAGTAATGACCCCTCTTTCGCTTTCTTCTTCCCACCTCAGTCCAAAATCAGGGTCAGCAAGGCCTGCTCAGCAGTTTATATCTTTCCACAAACATGTAGGACATTAGCTGTCAGATTAAATCAACTGTTTGCTACATATTGAGACACTCCTATTCAGTTTATTTTAGTGAAAATATTAAAGAACATCAATACATGGACATCTGTGTACAGATATGTTTTTGCATGAATATGCTGTATTTCTCTCACTCCCAAGAAATGCATGTAAGATGACTATTAAATTGCTCAGAACATGAACTGATTATTTTCAAAAATAGACAATTAAAAAATCCATTGTCATTTTTAATGTTATTTACTCTACAGTAGTGAAATTAATGCATTTTCATTCCTCCAAAACCAGACTCTTTCTGTACAAAATCCATCCGCATTAAATAACCTCCTTGCCGGAGACCACATCGTGTGTCTGAAATGACGATCTTCTGATCTTGCTCCAGTTGCTCCAGGTGCTAATGGAGTAATGGCTCCACTTTGGGTGGATTCCTTCTTAAATGTTCAGTGAATGTCAGAAGGTTACACAATAAAGGCTGCATTCAGAATCACACAGCTGTATTTTCAACCTGAAGGTGGAATTATCACAGTACCTTTCCATGATACAGGACATGCACATTTTCCACCTGTGGGACTAATAAAAGGTTATCTTATCTCATCTTATTTTATCTTCATTTGTGGTTTATGAATAAGCTGGACCTTTTTTAAGTACATATTACACAAAATCCCCCCTACATCTTATTGCTTCGTGTATTTCTTTAGTCTTTTTGTTCTCATGTGCCTGAGGACTACAGACCTGGCCAAACTGTGATCTGTGATGTCTTCTGAATCGGGCGAATGGGAGTCTACCTTTCTGCCTCAGACCATCCATTACATCATCACATATCAGTTTAAAAGGCAAGGCTATATTTTGCTTTTTCAAGGGCTTCCGGACCTCTAAAGTTTCAAATGGGGCGGAAGTCATGATAAATGGTGCGTTAGAAGGTAACCTTGAACCTTTCCAGAGGAGGGAAAAAAAGAAGAATTACCTCAATATACGGCAAACAGAGAAGTGGTAGGTAAGGTCTTTGTAGGGGACAAAAACATACAAGCCCTTTTACAGAAGACGATGCTAAAATGTTGGAGTTATTCCATACAAGGAATTGTTTTAAGACCCCTGATGCACCAATCGACAGATGGCTCTTTAAAGAAACAGTTTTGAAAACAAGAAGTATGAGTGTGAAGAACCTCCACACAGTGTAATCCAAGCCATGAAGCCTGGGGCAGCCTTTATTTTTCTACTTCCACATACATTCTCCAGGCATGCAGTCAGACAAAAACATCAACAAAAAGGCCTCTCGCCCTTCCTCATGTTTGAAGCCCATCATTAGATTATGAACATATGAGGGACATTATTGTTTCATCACATCAACACACTTTGGAGCCATCAGACTGTCTGAGTGCAGGCCAACACAGAGACGATCACTATCAGCCTCGACCCGCACTAATGGTAACTAGATCATAATAAACCTGCACTCTTTCCACAGCCCCCCAGCCCTCAGCCCCACAGTGTAGTGGTGAGTGCTTCTACATGATATTACACTTGATTTTTGCAGTACAACATTGTTAAAGTGTTGTCTCCCAAACAAGACTCTCATAACTGCATTAATGGCTGAAGATGATGGCCAACTGAGTATCCCAGCAGAGGACTAATACATTTCCAATTCCCACCAACTGAAGACTACTTCTCCTATATAAATAATGCGCATGGTCAAGTGAAGGCCACAGAATGTCACGTTCCATCATCGCTCAAGTCATGTAGAGCAGAAATTTCTGTTGCAGCAGTTTAAGGGTGCAGTACCACAAAGCACTGACACATACGTATTTTTGTTGGTGTTATTTTCTTTTTCAGTGCGATTTATGGTGATAAACTGCACAAAATAACATGGTATTGTTAAATCGTTGTATATATATATGTGGCATGTAATCTCTTTTTAATGACACACAAACATTGACAACACCAATGTTTGCATGGCTTTAGGTACAAAAATCATTGTTATTGCACCTTTAAGAATAATTTATGTTAGTGTCCTCTCTTCTTATTGGTAGGGCTATGTTATGCAGCATCGTTCCAAATATGCTCCTTATCACTGTGTCTCTTCAGCACGAGTAAACATGGTGTGTGTGTGGGGGGGTGTCATACGTAACAATACTAACGGTTGTGACATCACAACCATAAAGATTGAAAATAATAAAAGTGGCCTATTTTTTCCAGCCTAGATGCCATTTATGAACTGTATGGAGAGGTGAGAGAATGGTATGTTTTCAATCACTTGTTAATAGTGTTTCCATTCAGTTTTCCTTGATGTGAGCATTAAGCAATTAAGCAATTACTCTTGCAATGGTGTGTGTCCTAGGTCTTCATGGTGAACTATTATGTATATAGAGCACCAGCAGGACCCTGAAAGATGTCCAGAGGTGCTAAGAATAGATCACACAGAGGACCACGGAGGACCACAGTGGAGGAAGAATGTGCGGACTTGGGTTTATTCCCAACATGCAAACAAATTTATCTTTTGTGTTTTCCACCTGTGAAACATGCCTCTTGCCTGCCAGTAGCTGAGCTTGTTTCTGTTGCCACTTCCTCTGGGCTCAAATCCCCCCAGAACAGCCACACTTCTGCTGCTGTGTAAGCCCTCCATAGTGTGTGTGTGTGCGCGAGAGAGTGAAAGTGTGTGAGGGAGAGAGAGAGAGAGAGAGAGAGGTTCCACTGCTGTGGATGTAGAAGGTCACGCTGTCCTTTTGATTGTGGAGCCCTACATGGACCTCTGTCCAGCCATTAATTTAAACCACTGCTTGAAGGGAACATTTCTTACTTTGAACAATGATTAACAAATAATGGTCCTTGCCTTGAATGTACGGCTCTAGGAAAAGCCTTTAGATAGTAGGGAATTTTAATACGTTTGGATGCTCTTTAACACCTATAGGATGGATCTTCACATCTTATTTACAAGAATGATTCTCAGAAGAGTCATCAGCTGAAAGGTTCTTTAAGGAGCCAAAAGTGGTTCTTCTACAGCATCACTTCTAAAAACCATTTCTGGCATTTTTAGTTTTTCACATTTTCTTCTTAAAATGTAGCCTATAAGTGCAGCACCAGATTCTATCTGAAGCTCTGCACTGTGGCTTTAAGCACACTAACAGAGCCCTCCATAATACCTCTTACTAGAAGCCAATGAACATTGAGTGCAGGTCTTGATTCCAGCCGTAATGGCACATTTCCGTATGCAACCGAGTGGCTCAAATCTCACTGTTCATGCACATCATGTGCAATAGAAAAAGGCTTAAATAACAGGAGAAAAAGCCACCAAAGTGTGACTAATGTAGGAAATGTGACCCAGCAGAAAAAAGGATATATACTGTAGGCACAGAAATGACTGTGGAAATAAAGTGTACACATCTAGAAAATGATCAAGATCCTAATAATATCTAAAAACAAGGCATTTCAGCTGGGTTGGCATTTCTGTTATGTGTCCTATAAGGGTGCCATTCAGCAGCAGCGCACTCTTAAAGAAAGCGGCTCCCAGAGAGGGTTCTTTGTACGATGCCATAGAAGAACCATTTTAGGCTTTTTAAAGAACTTTTGAATGGCTGATCCTCAAAAGAACAATTTTATAAATCAGATGTGTGAGTGTGCAGAAGCTTTGGATTAGTAAAGAGCTTTTAAATTAGTAAAGAAACGCAATACTATGTAAATGCATTAAAAAGGTTATGCACACTCTTTCTTGTTAACAAAACTGGTTCTTCAGGGAACTGAAGTGGTATAATGTCAAAAAACGTTTGTTGCACCCTTTGTTGTTTGTAGGAGTGAATTCTGTATCTGCATTTGCTTAACGTATAAAATATCTTTACCTGGATTCGGTCTGATCCAGAGGTTGGTGCAGTTAACAAATGAGTACTTCATGTATTCTGAGTGTGTTCTGTGTAGTGTGTGGTCTGCATTGGAGCAACAACCCCCCTGGCAAGTGAAGTTGGAATGTTATACTGAAGTTGTATTGTATTGTCTTGTCGATAAATCTGAAATAAAACTTTTTTTTCAGGGAGTTGCTCATTTACCCAGATATTCTAAACGGTTAACTTATTTGGTCAAAGAAAGCAAGCATGAATGCATGAAAAGCTGCTACGAAAAGAATGTAGTGTCTAACATGCTTCTCTTTAGTACACAGACTTTGGTCCAGCTGATTTAAAACTCTTTTCGAAATCTGTGGTTTATTTTCTGGCATATTTTATGTCATTTAAAACGAGTTGTTGTTTGCTACAGACTGAAACTGAGGTCCCTGAATATTGTATTCATGTTTGGTTACGTCGCTAAATAATACAGTATGCTTTTTCCTGTTCCATGCCAGTTTTGGGACAGAGTACTGGATCTCCCTGCGTATCCTAAGCTAACCCAGCAGCACAAGCAATCACCCTCTCCATTAATTCCTGCCCAAGGCTTCAGTGCCTTGTCAGACGGCTCGTTGTTGATCATATATAACATGGGCAACTGTAGTATGTCATTGTCAAAACTGGGCAGGCCATTATTTTATCCCTTTTCCCCCCAGAGATCCCAAGATGCACATTCTGACCAGTATATTCGCAAGCATTGTTATCACGTTCGGTCATTGCAATGCAGACCACGGGGCTCCACCTCTACATTTACAAGCTCGGCTGTGAAACAAGCGCCTGTGGAATCTGAAGCAGAAAGTCCTTTCTGGAAGGTTCCCACTGTGTCATAACCTCTGAATTTGGTGGACCCAAGGAGGACATTAAAGTTTGCCCCTCCAATGGTCTTCCCTGTTCCACGTCTTTTAATTAACATCCTCTCTGCAGCTCACACACTTCCACGGGCTGAACTCCACAACCAGATGGCTTCTGACACTTGTTAAAGCCTGAAGACATCATTTCCAGCCACTCTCCCTTCTCTCCCTCTCTCCCACACACTCACTCACACTCACACACACACACACACACACACACACACACACACACACACTCACATATACACACATTCCCGCTGAACTCTCCTCTAAGATTCGCTTCTCGCAGCACATTGTGTGAGCCGTTACCTTCCAGAACACATTCTGCCCTTGAGCTAAAGACCCAGCGAGGAAAACTGCTGGCTGAACACTTATTTAGCACTGGAAGATGTCTTCATTTCCCAGCAGGAACATTCCTCTTCTCTATCCTGTGCCTGTGTTCGAAATTCAGGCCCGCCGTGACTCCTCCAGACCCACTAGATAAGTCTCAGCACGTCCACCTGAAAGTTGCTAACATGCTAATTCCAAAGTCTGTCAGATTTCAACAAAGCAACACACCAGTTCCCCAAAACATACACACACACATACACACCCACATACACACACCTTGCCTATTAACGGCTGAGTTTTCCCGCCATTTCCGTCGTGCACCGGCGCTTAGCTCTATATGTGTCCTACTTTTCACAGCGCAGCATGAATAATGTGCAGCGGGTCTCATGAAAGAATCATCGCCTCCGATGAATTATTGATCCGTCAGAGAGCTGTAAGTGTAGGTTACAAAGTGTGTTTACCCACACAAAGTTAATCGGGCTGCTTTATTAATCGACGCTGGCTGAAAGAAAATTGTGGGAATCGGGATTTACAGCTTCTCAATTGCTTCTTTTAAAGTCTGAAGGCAAAACAATGATTGATATGGAACAGAAATGTTGGACATGTTATGCATGTATAATAAAAGCTTAATTCAACCCAGACATTTTTGCCTGTACCTGATGAAATCTTTTGAAAGCCCAACAGGAGCTCTACTAAAGCCTGTCTTAGTCCAACTGCAGCCAAACAACATTCTGTCTGAACTTGACTGTAGCCCAACAAGACTCTGTCTGAACTCGACTGTCGCCCAACAAGACTCTGTCTGAACTCGACTGTCGCCCAACAAGACTCTGTCTGAACTCGACTGTTGCAAACCAACAAGACTCTGTCTGAACTCGACTTTAGTCCAACAAAACTCTGTCGGAACTCGTCTGTAGCCCAACAACCTTCTTTCTGAACTTGACTATAGTCCAACAAGACTGTCTGAATTTGTTACAAGTCAAAGAACATTTTCATGGTAAAATATAACATTTTTTGCGAAAAGTGAGCATGTTAGGAAGTTTGTTAGGTGCTGTTATGCTATCTTTCTCCTTCTGGGATCCTCCTGGTCTAAAATTAAATGCTAAAGCTAAAGCAGTCCAGGTGAGGTCACAAAAGACAAAAGAGACCCCCCCCCCCCCCCAATCCATTTCAGTGAGGCTGTAAGAACACTTTCCTCGCTTGCTAAACACACACACACACACACACACACACACACAGATGGCCAGTGATTATATTAGCTGTTGTTAACAATGAATTCTGCCTCAGTGCACAATTGCGTATGGGCCTACATTCTCAGGCATGGCAGTCTGGAGATAATTATAGATCTAAGAGATGGAAATCCACGGGATTGTCAAAAAAGATAATGAGGCGAAAATAAGTGCTGAGCTGGTTTTGCAGTAGATTTTTATCTTTGCAAGAAACATCTTAATAAAGTTAACAGCAAATGGAATGCAAATTTCTCCCGCCCAGTGAAAATGTCCTGCACTTGGACGTGGAGTGGATGGAGATAACATTGTTTTATTTATTTTGGTCTTGGGGGAGAGAAAGAGAGAAGTTAACTTTAATGGACTGACAATAGAAGGCTACAACAGAAGGTGAGTGAGAGGAGCGGATACATCCTTGCAATCTTGCACACTTTCACTGTCGGATTTCATCAAGCCTTTTCTAAGCTCGTTCTCCACATGTTACAACTAAATCAAAGCATCTATGCTAGTGTTCAACCCCAAATTACATTTGCGTCTTTTGAAATGCCTCGAATATTCTGGGGCACCGAAAAAGGAGGAGTTCAAAGTCATTCAGAGTTCAAGGATGTCAATAAAGAGTTCATGTCAGTGGGTGTCAGGAAAAGATGCTTTGTTGTGAGACATTGTGTACCACATGTAAGTGATAGCTGTTGACAGAACCCACCACTCCCACAAAGCTGACAAGTGGTGGGATGTGTGAACTACTAAGATGCTCCCATTTCCTGGAAACTAGCTGTTCAACTTTGTATCTTGTTCAGTACAAAATCAAACTCAAACTTTTTAACCGACCATGAACTTTCTTTAGCTTTGCACTGCAAGGCTAATGCAGATACAAGTAATGGCAGCATAAATGCACTAGCTTGTATTGCCTCATGCTATTGCCTCAAAAACATGGGCAAAATTCGGCATTCGAGATCGCTATTACTACACTTGCCAGCTCTGCGACCTACTTTTGTCCATTTTTATAGATAACAATATGTCATACGATGTCAGAAACCACATTAGTAAGTGTATTTAGAATTCCACTGAAGTCTATATAAACCTATTTAACCCTTAGAAGAGTGTATTAGTAAATTCTGATTTCAACAAATATAAACAGTCCAGTGTTTGTTCTTCTACAGGCTCAGCGTTTGGTGCTCTTTTGCTTGGTGTACCACCACATGGCCGCTATTTTTCTTCACCCACTTATGGGCGGAAACTATCCTGAAAGTTCTCCCGGGTTCAAAGATCTTGTTTTTTTTCCGTTTGTTTCTAAGACCTAAAATAAAAGCAATGTGGACATTTTTTGTTCTCTATGGGCATTTGCATGTGATGCCATTTTCAAACCCCCAGTAGCAGTTATTATTATTACATGTTTTTTAAATGACAATAATTTTGATTCTACGTGCCATAGGAACATCAAACAAAGCACAGCATGACATTTGACACTTCAGAATCAACACAAACTGGGGGAAATGGGTACTGGCCCAGGCTTTCAGTTAACAGGATGATTGCTTGGTAACCAAACTCCATTACTTGTTTGCTACATTAGCCTCAAGTCTCACGTCTTGACTGATTGACTGTATCTGGGGTACAGTCGGAAACTGACAATTTTATGAAAACTGTGCCTGTCCTGTTTCAGGTCACAGTCCATTCCGAAAGCTTTATGAGCCCTCTGTGCTCCATTTTAGAGCCTCTGTCTGGCCTGCACCTGTCAGAATTAACGTAATCCAGCAACTTCATTAAATGATAAGAAATTTACTTCACAAAGACTTTAATGTTCCTCTTTATTCTGACGAAGTCCACCATGACTCACCAGTGACTCAGCAGCCAACGAGCCGACCAACACTACTAAATATTCGTTTAATGTTTTAAAGTATGATTTGTGTACACACATAAATGTTATGTTGCAATGTTTGGTCTCCATTGCCATCTGGATTCAAATACAGCAATATTACAAAGCTATTAATTAAGGGATATTAAAAAAAATGCAGTGGGATGGTTCACTCCAGTAGTGCAATGAAGCAAACAATGAGTAATACATGGAATTTGATTAAAAATGTGTATCATATGCACATATATCACATGTGTCGTTATTGCCAAATAAACTGGAGGATTATTGCAATTAATTGGAGGACAAATTAGTGTAGGTGAAATACATTTAATTAATGTAGAAACAATGAATCCATAAAAAACAAATAAATTCAGTGCATTGCTTTTTTCAGTGTGGTGGGCATTTTGATTTTTTGGGATGGGAGCATTGGGTGCTCTTGAGAATATGAATACCTGCTGTCAAAGAAAAACGTGAGAAGCCTTTTCAGTAGTATAAACAGCATCCTTTGTGCTGGGTCACAAACCACTGAGGCTTCTGTAGGACTTTATAGACCCGTTAATGCTTGAAGCCACCGAAGCACCTGTACCCATATAATTATACTATCTTGACGCCGGTAATTAATTTTAGGTTAAGTCTCCCTTTAATTAGTTCCCAATTAACTCCTTAATGACCAGAACCCAAACCTTCACAGAAGGATCACACACTCCTGCAACATAACCCTACAGTTTGCATTGTAGTCCCTGTAGTTACTGAATGTCATAAGTGTGGGGTTTTAGGGCCTTGACCTGGTGCTACAGTAGAACTCAGTAGTCACCCAGTCAGCCCAAATTGTTTATATAAAATTACATCTCCAAAACATTTCTGAACCTGAGAGCTTCCACAACTGCCAAAGCACTGAGCACAACTGACCTGGTCTTCACTGCGCCTTTATCACTCATTGCAGTGCTACCCTTGCAGATGTTAGCCAGCATAACAGAATTGGAGGTTAGTGTTCTCCTCCAAGCATGTTGACCCATCCAATCAAGTTGAAGGAAGAGCAGCAGTTAGCTTTAACCTTTAGAATACGAGCGTCACAGATCCATACTGGAAGACCAAAAAGTGGTAAATCATTGCTATATGGCCAAATAACTCCTTACATGGAGTTTGTGTTGATGCTCAAGGTGTCAGACATCATGCAGAGCTTTTGCTATAAAGAACAAAAATGCCCAAATTTATTTTATTTTAGGTTTTAGAAACAAAAAAAAAAAAAAAACACAAGATCTTTGAACCCGGGAGAACTTTCAGGATAGCCTCCACCCACAAGAGGGTGGGGAAAATCTGCAGATGGAGGGGGTCCAGAGAGCATCTGAGTAAAAACGCAGCAAACGGCAAGCATGTAGTAGAGCGGTTTCAGACTGTTTTACACCATTTTTATTTGTTATCTCAGCCCATACACAACACATATTCATCATTTGTCAAAAAAGCTACACTGAGGTTTTGTTCATTTTACATACAATTCACAGTTCAATTATACTGTGTCCTAAAACACAACGAGAAGCATGTGTTATCTTTATTAAGACCTGGATGTTTGAACCGGGTTATGGTGATGTATTTTTGGACACTGGGGTAGTTGTGTCTAAAATGGTGTAAATATTATTGCATAATTTATTATAGTATAAAAGCCAATGACTGGTGACAGAGTGGGACTCCGTACTAAATGTTTTCCAAACTTTTTTTCAAGACTTAATTGCAGCAGGAGTCAGCTGGATTCTCCATTTCTTTTCCCACATCAGTGTGTATGTGTGTGTGTGTGTGTGTGGCTGTGTGTGAATAGAGTACACCGTGCTGTCTGTCTCCAAATGCCCTCTATACCACGAGGCGCTGTGTGTGGTGTCAGGGTCAGTGGAGCTGCAGGCTTGGCCGCAGCAGCCTGAAAAAGGACTGGCCTCCTCTTTTTCTCTCTGTCCATTCTTCACCATCTGCCCGTGGCACTTGACTGACAGTGCTAGCCAGAGAGATACAATTGTGCCAATGGTTGAAGGCTGTATGGGATGTGTGGGATAGGGGGTACACATTGACAGGGAGCAAACTGGACGTGACGATCAAGCAAATAGACCACCAACGACCCCCCCCCCACCACCACCACCACCACCACCGCCCCTCCCAACACACACACACACACACACACACACACAAACACTTCTAACTGCCACCTATTATACAAGCGGGAGGAAATTGTTCGCAAACCGGAACGCCTGGGCCAAATGCGAATGCTCGAACAGTAGCCTCAACTGTGGTCCGGTTATACTGGAGAGGTGTTGAAGTGGACCATGGGAAGGGCATGCGATGTGGTGGGGGGGTAACATGCTTCTTTCACCAAAGACTGTTGAGATGGATGAGTGCTGTGGTCTGTTTTAATGTGTAATTGTTGCCTGTAGTGTTCAGAGATACACACATTCTACCTTTGAGAGGCCATCACATGTAGGACATTTAGGACATGTAGGAAATTAACCAATGAGCGATCCATCATGTTCAATCGTTCGTGACTGAAAACACGCTTTTGTTTTCTCTACAACTTCAAAAAAATTACCTCCACTTCAGCCAACTGCATTATGGAAAAACTGAACATGTTTTGCTATGAGCACTTGAATCAAGTTCTCCGACATGGTGTTTGGAAATCAAACATGGTAGAAAATGCAATCTCCACTTTGTGTTTATTTGGCTGGATGCCTTCCATCAAGCAATTGTAAATCTGACATAATTTGTTAATCTTACATAAACAACGTCTGTGGTGTGTGAGAGAAAATAAAATATATCAGGAGTTGGATTTCACGCAGTGCGTTTCACCACTGTGATAAAATCAGAGCCGGTTTAAAAGGGACTCTGTCTGTTTCCTATTAAACCAAAAGTGTGACTGCAAAATGTCAGAAGACACAATGGAATGACTGTGGGTAAGCAGAGATAAATGGCTAAAAATGTTTGTTGTTTCTCATTTTTCATTCAGAAATTTGCTTTCATTTTGGACAATAAAAGAATGAAACACAAAAACAATTAAAACTTACAAGCATTTTCCATTTTTCTACAATAAACATGTAAGACCGTGACTGTACATAAGGCACAGATGAAAAGGTCTACAAGAACTACTAAAAAACATAAGGAAAAGATGTTGAAAAGCTCTATCCAGTGTGAGAGCTTCCTTGGTTGTATCTGTCTAGACACCATGGGAAACAAATCCTGATTGGATCATTGCAATTTGAAGATTTTAACAATTTGTTTCCACCCAAAGTATAACAATTAACATGCAGCTCCAGAAAAAAAAAAGAGACCACTGCAAAAATGTTCAGTTTCTCAGGTTTTATCTTTTATAGGTGCAAATATTGAACTGAACAGCATTGCCTTAGTTAAAATATTGTTCTTTAATGGATAATTTCAAAGGAAATGACAAAACATCAAAACAAAAGAAATGATGCAGCGTTTACAGAACTTCAAAGAAAACAAATCTCTTGTTCACTCTTAAACAAAATGGCAATAATGACCTTTGGCATACTGGGGCAGCTGGTGGCCTAGTGATTAAGGTGTTCGCCCTGCAATCAAGAAGTCGTGGGTCCGATTCCCAAGACTGTTAGTGGCACCTCTGAGTACCGTCCCCACACACTGCTCCCCAGGCACTGTGTTCCTGCCCGCTGCTTCACTTGGTGAATGGGTTCAATGCAGAGGAAGAATTTCGTGCTGTTCACCCTGTGTACTGTGGTGTGTTCACATATGACAGAATGTAGTGTTTTGCCATCTAACTGGTCACATTGCGAGAGAAGAGTGTTGATTACAGCAGTGTTTTTATACTTTTTCTGATTAAATAAGATGTGATTCAGGTGGTCACTAATCGGTACCTCATAAAGCAGAATGAGGTGCTTGTGTAGGAATGTAACAGACACTGGCATGGAATGGCTGTCACACATCTAGAGATGCTGATTTAAAAATAAATGACAGTAGTCTCTTTTTTTTTCCGGAGCTGAGTTTCTACAACACTTGCAGAGTTCAAGTACAACAATTCTATTTAAAAAATGAATACAAAATTACAGATTTACTTTCCAGACAATCACTAAGCCTTGATGGTCTTAAGGGTTCCCAATGTACAAATGCAGGGGGGACACCAGCCCTCCGGGACTTTATAATACAAGTAAACATATTTTTATCATTTATTGTACATTAGTGTTATTCCAGGTAATTATTCCAGGTAATTTTGGATCCTTTTTCACAAGGTGTAAAACATTTGCAGGATTAATAAGATTTTGATTATGAAAGCGATTATTTCGTTTATTTGCAGACAGAATGTATTACATCAATCAGTGATAAATCTGATGCTTGCATTGCTAAGCTCTATTTGGCTTTGCATAGAATTCTCATCTCCAAAGCAAAGCTTATCGTGTCTGGATGTGTGTGTGTGTGTGTGTGTGTGTGTGTTTGTGTGTATGTGTACCATGTAAAGCTGTGCTTCTGCTCCACAAAATA
>JBBPCX010000035.1:3335443-3349292 GCA_037974365.1 Hydrocynus forskahlii
CATGTTTTCCAGCTTACCATCTTGTTCTTTTTTCTAAGGTAGTTCTGGCAGAGCTTGGACTTATGTTTTGGGTCACTGTCTTGCTGTAGGACGAACCCGACCAACTAGGCACATACCAAAATGGCAATAATTACATTTGACGTACTTCTAGTAGTGTTTTACCATCCAACTGGTTTGATTCTAGTAGTGTTTTACCATTCAAGATTTGATTCAGGTGGTCACTAATCAGTACCTCATAAAGGAGAATGAGGTGCTTCTCTAGAAATTTAACAGACACTGGCATGGAATGGCTGTCATACTCATAGAGATGCTAATTTGAAAACAAACTGTAGTGGTCATTTTTTTCCAGAGCTGTATAACACAAATTAATACTATATATATGAATGTGAAACTGAAACTCCCTGTATGAGTGTGTTGGCTACCATGATGTATAAAATAAGGCTCTAGATGACAGAAAACTTCAGTCAGAAGTCTTATAAATGCAAAAAACCCTCACCTTCCAGCTTCATGGACAACTTTTATGTCAAAATCCAACCCCGGCTATTTAATTCCACGATTTTGGGTAATTAAGACAAAACTGTGACATATTACTTGGAAACATGGGTTAAAAAAATAAATAGTTATAGACCATTATTCTAACATTTATTTTACACACTGTGGCAAGAAACAAAATTGCTCTCCTGTGCCTGATGGGAACAGGGTTTTCAAAAAGTGTGAAAAATAGGTTTTTCCCTGACATGAGCTCTTTGAGACTCTTTAATGTAACGATTTCATTCCGAATAATGCTGGATTGTTTCTATTGATCCATACATCGTGACTTGTGCATGTAATTTAATGCACATTGGGCATTTTCATGTCGAAAAATGACGAGATTTTCTTATGACAGCAGTGCCGTGTGTTCTTGAAGGTGACACTGAAAATTTCATTGGGAGGCTTTGAATAAATACTCTACAGGCAACGAATCAACAAAACAAACACAGGCCTCATTAATGGACCACCTTCACTGTCTTCCTCAGTGTAATTTATTCTGAAGATCCATGTCAGGACTCGCAGGATTAACCCGAAATCTTGATTCCACTCAAGTCAACAGTAATTAACAACCATTCAAGTCATTCCATTTCTTTTCAGTGAAATCTCCATCCCATCCAGCCATCCAGCAGCATCTCACAACAAATTACTATGTACCACAGTTAGTCGGCATCAAATCCCCCTCGATTCCCATCAATTATTGAGCGAGGCGTCGACTGCAAATCGCTTGCTGATCTGGTGACACGGGCTGACCTTTCGGGAATGCACTTAGGCAGTGTTGGCTTGAGAAGGATATCTGTGGATCGAATTCTCACGCTTTAAGTGTGCACTTTAAAGCGGAAGGCGAGCTTAATAAATTTTTTATTCGACGCTGTTCAATTAGTGTGTAATCAAGCTAGGGGCTTGCTCACCAAGCCGACGAGACACGTTCTCCAAATGTCATCTCCACTGCTGGAGGGACAGAGTTAAACGCCCCCAGGAGACGCTTTGGTTAATGTAAATGTGTTTTGCCAGCACGCCTGCTTTAAATTAGAGAGAGAACTGCACACAGCATTCTCTGCAGAGATGCCATCGGAGAATCACACGTGGTTCCATGAAAGATGATGAGATGAAGAAGTTGAAGGAACTTCTAAAGCATGGTCCTAAGGCAATCAAAGTTTTTTTTTTTTTCTTTCCCCAAAATTGTACAAATAGCCCAAGAGCCATTTAGGAACCTGTAGATGTTGAAAGTATTTTAGCTTCAAGGTGGTTTAAACACCCGAAAGGTTTGAGTCCTCATGAGTGCGCACATCTTATATATATGTTGTTTTTCTGCATAAAACTGCATATTCTTATAGCAAGCTGTCAAAGAAAAGTGCCCAAAGTTTAGACACACTGTCTGAATGACAGCATAGCAGCAAATGCAGATTTTTATCTGGGTTAATTATAACCAGGTTATAGCTTATATATATACACATACATGCACACAAACTGGTCAGGTACAGGCACTGGACTGATAATGAGAGCCTTTGAAAGTCCTTTAGCAAGCCTGGAGAACTCTCAAAAATACATTACAATGAATTTACAGTCATAATATTTTTTTAAAATAATACTTTACATAGTGTAGGCATTTCAACAGACTTTATTCAGTATTCAAAATGTCAAGATTCACTATTCATAGTTGGAGAAAGCAGTGATAATATACAGTAATGCTCTGTATATAATCACTTCTTATCAAATGATCTGCCTTGAGATGTTTCAAATATGAAGCAATTATAACCTGATTTTGGGAGTTAATCTTACTGAAACTTCATTCTGAATGTTCTACCACTTCCTCAGTCATTACACTTCTGACATTTCTCCATTTTTTTCTAATTAATTATACATTTCTAAAGTAGCAGTATAACGCAATGAAGTTGAACATTTATCTTCAACATAAATGGGTTTAATATGACTGGAAACTCTTCAGAAAGGCGGTGTATACATTACATACATTTGCAGTGTGTTAAAGAGTAATCTGCATAAAGTGATGATCAAAAGAGCTCATAAAGTACAGCTGAAAGGCGGTGTGCGGGTTGAGTAAGCAGGGTGGGTTTTTTTTTAAAGCTATGACTAACCTACTTCCTATTCGACCTAATCTCGGAGGAATTGAGGCCCCCTTTGAAAAATGGCATCTGCGCATTTTGTGCATGCTCTTGATCTTGCAGGCGACCAGACCGAGCCAACAAACAGGAACTTTCTGAGCATGATGCATATTCATCTAGAAAGCCATGGTTTCCAATAACAGATGATGTATGTGTTCATATAATTTCCCATAGTCCCATGAGTAACTTCCTTTTTTTTTCCTTTTGCTTTTTTTTGTTTTTTTTGGAGTCCGACTACAGCATGGCTCTCGATTCATACTCCTCCAAGACACATCAGCGCTTCTGTTTTGTCTGCAACACACAAAACCGTCTGTTGAGCCATCTGGGATTTTCCCTTTCCTCCTTTGTCTTTCCTCTTCTCTCCCTCTCTCCCTCTCTCTATCTCTCTCTCTCTTTTCCTCCCTCTTTCTCTTGCTGCCATTTCTATGAACTGCAGTGGATCTTCCTTGAAGCTGAAAACAGTATGCTTTAAAGAAAGGATGGGGAGTGAACAAAAAGGGAAAAAAAAACTGGGAGGGAAAAAGAAACACTAGCCACACGTGTAATTGATTGGTATTCAGAGCAAAGAGCAACGAGCAGCCGAGTGACTTTGATCCATAACTTTGGAGCGATCATAAAAAAAATAAATATTCCACAATGAGCTGCTGCAGGAATGATAAGTGGCACCGCAGAGTCTCAGCACAGTTACAGTGAATTAGAAAGATGCACAGACTCGAAAGGTCAAATGACTATGGGCAGTCGCAGACGATAACCACACTGAATCATCTCAGCAGCCAAATAAAAGCGGGACAGTTTAATATCAGCTCTGAAAACAGGGGTTTGCTGGAATTTAAAGCACAAGCATAACCAGATAATGTCACTCTCCTGACTTTCTTTCTAGCATCTCCTCCAAGAAGAAAAGTCTGAGATACAATCTTAAAGGGGGTTAACTTTCTGCATAATTCACTTGTCAAGATGTAAACAAGGGTATTCATTTGTGGTTTGGTGTCAAATGGGGGGAAACTTACCAAATCAGATTTTTTTACACTTGCGCTGAATGGAACCAGGGGTTGCAACCTCTACAGCACAAATACAGAAAAACAGACAACTGTAGTCATTAAAGTTGGTGGTTAGGGAGTTGCTCCTGTGATCAGAAGGTTGTGGGTTCGAATCCCAGGACTGCAAGTGGCACTACTGAGGTACCCTTGAACAAGGTACCGTCCCCACACTCTGCTCCCCGGGCGCCCCTCATTGGTGGCAGCCCCCTGCTTCACTTGGTGAAGGGATTAAATGCAGAGAGAGAATTTCACATTGTTCACACTGTGTGCTGTGGTGTGTTCATGCACAACTATAAAGGTCTTAAAAAATTTTTTTATGATAATACAAAATAAGCATTAGTCCAAGCCTTCTGTTGTAAAACAGTTTAATCAGGCATCATTCCGTGTATTCATAACCATTATGATATAAAAATGTAAACACTTGTCTGGATGCCTGGTTCCATTCACCACCACTGTGAACAAATCTGTATCAATGGTATGTTTCTCTAGAATGAAACATTTCACACCAAACCTCACTGCATGTTTGTAATTATTTAATTATTTAAAAAATTGTGTTTAAAGTTTCTTCCCAGTACTAAACTGGTGACTATAAGGCTCCATTACTTGGTAGCTACTCTAGTCTCACTGCTTCAGTGCAAAACTAAAGAAGTAAATTTCAGAGGTCAAACATGTCTCCACTGCTTGGCTACATTTGGTGTGAGGTAAAGTTTGCCGCAGCTATTGCTTTAAAGTGACAAAAGAATAGAAACAAAATACCTAACGACCAGCAGGGTCCTATTGACCACCTATTGACCATTTCCGCCAAGACTAGACAGAGTGATGATAGGTGTTATAACTAATGCATGCACGCCATAGCTTAGTTACCTGTACATGTCATTAAGCATGGTATTGCCTTTCACAGTGTATCGCTGCTATTGATGAAAACCGCCTTAAAGGAAAAGGAGTATTTGAGACCCAGGACCCTAAAAAAAACATTTTATTGCTAGTTTTGTATGTAATATGTCTCTACCCATGTCACATTATTTAATCCTTAGAACATGAGCAGCGCGGTTCTGTGCTGGCAGCGCAACAGATGGTAAATCATCATCATACAGCAAAACAACTCCTTATATAAAGTTTGTGTTGATGCTCAAGGTGTCAGAGGTCATGCTGAGATTTGTTTGGTAATCCTATGTCATGTAGAACCAAAGTTATTGTAATTTAATAAACATGTAATAATAACCAATATTGTTTTTTATTGCAAATGCCTGTAAAGAACAAAAATGACCAAATTTGTTTTGTTTTAGGTCTTAGAATCAAACAGAAAAAACTTCCAGAATGTTCAGGATAGTCTCTGTCCACAAGTGAGTTGGAAAAACCCACGGCCGAGCGGTGAGTGTGTAGGACAGCACGGTTTTACAACGTTTTTATTGTTGAAAACCTTAACCCTAATGCTCTAAGGGCTAAAAAAATAACAAATAAAATCAGGGACCCCTGACCCTTGGGAGTCCTCAGACTCCACTTGTGAACCATGGCCCCATGAAACCACTCAATGGATGGTTCTTAAAAGAATGGCTTTTGTGGTCAAACGTGTGAGTGTGAAGAACCCTTCAAATACCCTTAGATTTAAAGAGTATCCCCATCCTGTAAACATTCTAGAACAATAAAATGTTTTATCTAGGACCTTATATTCAATCTAAGACAGAAGAACCTTCATTTTTAAGAGTGGTGAGGAGCTAACAAGGAAGTTCAGGAGTGTCAAACAAAGATATGCCGTGTTTGTTAATGGACCTCCATTCATTAGCCTCAGATATGTGTCCGCTAGCCTGCTGGATTGATTTGGTCTGTTGGATGTTGTGCTGTTGTGCAACGATTGTTCTAGCATCCAGTCATCTAGATGGATGTGACCAATTCATTTTGCACCCCAGAGACAGCGGTCAGTATGCAGATGACACTCAGGCTGCTTGCTTCTCTCACCGCGAGCCAGATGTGACGAGGTCAGCCGCGGCCTTGTGCTCCGACTGCAGGGGTTAATGATGACTGATGTCCAATAGCTTAAAGAGCCATTCGGCCTGTCGTATCCCCCCACAAACACCCGCACCCCCACTTAGTCAGCGCCGGGCTCACAAGCAATTACGCTCAATATACTAATAGCAGTGATCATTTCGCATTGGAAAGCCCATAATTCCTGCTTTTGGTGGTCTGTGAAGAAGGATGGCTAAGATCCTCTAATATTTCAGCTCAATGATTCCTGGCTGCAAGTGCAAATGAGGGGAAATCAAGCAGCCCCACACATTATTAACATACATTTGCCTTGCCTGACTGCTGCGCCAGCGCGTCTGTCTGGAGGCAATTAGAGCACTTAACGCCTGATATTCCACACTCTAAACCCTCACTGGCTGATCTCTTAATATACCCGACTGCTTTTTCAGACATCTGCTATTCCCTTTCAAGAGTTTCATTCCAAAAATCATGTCTAGTAACAATTCTGAATGTAACAATTTTCTGAAAAGAACAGTAGGTGATGTCTGTGAAAAATGTTGAAAATGTGGTCATATGTGGTATATAGCATTGATATAAACCTACTAACAGCAATGTATATCGTGAAATAAAAAAGAAATGGGAACAGAAAACGGTAACACTGGAATGAAATCCTTCAAGACTAAACAAACACACCGATGTATATACAGCTCCGGAAAAAAATAAAAGACCACTGCAATTTCTTTTTAAATCAGCTTCTCTCTGAGTATGACAACCATTCCATGCCAGTGTCTGTTAAATTCCTACACAAGCGCATCATTCTGCTTTATGAGGTAGTGATTAGTGATCACCTGAATCAAATCTTATTTAATGAGGAAAAGTATAAAAACACTGCTGTAATCAACACTCTCCTCTTGCAGTGAGACCAGTTGGATGGTAAAACACTACTAGAAGTTCTTCAGAAGTAATTATTGCCATTTGGTTTAAGAGCGAACAAGAGATTTGTTTTCTTTGTATTAATACATGTAAACGCTGCATCATTCCTTATTTTGATGTTTTTTCATTTCCATTCAAATGATGCTTTAAAGAACAATATTTTTATTTTCAAATAACTGTAATATAATCTTAGTGTAAAATAATAATCTCAGCAAAACATGTGTCACAATAATTGGCACCCCTACCTCCCTCTCCCCTACCGTGAAGAAGGGAATTTTCAGGCATGTATTTTTTAAACAACCACAGCCTGATTTATGAAGGTCAGTACACTTGCTAGTGAAGGACAAAGACTTTTGGCCTCTGTCTCACCTCCAGAGGTCATGGATGAACATTAAACTGTAATAAAATATCTTCTTTTCATTCGTAGCTCACCTGATGCAAGGGAACAATTAAATTAAACTGGAACATGCTGTTGTTAATTCTGGTAATAGCTGTGCCATTGATAGGTTTGACTGTTTGCACACAAAATCAGTCCAGAACAATTGAGTAGATGTCAGGCTTGACTGCACTTTTCAAATGTTGAAAAGGAGGATGCGTGTGCACCGGTTTTCAGGTTTCAGACAGAGGTTCTGGTTGTGAAGATTTGTCCAAGCCGGGCTGGAAAAGCCCCTCTAATTCCCCAGCCATGTCAGCAGCGCTGAAAGAGGATGCTGTCTGAGGGAAAAGACAGCTAACGAGCGCACACAAAAGCCACCCTTTCTTCTACCTGCTTTAGATCATTTAAGCCCAATGAATCCCTAATTAATTCTCCCCGCTGCCTCCATTGGCTAGATTGATGTGTCTCCTTGAGAGGGGGTTTGTAGGACACACAGCAGTGACAGGTCCATGTCCCTGTCACTCAGCTGTCTCCGGCCGGCCTCTCGCCGCCCAACACCGCTGGCTTGTCGCTTCAGATTTAGAGCCGAGCATAGCCATTATCCGCCAGCTGAGGTGAGGAAAGCCTTGATCTATAATGGAAACAAGGCCATAGGTCTCTTAGCGCAGGAGGGGAGCTCTTTTAGCATTAAAGGGATAGTTCTCCGAGAAATACATCCTGTTTTTCCAACTAAGATGTGTCCTGTGTCTGAAATTTGCCTCTCCAGTTTTGCTCGGAAGCCTCTATTCCAGTGCAGTTAACAAGTAATGTAATAGTAAGGGAGGCCTAAATCATTCCACACTTGTCTCGAACCACGTCAGGAGATAATCACATATGAAACCACATATGCAAGTCTATTTGAGACTATTCAACAACACCGGGTGGTGTGAGGACTGTGTGTGATGATTCTTACAAAGTGTACTTACAGAAGTAAGGAAGCAAACTTCCGACATGTCTTAGTTGAACAAGTACATTCATTCATTCGTTCATTTTCTGTAACCGCTTAATCCTCACTAGGGTCGTGGGTACCCGGAGCTTACCCCTGGGTCTGTGGGTGCGAGGCAACAACTCGTCCTGGACGAGTACATTTGTGGTAAAATCAAATGGTGACAATTTTGCGACCAAACAATCATTTAACATTATCTTAATACGATTGATTCCATATCATGCTGCATACAATGGCATGTTGATTTTATTTGTTCTTTATTTCCAGTGTGTGCCTCTGTACACATGTTTCTTGACTGTGATGCATCACTATTGGAACAGAATCACTAATAAGAATATCAAATACTAATTAAATGATAGTGATTAAATTACAAATCAAATGAAAGTGAAAGTAGGTGCACATCCTCTTCATGGAAAATACTTCAAATGGCATTTTCTAATAATTTCTGTGCACAGTTTTGAGTTATTTTGAGTTTAATATGCTGGATCTTTTGCACAAGTCACTTTTTTTTTTGCTTTTTTCTCCTCAAATATGTAACTGTACATTAAAAGTGTTCTTTGTATGCATATGCACTTATTCTTACTAAGAAAATACAGGGTGCCCAAGCTTTTTCATCCAATTTTATGATGAAGTATTTGTCCAAAATGAACGAAAACTTATGAACATGTCGTCCGTCCTGTACCAGCTTTTCAAAGCACTTCCAATAACTACGAATCAAGAGTTTGTTAGTAATGTGAGGTTGAAGAACAGTACGATGCTACTTCAAAGAAATAGCAATAGGACAATAACAAGCATTGTAAAATCTTTACAAACAACAACAACAACAACAATAATAATAATAATAATAATAATAATAATAATTTTTATTATAATATTACTAGTATTATTTTAAACCTATACACATACACACACACACACACACACACACACACACACACATACACACACACACACATATAAACTATAAAATGAATTCACCATGTTTTTTTTCTGACAGGCACAATATATTAGAAACTGCATTCTGAAGACCAACTTCACATTTTTTTTCCATTCATGTCTTTACTGTCCGACTTTCGCTGAAAATCGTTTATTGTAACAAGCTGTAAGGAGACAAAACATCACGTGCAAACACAATGTGTTTCTCCTGATCCCATCATTAGTCTTTGAGCTACAATTTCACACACAATTTGCCGTGATTGCAAACATACACTCACGAGGAGGTGTGTGGCGCGAAGCTCATCCAACACGTCACAGTGTACTCTAGCCATGTTCCCAGCTCATGTTAGCTCTTTTTCCACCCCATTTCTGGTCAGCGCGCTGTAAATACAGCACAAATGGCTCTAAAAACCTCTCTTCTGGGGGAAATGGAGCCCACCATATAACATATGAAGCCATCTTATTCTGTCGCCATGCGGTTATTTGTTCCTGTCTGTAATACAATATCATCATGTTAGTGGCAATAAAGTGGGACGAAATAGGATCAACAGATTCTTAACAAGGCATTAGGGAGGCCTATGGGGACTGTTCACACACAAGTCCATTACTTAGCCACTGGGTCATATATCTCTGCCTGCAGATGGCTTTCCCTTTTAAGTGTCACCTGACACCATCACCTCCATGGGCTCAGACCTTTCTTTGCTTTTCACCTCTGATGAGAAATTGAAAGCCACTGAAATCTGCTATGCAGGGAAATGCAACTTATTCACCCACCAAAATGACCAGTCGGATGAGAGGCCTCTACAGTCCACAAAGCTAACCAAGGCCACTATCCCTTTAAAGAATATTTCCATCACTTTTTCAAAAACGTCTGCATAATGAAATGGTTAAGATGTATTCAAACCATCCAAAGTGGTTTGATTGGAGTGAAGTGCTCCATTCAAGAGAATTGCTTACAGTGGAGGTGAATGGAACCAGATGTCCAAAGAGAGTAACCACTCTAAGCATTCTCTCAGGAAGTTAAAATAGGAATTTATTATAGTTACAAATGTGTTTTTCAAGAATTGTGAGGTTTTGGACAAAAATAAAAAAACCCATTCATGGTGGAAAGACACACATGGGCTGTTGTAAAGCAAAAGGGACCCCGAAGCAAAACAAAACAGATTTACCATGATTTCGCAATCATCATTCCATCTAAATCCTCAGAAGACACTCACCCACAGTTCACTGGTAGGTTTTATTAGTAAAAAAGCTTTGCGTTGAAGATGTCAATACGCCTGGTTCTTATCAGCACCACTGTAAAGAAATCAGTGTAAAGTTTCTCTACAATGAATCATTTCACATCAAGACTCTCTCAAAGACTGTGTTTACATCAACAACTGAATTATAGAACAGTTTTGATCATCAGAGGAAAAGTGGACAAACCAGCAGTTCCTGTTTTGGATGGTACATTCAAATATAGCCAATTAAGTCAAGATTCAATTAAATGCAGCTCTGGAAAAAAAAAAAAGACCACTGCAATTTATTTTTAAATCAGCATCTCTATGAGAATGACAACCATTCCATGCCCGTGTTTGTTAAATTCCTACACAAGCACCTCATTCTACTTTATGAGGTACTGATTAGTGATCACCTGAATCAAATCTTATTTGATGAGGAAAAGTATAAAAATCACTGCTGTAATCAACACTCTCTTCTCTCGATGCTCTCAATGTGACCAGCTGGACGGTGAAACACTATAAGAAGTTCGTCAAATTTGTTTTCTTTGAATTATTCAAGTTCTGTAAACACTGCATCATTTCTCTTATTTTGATGTTTTGTCATTTCCTTTAAAATGCTTTAAAGAACAGTATTTTTATTTGGAAATTATTGTCGGCAGTTCTTAAAAACTAAGGCAAAGCAGTTCAGTTTAAAACTTGCACCTATAAAAGATCAAACCTGAGAAACTGAACATTTTTGCCGTGAGGTCTTATTTTTTACAAGGTGCTCTAGAAACCAAACTTCCAAGACTCCGGTCAAATCCAGCCAAGTTTTTTTTACATTTCATGATGTTTCCATTGAAGGTCGGGTCAAGACAGATTCACACCCCTACCTATTGCTTTTTACTGACAACCATGGCAAAGACTGAAAAGCTCATGCACGAGCATCAGTTGAGAGAAATGTGTTCTGAAACGTACCTCAAGCAATTTAGCTTGTACCCCGAGCTGGTTAGCTCTGTGCTAGTGCCACGCTCAGAAAGGCTCCAGCGTCCGTGACATGTGTCAGACTGTGGCGGTGTGTTGATGCTGCTAATGACGCCTCAGCGAGAGGCTTTTCAGAGCTGCTTTACGGCTCAGTCCTCCTACAGACACACAGAGAGCTGCAAGATCTCAGCGCCAGTTTTCACATTGACTCATAATGTAAACCATGCATGAGTAATGTCCTCTCGTTAGCGAGGTCTGGAGAAAATGTTATGCACTTAGTGCTGATGTGATTTTCACTGCCATTATCAGAAGCCTAAGCCCCACAATCTTGACACTGTCTGCACGCGTTTAACAGTGTGGTTTAAATATAGTTCATAATCATATGTCTGCGTATACTTGTGGTGTCATGATAATGGAATAAGTCCTTTTCCTAGAAAGCGATCACGACTGAAAAACGTTTTCTTTGCTTTGTTTATTTTGCCTGTCCATGTCAGGTATGCAGTTTTTGCGATGTCACAAAATCCGTTCATGCTGAAGTTATATATATACACACACACACACACACACTCTTCTGATTGGCCGTTCTATATACTTATCAAAGCAGCCTGTAAGGGACAGAGAATGTAAAGGTTCATTATGACTTTTCCGATACAGAAACTCAAAAAAACAGCACAATTGTACTATAGGTGATCAAAAATACAACAGAAATGCAGGATATGGGCTATTTAATTTCAGGCTCTTCAGTAAATTCTATTTTTCTGACAGATGCAAGCCCCTTTCTTATAATTCAGGTCCATGCAGTGTTTCACAAAAACATGATGTTCCAGTGCAACCAACGCAAGTGGAGTATAACACATGAGTTTTCTAGGAGCACCTGAAATCCTCCTGTGGAGGAAACTTAAATTATGATGTTAAGCTGTCTTATCCGCAGAGTTCGGCATGCTCCAGGCAGCAGAGAGTCTGAGCGGCATTCTCCAGCTTTGCCCGGGGAACAGACATGCTGAGATGGAGCTGCAGAAGGTAATAAAGTCATCCAGTGCCACTGACTTGTTTGCCAAATTAGGATATATTATCACTTAAAATTCCCCAACAGACTTCTTTCCATTATTTCAATGGGCCATTTTTAGGAGAGACTACGGAAACACCATTTGTCCTTCTTTAAGATAAAAGACACTTAATTACTTTCATTAATTAAGTCCGTCCTGGAGGATTTTCCACTCATTCCGTTGTTAATGTGTCTGCTGGAATATTTCCATTCTTGTGAAAGTTTGAAGGGTTTGCCATAGAGCGTTCTCAGCCGCTTCCCTTTGTTTCTTTCGGAGGGAGGGACGGATATTGTGCGGTTGTTTGATAATGATTTAATTCCCTGGCTGACTGGTCAGTTATAGATCTGTCATGGAGAAAAAGGACTTCAAAGCATTATTTCAGCATACTCTGTTTCTGCTGTACATTTAGCAGACATACGTATACTACAGACAATAATCTTGAAATGTTTCCCTGGACTAAGAACAGAGAAGGAAATGCATAAGAGATTTCTATGCCTCTCTTGAAAAATGCCTGTAATAGAAACCAGTGGGCAGACCCTGAAAACCCTTCCCATTGGGATCTGTTATAGCATGTTTAGTGTGAACAAGCTTGCTGTTGTTTCTAAACACATTGGAAACTGTCGGCGCAGAAAGTGTAGATCGGATTAAGTTGAAAATGTAGTCGTATTCTGTTAAACAGCCACTATTTTTGTCGAAGTGTTGGCCGATGGCATGTTTGTCTTGGAGAATCTCCAAGAAATGGATGCTTGATTTTTAATGGCACAACACAATGCATAAGAGCCCAGAGCAGATGCACTCAGCTCACCATTCAATGCCAGAATTCTCTCAAGAGCCCTGTCACAAGTCCTTTCATTCACCAGCCTGAGCTAAAGTGTTTTGTTTTCGTCCAAACATTCACAGATATCTACGTCTCTCTCTCACTCCTTCATGTATAGGTGAAGATTTTATGCAAATGCGACGGTTACAATCTCAATTGATCTCCAAGGCCGAAGCAAAATGCGCTAAGCAAATCTTTTCAAGCTGATCGCGAAGAGACGATGAATGCGACAAAAAAAAAAGGCCAAATATTGAAAGTGGAGCCAATGTGTCAGCGCGGATAGCCCCTACCAAAGCCTGCCACAGTGGGGAACCGACTTGCTGCTCGAAAAGAGGGAATTTTTGTCATTATTGCCTCAGTGACATGAAAAGAATACGCAAATCAGTGCCTGACACACTCTGAATGGGGATGTGATTCTGCCATTGTGCCGGGTTCCCCCTCAGCAGCAGAAGGGGAAAAAATGTGGAAGCAGTGTCGGAATAGAGTCACGTTCTTGTTTAAATGATTGTTTGACTTTCCCATGGTCCCCCAGCTTTCCTTCGTCTAATGAAGAGAGACAGTGTGACAGGCCGGGGAGACGCTGGCGCTCGCAGACCCTGAGCTGCAGACGCCCCGCTAAATTTAGCCTTCTTCATCCAGCTGTCTCCACAGGTGGAGGCTGTTCCTGAAGGGATCCACGCAGCAGGGTCATGCCAGTTCTGAACATCAGCACTCCCTAAACATTACACACACACACACACACACACACACACACACACAGCAAAAGACACATCCCACCAAGGCTGGCACACTGGCCATTTTTTATATCACATAAGTAAGCTCCAGTCCATCAAAATGTTGCAACAACTCTGTAACATCTCTGTACTGGACCATATATATATATATATAAAATGGGGTACAATATTTTATATTGATCCTATATA
>JBBPCX010000035.1:3354000-3371411 GCA_037974365.1 Hydrocynus forskahlii
GTTTTACCATCCAACTGGTCACATTGCGAGAGGAGAGTGTTGATTACAGCAGTGTTTTTATACTTTTCCTCATTAAACAATTCAGGTAATAATAATTCAGGTGACCACCTAATCAGTACCTCATAAAGCAGAATGAGGTGCTTCTGTAGAAATATAACAGATACTGGCATGGAATGGTTGGTCATAGTAATAGCGATGAAAATAAATTAGAGATAAAAATAAATTGCAGTGGTCTCTTATTTTGTTCTGGAGCTGTATAATTATACTTATAATAGGTGAATCTTTGTAGGTCAGAACTAATGAATTAAAATGTGACATTTTCTGGTTAATAAAAGTACTCAGACAGTGAACATACTGTAAAATGATTTGTTTGTATGTAGTAACTGTATACATAGCTACACCGTCTTTTTATTTTGTTTTTTAGCATAATTTAAAATGATCAAATGCAGTTTGGCTTTGTGAACTCATGCAAGGTTTTCACCTGGGGGTGCTTCTTACTTACAACACAAGGTGGCAATGCGATCACAAAAAAACGCTTTCCATCAGATCACATCACGAATTCCTGTCAGCACCCTCCACTCCTTCTTTTGCATGCTGCCATCAACATGACAAACATGTCAAGAACTCTGAATTTATTTTGTCTGAATAGTGCATGACGCTTTTTTATACGCTGACAGATCAAATGTGTGATTATAGTGGATGCTTATGTTATGCATGATTAATCAAAATGTCACCGTTTGCATGAACTCTGAAACCATGAACCATTTTAACAATCTGTAAATAATTAAACTGTCATAGGCAGTCCAAAATGAGCTCTATTGACTACCTCGATTATCAGATTCTCTCTGAACCTGGGCAATGGCAGATTATTAAAAAAAAAAACACAAGACAACATTGTAAGACATTTCACATCATGTGCGTTGCAATATTTAATGTCCCATTTTATATTTAGTGTCACTAACAACTATGTAGCTGCATATTAGTAATGCAAGCAACAACAGTGTAACTACTGGTGTCCACTATTGAAGCTGAGTTACAGTGATGTAGCGCATATAATCACACTTATGTACTAACATACTCATATAATTACATGAGTAAAAACAGAAATTGATAAACATGCAATTGCTTGAGCTGCATTACTGTAATCCAGCTGTGGTAGTGAATACACCATCATTAGTTACACTGTTTTACATGTATTGCTAATGTGTCTCTATATTGTTATTAGGGACATTTTTATCAAGTGGGACCATATTATTATCTGAATTTTTGATAAAGTGAACCAGCACATTATACCATTTACAATAACAGTATTATGTTACCATAATGTTTGGTGATAAGTTAGCATGGCATCAAGCATTGTAGCATCTGTCATTATGATTACCAGTAATGCTAAATTTATACTGCTATACTGAATTGAAGTTTGAACCTCTTCGGTATCACAAGATTGAAAAGATTTAAACATGTCAGTTGCAGCACCCGCTATGGACAAAATTACACAATATTTGGCACACATCCATGTGGTCACTGCAACTGACACATTTCATTATCTCAAGAATATCTCAACATTTTTAAATGTGGTATTTTACCATTTTTACACATTTTCTGAGGTTAGAATACCAAATTTCAATATTTTAGCTTCTTGAGATATTGAAATATGTCAGCTGTAGTGGCCCCTATAGACGAAATGTAAATATTTTAGCTTCTTGACATACTGAAATGTGTAGGGGGGGGGGTTAGGGTAGAATAGCATGAAAAGACAGGCTCACCTAGGAACACAAACCTCTTATTCTGTTTCAGAAATGTGGGGCTACAGTCACACCAAGCTTTATGTGGATTGGAGGATTCTAAGCACTATGTCATAATATTGCCCAACTCTAGCAGATTAACTAACTCTACTGGTCTTTTCTTAATTTTAAATATATTTAGACCAAGGTAGGTGACAATATAATAAATGTCACCTTACTAAATACTTATGTTAATATTCACACAATGGCCCAAGCTCTTAGTCTGAGAAATTATACAGAACCAACACATTTACATGAGTTGTATAAAAAGCCAATTTATTGTTTCATTTACATTTTTACACCTACATTTTGCTTGCATTTTGTATTTTTCTCCTGCGGGTCCCACTTATAATGCTGACGTGAGTTTATGCATTTTTACTTCAGCTTTATCCCTCTGAATTAAACAGGTTGTTATTGTGGCCTTAGGGCCAAAATGTAAACTCTTCTGATGGGCTGCCCTGTATTGTACCTTGTTTAAAATATAGTCTAGACCAAATATTCTTGAACTGCAATAACTTCAGTGTGAATAACGTCATTGTGAAATGGGCAGGGCTAAATGATGGTAGGATGATTGGATTGATTTATACAAAGAAATCTGTTTGTTTTCATGACATGAAAACAAAAAAATTAAAAACAGGCTCTATAGCTGTATGTTGCTATATAAGCCCCAATTGTAGCTCCAAATGCATTCGAATGCATTTCATATCCATTCATATGCATCCATATTCATCTTCTCCATTTATAGATAAAACAAAAATAGAAGTATATTTGTTAATTTTAAAATTCATTATTTTAATAAAAGCTTCCTTGTAGAGCATGTAGAATTGTACACTAAAGTAACAAAAGAATACTGGAGTATTCAAACTGTTTCAGCCAGCCCTAAGCGCTTTAATGTCAAGTTAGATTTGAAAACAGCAGAAAAGAGACAGCAGAAAAGAGGTAACACCTGACTTGAGTGCTTACAATCAATCATCTGTGTGAAAGGGAAATTGATTAAGCCCAGAATGTGCTAACAATAATCAAGATTTGCTTTAGAAACCTATCATCTGATTTGGAGTTGTTTAAACATTGAACCCGCATGGATGGAATGAATTAGGCAGATTAAAGAAATGGAGGAGCTTATTCCGGTGTGCCTTCTCTCAAGCAAAATCTGATAATGCCAGGCATTGTGCCAAACCATCTTATAACAAATATTTAAGATTAAATATTTAGCGGGCTTTTTACTTCAAAGAAAGTGACTCTGATTGTCTTCAGTGATCTGTCGAACCGGATTACCTGTTGGATCCCGTCAAATGTCAACGGTTTTGTTGAGAGCATTCCCTGCTCCACAGGACCAAATCCATAACCAACTCCACTGCAGCGGATGCATGTTGCAGCAAGAGGAGCTGACAGCACTTTTTCAATTACTGTCACAGTGTATGTCAAATTCTAATTCCTGCAGAGTCCATCGTGTATAGAAGTTTGGACCGTTCCATCTTGACCTATAATTACATTTGCTTATGATAAGTAAATATTAAAATGATGCCAATGCCGTGCCAGGAGATGAGCCGAGCATCTGAGAAATATTCATGTCAGCGGAAAAAAATAAATAAATAAGAAAATCAATATTTATTAAGTGATATGAATAACTGAATATTAACAGCAGGATGCAGGGGTGCACAGCATCAAATGTAATGTTCAGTCAATTTAAATCACTCAAATGATGAGATAATGGATGAATGCAGGTAATATTTGGCTTTCTGGAGGTTTAATCAAAGCGTAGCTAAATATGAGACACAAACGGATGCAGGCTTGCACGTGTGAGATAAGACACCGGGTATGAGCTGGACAGGACCAGTCGGCATGTTTATTTTTGGCTCCGTCTCGGCCCTGACTGAACTGGACAATTATATTTGTGAGGTATCACCACAGTTTCATAATTTGCAACTTTCTCTGCCACCTCTTCTGTGCCATTCTGAGGCTGATGGGTGCACCATTTTATATATGTGTTTGTGTGTGTGTGTGTGTGTGTGTGTGTGTGTGTGTGTGTGTTTGTGTGTGTGTGTGTGTGTGTGTGTGTGTGTGTGTGTGGACACACCATCACATTCTTCAGTGCTTTAAGGTGAGAAACTGCAGGTAAAAAAACATGATTAATGTTGTTCATTTTCTAAATAAATGTATTTAAATATGCAAAGGAGATGCTATCTATTGCAATACACAAGCATTAAAAAAAATTCCATTTTTTAGAACATTTGAATTATGTTGGAATTCAGTGTTTATTGGGAAGACGCGCTCCTAAGAAAGAATTTTACAGAATAGATGACTGACACCTCACAGTTTTAATGATTAACAAGGAAACCATTATGTTTTAAAATACTTTCAGGTCAGGTAGAATAAATGCAGTTAAGGGCAATGTATCAGGACTGTCCTCAGTAAAATCCCCCAGAAGAAGGAGCGAATGAAACAAGTAGAGCTTGAAGAATGAGACTGAATAGAGAGAGAAAAGTAAAAATAAATTGAGAAAAATAGTTAAAAATGGGCCTCAGAACTGTATCACCCAAAGAAATCTCAGAGAACATGCACCATTTTGGGGGACATATTCATTAAAACAAAGAAAACATGCATAGCTGTATATAGTTATACTCAACAGGAAACAAGCTTCCAGTAATATGATGATATGGCACAGCTGTGCTCTAAAATTGCAAAATTTTGGGGAAAAAAGCCTTAGTCACGAGCTAAACACATTAAAATCATACATTTCTCCGGAGTTTTTTAGAATAACAATCCAAAAGAAGACGGGATTCATGCATGTCAATGAATGTCGACAGACATCACGTCTGATTTCGTGAGAGGTTATGTCACATGCTATTTTTTAAGCATACTCGTCAAACATGACATCTGTCAAACCAATTACTTCTAATACTAACATAACACTCCAGGTATGTAACTGTTATTGGGCTCCCAATGTCTGTCGACATTTAATAAATGACATTATCAGCTGTATTACTTTTGGTGAACTTAATGAACCTGTGGGTCAATATCAGCCGATATATATAAAATATAAAATTTTACATATACACTGTACATACAAACACAATATGAGCAAAAATATTGGGACACACCTCTTAAGGCGGGGTTGATGCGTGTGGGCAGAGTCTCGGCTGTTGCCCAGGAAATGGCTATAATGGTTCCGGCGCCCATGGCCTGAACTCACACATGATCTACAGAATGAATTGGCACAGAAACCAAAATCTTGTGGACAGCATTCCAAGAAGAGTGGAAGGTGTTATAGCAGCAAAGGGGGACCAACTCTATATTTTATGTCTATGTCTTTGAATGCAATGTCATGTCCCCACTGGTATAATGGTCAGGCGTCCCAATACTTTTTTCCATATAGTGTATTTATACCAAGGTTTTTATTAATTTTATTTTTCTGTTTCCATTTAGATCTGAACCACACACTCACTATGGCTACCGGTTTTCAATATCCATCTCTACAGACTAGCACACACAAAACTCCAATTCCATCTGCTGATCCATTTTACTATGACCTGCATCTAGTATCTACCTGCATCATTTACTATCTACCTGCATCTACTCTGGGGAGAGATTACAGTGATTTAAAGCAGACACAGCCGATATAAGTGAATGCTTTACTGGTGCAACATTGGATAAGACAGGGTTAATCTTTCTGCTGTGTGTACGCTGAGGTTTATGACCTATGGGGAAGGTGCCCCAGCATGCCGAGTTGTTTGTAGATCTGCATTCCCAGTTACAATATTTTTTTTTCCTCCAGTGAGAATGATTCGCGTGGATCAACACTGCGGTTTAAGAGCATTCAGGGACAATACACAAACCCTTCCTTAGGACGACCTGAAATCCTGTAAAAATGCTGAGTGCTGGCCTGTGGCATGGCTAAAGCCCGCTGTTTTGCTTTATGACATGAGTTCCCATTCAGTCCGCTGCTTGCGCCATCCACTAGACAAAAGGAGGCTCCAACAGCAGCGGCAGAAAATTCTGCCCTGACGCTCAGTATCTACACAGCACAGCTCTTTTCCTGCTTTTTTTTTTTTTTTCTTTGGACCTGAAAAAACATTTCTGAGATTAGCATGAACTGCTTTCACAGCTTTCAGCTTGGAATTGTCACGACTTTATCATGGAGCTTTATCATGGAACACTCGAACCAAGAATGCTTATAAATAAGGATATGCTGATTCGAGGCTATTTTCTTGCTGGTTCCATAATGGAAACGTGGGATAGTAGTGGAACCTGTGCTCTGCCTTTGAACAGTTTTTATTTGGCTGTTTGTCTATACAACAGATCTTATGTGGCAATACAAATTCTATTTATATTCATATGAAGATGTATATATTGCTAGAAAATATTACAAAAGTTCCTCTAATATTATATCCACCCTGGGACCATTGACAATCCTGTCCTACTTGGCACCTTGTGCAAAATTTGACTTGTTGAAGCCCTGACAGTGTGTATTCAAGGCAAGGTGAGTTTACTTATGCACCGTTACGCACATTTTCATGCACAAAGTAGTTGGAGATATTTTACAGAGGAATTAAAACACAAAAATAAATCAAATTAAATTAAAAACAAACAAAAACATACCCCTTACATTTACCCCTCTATAGGGTGTTCTTTATTTGGGCCTAGGCCCTCTAACTTGCAAATCACTGCTGTCAAAACCAAACTTTATATCTGCATTTGTATCTTTTTATACATAATTTGACAATATTCATCACCATTTACATTGCGTAAAAATTCCATCATACAGTAGAAATGGTCAAGGATGGTCTTTTTTTATTTTTTTATGCCACTATCAAGACTGCTAGTGGCACCACTGAGGTTCCCTTGAGCAAGATACCGTCCCCACACGCTGCTCCCTGGGCGCTGTGTTCCTGGCTGCCCGCTGCTTCACTTGGTGAATGGGTTCAATGCAGAGAAAGAATTTCACACTGTTCAGACTGTGTGCTGTGGTGTGTTCACGTATGACAGAATGGTCACTTCACTTCTCTTCACCATTAACTTACAAAAGTTAAGAATGTTTTTTTCTTCTCCTGTGAAACTGTTCTTTTGGAGATGAGACGTTGTGTGCTGATAGCAATGAAAGTATGGCTCTGATTACATTTTTTTAATTACACCTACCCTTTCTCTTTGATTTGAGTTCACTTGGAAGAGAGCAGGGAATTGCCTGTCATGCTTTTCCAGGGGTCCCTACTGCAATGGTGGTGGGGGGGTGGGGGGGTGGCAGTTCGGATCCAAAGATTTGTACACTCTTTTGTGCTGTCATAGTAGCCTGGGAGCGCCATGGGGTTTTAAACAACTCAATGCATTTAGAGAGACTGAAACCAAGAGCCTGTTTGCATTTAGAGTGAATTGATTTCTGGAAACAAGATTAATATGAAATCAAGGATCTGCGGATCAGAAAGCTTTTCCCTGTGCCAATATGTGTCCCTGAAATGAGGACACTCTACACAAAGATCATTTCATAAGTATTGCAATGGAATGAGTGTTCAGTTTCAGTGTCCATCATGAATGATTTGACTTTCAGGATGAAACCTGCGACCAAATGTGAAAACGTTCCAGTGCCATATCGTGTACTGGATCCAGTGATGTGTGTTTTGTTTCATTTTCTAGCTAAGGATGTCAGCTGGCTAGAGTTTCTCAAGGCGAAACCTTAAAGGAACTCAAGTATTTTTCATTCTAGTCTCTATCAGTTATAGTGTGCAGTCGATTACCACAGACTTTCAATGAGGTTCACATAGAAAAGTACAGACACCTTTCAACTCCAAGCACACATGTAATAGAAACCTTTGAGCAGTTGCTCATGTCATGAACTGCATGGCTTTTCCACAGATTCTGTGAACTAAGCTGAGAATCACATACTTTTTCTATTTCAGAGTTGGAACTACTTTGTGGTAATTCAGGACAACTGAGTGGTGAGGGCAGAGTTTTCACCAGTTCCTGCCTCATTGCTAATGGATGCAATTAGGGAACAAAAAAGCAACCTGAACTACTTTTTACTGTGTTGCTCTGGTGTTTATACATTATATGGACAAAAGCATTGGGATGCCTGACCAGTACACCAACAAGGATTTGAAGGACACTGAGTTCAAATACATAGACTTTAATATGGAGTTGGTCCCCCTTTGCAGCTATAACAGCTTCCACTCTTCTTGGAAGGCTTCCCACAAGTTTCTGTGCGAATTTGAGCCCATTCATTCTGTAGCGCATTTATGAGGTTAGGCACTGATGTTGGACGAGAAGTTCCGGGCTCTGTGGAAGTTCTTCCACACACAGCTCATGCTGAAGCATTGTGATTGCCACTCAGTGGAAAGAAGGGGCCTAGCCCAAACCCTGAAAAACAAGTGTGTCACAAAATTTTTTTTGTCCCTGCAGTGTAAGTTAGATAACATTCCAAAAGAATGATTCTCCCATGTCTGACTCCTCTTAAGACCAGCGCACTGGTAGTTTTAAATCCAATGTGTTTCAAATGTTTATTCATGTCTTTCAGTCACTGCCCATTAGTATCAAGTCAAGTACAAGGAAACACTTTAAAATGACTCTCCAATTTAATACATGGTACTGGCTCCCCGTGGCCGCTCGCATTAAGTTCAAGTCCTTAACACTTCCTTTAAAGGCCGTCTTGAGCCGCCGCTGCTCAAAAGAAGAGGAAGACATGCATCAAGACTCTTCTCAGTCTCAGCCCCCCGTGGTGGAACGAACTCCCTCTTCCGATCAGATCTGCAGAGTCCCTCACCGTCTTTAACATCGTCCGAAGACCCACCTCTTCAAGGAACACCTGCTTATTTATTTTTTCTTCCCCACCCCACCCCCACCCCAGCAAATAAATAAATAAATAAATATAAATAAATGAATACATAAATATTTTATCTCCATGCCTTCCTTGCTTTGCCATAACTTATGCCTTTTCTTTGACAGGTGTTGTTTAGGTGTACTTAGCCTGCAGTAACTTGGTTGAACAGTGGATGTTGATTTAAGTATTGCTTTACAGGTTTAAGGAACAGATGTGGACTACTTGAGCACTGCTGTACGTTCCTCTGGATAAGAGAGTCTGCTAAATGCCGTAAATATAAATGTAAATGTAAAAAAGCAACAGATAGAGATAATGTCGGAGTGTTCTTTTACCAAAGTGAAGCAGGGCTGTACTTCAAATTTTCCCATTCACCAGCATTCTCTCACCACACGATACAAAGACAAAACTAATTACTGCAAGCAGATCCAGTACACATGAAGCTACTTAAAAGTACGCACCAATTAAGCAAAAAGTGCTGTCTGATACCGCAAGCAGGAAACACGGTGATGCTTCAGAGGCCCGAGCAAACAAAACACATCTGTCTATCTCCATCTCGGTCTTCTCTTATGGTCTGTTTGGGATTTAAAAGTTGTCTTAACTCTTGCCATATGCCAGAATGAAGTGATTCAGAAGTGGAGCCATTATTTTGATGCAGATAAACATGAAGTGAGGTCATGGCTTGATGATTCATAGTAATTTGCATGAGGCTTTATGAATTTTCATGAAGTTACAAATGTTTAGCACTAGGGGTGAATTTAGTAGTTTTGTGTTGAAGTATTTACTCTCACTTAACTCACTGATTCAAGTCAAGTCAAGTTTTTTATGCAACCCATTGTCATACATAAGGGTCCCAGTGAGGTGAGCGTTGTAATAGTCAACACTGCAGAAAAAAGGTGTGAAGAAGTTTCTTGTATGGACACAAAATCAAACTTTAGCAATGATTTTAAGGTGCCAAAATTCTGATTTTGTTATAGCTGTAATGTGATCATTAATACTAAGATCCTTATCCCTAACCAAGATTTTTTACATGGGTAGACGTCTTAAGTGCTCTAGATCCTGGTTTCTCGACCACTGGGCCGTGGACTTCTTCTTGGAAGGCTTTTCACAAGATTTTGGAGTTTCTGTGGGAATTTGTGCCCATTCATTCTGTAGAGCATTCATGAGGTCAGGCACTGATGTTGTACGAGAATCTCCGTTCCAGTTCATCCCAAATGTGTTGGATGGTGTTGGGGTCAGGGCTCTGTGCGGGTAAGTCTACTTCCACACCAAACTCATCCAGCCATGTCTTTATGGAGCTTGCTTTGTTCATTGGGGCACAGTCGTGCTGGAATAGAAAAGCATAGGAAACATGGCGTTGTCCAGAATGTCTTGGCAAGAATTAAGATTGCACTTCACTGGAAGCAAGGGGCCTAGCCCGAACTCTGAAAAACTGGTGTGTAATTTCTGGATCATCACTCACAAATGGCATTGATAATGCTGGGAAGCTGTCAGTAATAGCACAACGGTTTACTGTGATTGAAATATCGGCCCATAGCTAGAGTTATTCCTTCCCTACTGAATCTTTTCACTGTGTTTGTTCATTTCCTGAGTGATGATGAGATGAAAAATTTACAATGAGCATTCGACTGCACTCTCATTTCTCCAGAGATACTTCTAGGTCAACACACATCTCACAAGAGCCATGGCTATGTTGCCCAACTGTAATTGGATTCTGAGCAATGCTGAGAGCCATTCTGATTAAATACTGAGGTGGAGAGAGAGAGAGAGAGAGAGAGAGAGAGAGAGAGAGAGAGAGAGAGAGAGAGAAAGAGAACATTGCACATTACATACTTTGTAATGAGAAGATTGTATAGAGGAGCCTCTGGAGTATTTTGTTCCTCACTCATTGCTTGGGAAAGAGTTCAGTGTCAAAAGCAGTTGCTGGTGTCATAAGCCACACTGATCATGGGTCAATACAAATGATTGCAAAAAGTCATGAGAGGCCAGTTGTGTGTTAGAATGATTTTCCTATGAATAATGTATGTTTGTAGGCACAACACTTAGCAACAAAGTACAATGTGACTAAATACACCAATGAATAACTAACTACAATTAACTATAAATCACCAATAAATAACTAAAAATACCATTAACAATAGTATCAAAATATCGAATAACTGGACAAGGGTTAACAAACACTAACAACATAATGTGAAATAGAGTGTTATTTCATTTGCATGCATGTAAAAACTTATACTAACGTTATCATGGCTACTTGCATTACCTGCTTACTTTTCAATAGTTAGAGCAGCAAATTCTAGGGTGTAACTCATCAGTAAGTAGTGAACCAAAATTCCAACCTACATTCATTAGACTGAATAGTAGTTTTGCCAATGTTTACTACATTTTATTTCATGTTTTTAGCAACAAACATATATGTATCTGTAAGACCCTGCTGGTGTGGGTTTCCACCCTTTCAGTGAAGGTCACAAAAGTCTCTTGCATGCTTATAGCACCCACTTGAGGAGGATCAGGCTTTATAATGACCAGAGGACGATAAGCTTATAATTCAAATTTCAAAGTAACCACTGAGACAATTCACTGAGAGCTTTTTAATAGAGTAATTCATTGTAATCTAATCAGCATGACAGCCCTATTTGTGTTTGTGAAGTTTTATAAAACTATATATTTTTTTTTTATAAAAGTCACACCACTGAACTAAGCAGGGCAAAGTGCTGCCAGTGGTTCATCACTCTACTTAGAGCAGTGTCATTTGGTAATTACCACAGAGAGCCTAAATGAAGTGTAAGTCCATCGAATGGGCCTGTGGGTCGACTCCGGAGACTAATCTGACAGGGGATACTATTTCACAAACACAGTTGTCCTCATTAGCTATGCACATATTGGCAGCCGCCTGCCAGAACTAACCTTTTAGCTGAAAATAAAAAGGACAGAGTTCCTAGTGCTCAGCAATATTCCCCCCAGGCACTATTGTAGAGCAGAGGAAAACATTTGTTTGAGGTTAACTCGAAGCTGCCATCAAAAATAACGAACACATGAATAAATGAATAGCCTGAGCGAAGCTACATGCAAGCAGACCAGTTAACAGGCCATGGAGGGTTTAGGTGGGCTGCCATGGAAATTTCAGTGCTGGCTGGCTTTCAAACCCACACATGCCAATCTACAGTCAAACAGGTTACTTTCATTTTTAGATACTGTCACTGCAGCTAAAACTGGATTCGGCATGTCAAACACAGTGACATGACACCGGCTTTTTTGCTGTTGCCACACATTTACTCATATGAATAGGCAACCATCCTATGAACCCATGGAACGCCAATCCAAAAAGGAAAATCAGATCCACAGATGATAAGCAACATGTGTTTTGTGTTACCATTCTCATGATAATTGCCCTGATATGCCTTTCTGAGTATGATGTATTAACAGTATTTCTAGAATAACTGAACGCATCATAAAAAGACAGATTTAGGCCAGTAATAAGATCCTGTAAACAACAACCAAGGCATAGTGACTGCATGGTAACAAATTGTGAATGTGTATGTAAGTCCTGTAAATTACTGCTCTGTCGTTTTTGAACTCTCTCTTCTGTCCTGTCCAGGCTTGACCTTGTGTTGTCTTCTGGTGTTTCTGTTTATTGTCCTTTGTGTTGCTCCATGATCCTGGATAAAATGGAGCTTCATTTCACTGTGTACTGTGTAGATGGTTGAATGACAATAAACACCTACTTGGCTTGATTTGACTTGTGTGAGTTTTTCTATTTTAGACTGAGAAACAGTTGAATCCCTTTGAACCGCTATAGTGGAAAGCGGCTGGACTGTAAGCCAGGAGACTCTTCACTGCAGTAGTGTAGTGTGACTGGATCGTGAGCCAGGACACTTTTCACCATAGTATTGGAGTGTGACCAGCCCATGAGTCAGGGACTCACACCATGGCAACAAAGTTTTACTGGGCTGCAAGTGGGACTTGGTGCTGTGACGGCAGAGCTTTACTAAGCTGCAAGGCAGGGGCTATACATCACAGTCGGGAGGGTGTTTCGGTTTTCTGCCTGCCAGCTGAGAAGCTGTGTGTGTGTGTGTGTGTGTGTGTGTGTGTGTGTGTGTGTGTGTGTGTGTCTGTGTGTGTATATACGTGTGTGAGTGTGCGTTCTTTGCAATTGTAAAGTGTCATTGTAATGTAACCTGTAATGTAAGTGTTATAAATGTAAATTTGCCTACTCAAAATTTTTCCATTACAACCTGCTACTCAGTTTCTTTGTGATCTGTATTCCTGAAATAAATCTGCCAACTGATATTCTTGACAGAGTGCATAATCAAATGCACATCTCCATAAACAATACTTAACCCCTGCACTGCAGTAAAAGTAAGGCCTGCCTAAACAGTGTCAGCACTGAGCCAGCAGTTTGAGGTTTAACTCTCATGCAAGAGAGTTATGAGGAGTTCCAACCAAACCGTAAGCGGCATCCATTCAGGCTTTCTTCGCTCTGTGTCAGCTTTTCGCATGTTTTCAAAGACTTGCATCCCCTTGGCTATCATCCCTGTAGAATAGAGCATATTCCATGGAACGTTACCAACATGAAATGCTATATCTTCTAATGGACTGTGGGAATTGTCATTATGAATTTGTCTTTATCCATCCACACGGCAGTCACTAGAGAGCACACAGTGGCTGCTACTTCAAAAACAGCTGTTCCGCAAGCTAACGTGACATGACGGGAGGAGATTAGGCCTCATTTTGCCATAAGACTGCACACAAAAGCTGTAAACTTTACTTAATTCTTTTTAAATGACATGCCGAACCTAACGTCCTTATCTGTGCAAGCCAAAAAGTGGTTAAGCATGCATGGAGGAAGGAGTTTGTTACTTAGCATTAGCTAAATTCCAGCTGCTAAGATGTGCTAAGATTTCTCTACAGAGTGAATTCAGTTGGTGGCACGTGCTATGAATAGTGAATAAAAAGGCAACACTAAGTCTTGCCCTTTCACGCCACCATAGTGACTCTAGTTGTTACAAGAATGTATAACATATCAGTGACTTTAAGAAATGTTAGCTACTGCTCTTACCGCACTATGCACACTAGTTGCATTATCATTTTCTATCTAGACTTCACTTGTCCTTCACTTTAGGAAAAGATATTTCACACTTGGGCAATATGATGATAGTTTATCATCATGGTGTTAAATTGTCCAATAATTAATTCAAAGTAGTGCATTGTGCACTTTTATTTTGAAAGTACTGCTACATAAACAAAAGTGCAATAACATCTGGTTTGCAAACACTTTAAACAAATAAGGAGCTTTTTAACAGCAGTGTTCCCTTTAACACAGTTACATAGTTACAGTTGAAATCTTAACTTAAACATTAATGTAATCAAATCAAATATAAAAGCAAAGCTATTTGCCATATCCAGGGCTTCACATTTTATCTAGTTTGTTACCGAAAAACAAGTTCCCCTCAGAGTCCAGAGCCATGATTAGAACATAATTAGAAGTTTAGGGCATTTTTTAATGGGTTAATGGGTTAAATGCAGAGAACAATTTAACACTGTGTGCTGTGGTTTGTTCATTTGTGACAAAAATGGTCACTTTAATCATTTTGTCTTTGGCCATGTTTAGATGTGAATATATTAATTCTGCCTCCTCAGAGGCAGACCACACCACTACACTAGTGGCATTATTGGCCCAGAGAGAGTCATTAGCATTATTCATTTAGATGAAACCTAAGAACATTGGTTGGATGAAGTCTAAGGAGACACCAGGTAAAACTGATATAATTTAGTTGATATGGCTAAAAAAGGTTGAAGTCCCCCCTGTTCAGAACAACAAATGCATGGTCTTTTTAGGCCATTCCAGTGTGACTTTAGCAAATCAGGCCCTTAAGCCACTCCTCTTTCTTTTTGTCATTCCAGCAGCACAACATGATCTAAATGAGAAAAGTGCAGCTGGGGATTATCTTTCATCTTTTTCTGCCTACTGGCAGAGTGGCCTGGGCCAAAGCGTGGGCACTGGGGGCCGACCGAGACCTCACCAACGTCAGAGTGCCACAAAACTGCAATAAGAGTCAATGAGAGGCCCCAAGCACTTTCGAACTTGCCAGGATGCTCACATCTTGGCATTTGATTCGGGGCACATTCAGAAAGTATATTCCCGACACAAAGCGAAAATAATTATGTCAAAACGGACTATCATAGGAATACAGGAATTGGATACAATATGATGGGGAAATGTAAGTCACTTGGCAAACAGCACCGCTAAGACAGCAACAAAGGACCAACTACAAACAAGGAGCTTATTCATAATGATGACTCCATTAGATGTATCTGAGGATGGGGAGAGAAGTTTGGATTGATTATGCTGATTCTGTTCCAAGCTTAGGGATGAGGAGACAAGAAGAATGACAGTTCTTTTTTTACTTATAGGACTATCGATTAAAGTTCAATTTAAAAACTCTCCCTTGCTTGTGGTTGCGTGGGTGAGGTGAATGACACTGCTAGCACCTCTGCCTCTCGCAGGGCTGCATTGACTTTACAGCATCATGCTCAGATTTTTAAACACACACACATAAAACCACTTGACACATAATCAAACAGCAGCACTGAATCCTCTTAGTGATCTCTGACGTGTGAAGGAATGTCATCTACGTGACGTCCTTAATCAGTGATGAGAGAGAGCTTCTTTAAGCCTATTATTCTAAAATTAAAACAGAATGGGGTAAACACTGTCGTCACTGAGTGGGTTTCAGCTACTGGACTGTCTTGTGAATGCAGCATCCAGTTAGGTCATGGAAGAAAATGAAAAAGCCAAAAAGAAAGTTCAAAAAACACACCGCAAACACTGGACTAAGCCTGGAAAAATGCAATATGATCTTTTCTTCCTCATGCACATGAAGGAGGACCATGCAAAGATTTGAAAAAGGGGAAAATTCAGTAGTTTTCCTTAATCAGCCTGGATCTGTGCACTTTTTCCCTTCATTTTCCTTGATTCACTGTATAGGACATTAAGGTCAAAATTAAAGTAATTTTAAAGGGTAAAATTAAGGTGTTTGGTTTCATAGTGTTTACCAGTAGTTAATTAGTGTTGGTGTCTCCAAGGCAGTGGTGAACAACTGATTACATTTAGGCCTTTGTTTCAAATCCTAGGATATATTTCAAAACACATTTAAAAAACTAGCCAAATACACAACTCTGCATTAAGATAGGATAAGATAAAAAAAACCTTTTTAATACCACAGGTATTTACCACGTATGTAACATTTTCTTCCGTAAAGAGTCCTGGCATACAATCTGAACGAAACCCATTACATTTGGTACAGCTCATATTCACAGTTGGTGGCGTATCTACGACTTCCAGATGGCCTAGAGTGACTTTTTTCTCCAGAAATTGGTCCCAGTGGAATCAACCAGTCAAAACGTGACTACTTCTACAATATTTGATTCTACAATTCATAATTCTACTGAATCTAAATGAACTGAAACTCACATACTGCAATAATCATAGGGTCTTCTCTGAAGGAAAGTGGTGAGGATTCACCTCTGCTGACAGATGTGCTGTTGGGACTTGCCTGAGGTACAGGCCGTGAAGGAATATCTACCAACAGCATACAACTTTCAAGTTTCAAATTTCAAGTTTTATTGTCATATACAGATAACAATGTAGCGTCATTACCCGTAATTAAATTCTTAGGCTTGCGTTCCCCGAACTTTACATAAATATTTAGAAAAGTTTACAGATACATTTTAAAAATTGAAGAGGAAAAAAAAAATATTATATATATATATATATACATGGTCCTGGATGGCTGGCAGTTCAGTCCTGGTGATGCGCTGTGCTGATCTCACCACCCTCTGCAGAGCTTTGCGGTCCAGGGCATTACAGCTGCCATACCATGTGGTGATACAGCCAGACAGAATACTCTCGATGGGGCCTTGCTAGAAGTTTGTGAGTCTTCCAGAGTCCATGCCGAACCTTCTCAGGCGCTGTAGAAAGAAGAGCCGCTGTCTTGCTGCTTTTCTGATCACACCAACATGGAGTGACAAGCTCAGATCCTCGCTGATGTTGATGCCCAGGAATCTGAAGCAGCTGACTCTCTCCACCTCTGCTCCCTCGGTGTGGATGGGGGTGTGGCCTCCTCCCTGCAGTCTCCTGTAGTCCACGGTGAGCTCCTTGGTTTTCCTGACGTTGAGCAGCAGGTTGTTGTTGCGGCACCATGAAGTCAGGGCCCTCACCTCTGCCCTGTATGCCGACCCATCTCCATCAGAAATGCAGCCGATGATGGTGGTGTCGTCTGCAAATTTGATGATGGTGTTGGAGCTGTGTGTTGCCGTGCAGTCGTGGGTGAACAGGGCGTACAGCAGGGGGCACCAGTGCTAAGTGTCAGTGTGGAGGAGGCGATATTGCCGATCCAAACCACCTGAGGTCTGTCGGTCAGGAAGTCCAGGATCCAGCTGCACAGGGAGGCACTGATGTTCAGGTCACAGAGTTTCATGATGAGTCTCAATGGTATGACGGTGTTGAAAGCGGAGCTATAGTCGATTAACTGCATTCGCACGTATGTATTTTTCTGGTCCAGGTGGGACTCCATTTCAACAGAATCAAACTTTTCCAACACTCAGAACTCAATTAGTTCATTCATCTGATGACTTCTTTCACATTTACTCTTCCTGAAGTTCTTTTTTTAGCCATAGTACAATAATGCACTCGGAAAAGGACTTCATTTTCTTCAACGCTGATCTTAAACTTTCTCTTTAACTGGTGTTGACAAGGGAAGAAGCCTAGCGGGTAAAATACTTCCCTGTGAACCACAGGTTCAAACCTGCCACTTTCT
>JBBPCX010000035.1:3371772-3393349 GCA_037974365.1 Hydrocynus forskahlii
TATATGTATACAGAGTGGATATATAAGTTAATATAAGAAAAAAGGAAGAGGAATGGAGAGGGAGAGGGAGAGAGAGAGAGATATGCCAAAAACAAACTTGCTCCTGCACAACTGCTCCTTAGTTTCTGGAAACCTGAAAATTAAAACACTTGAATCAATGAACCAGATAACGAGATCCCTCAGTGTCATCAGCCCTTTCTTTAGAATTAGCTCTTACTGAAGTGATGTGACTGATGTACGTGTCACCTGCTGTCAGGAATCTGCTCACGTTCAGGTGTGTATGGAGTCAGATATGATCAGTGTGTGGGAGCACATGTGTCATTCCAATGTAAGCTCCCTTTAAGATTCCTAAATCAAAGCACCTTCAACCTGACCGGAATCACAGTCACCAGATAACAACGTTCAGATCATCCATGCAATTACACAGGGTTACATTTACCACCACAATGTTTCAGCTCACAACACGATATACTAGAATCAGAAGATATCTGGCACTATTTTAAGCTGTCATCACTTAAAATGTCAAATATATCGCTTTTTTCAAAGAGTAGGACAGACTAACAGCCTTACAATCACTTTTCTGTTTGATTTTCTCCAGGCTTGAAGGGATCAGATCAACAGATACCATGTCTTACAGAACGTCTCCTCCATGGCCTTCTCCTGATGAAACCAGATAAAGAACACAAAGAGGATTTTGTGAGTGATGTGATTAATACACACAGATGGGTAACAAATAACTGAATAACAAAAAAGTTAACTGAAGTGAAGACAAAGTAAAGTGTCTTGCATCATTCAGAACTCATGTCTGGAAACATCTGCACATAATTATTCAGGCTTTTCTTTTCATTTGTTTCTTATTTGTTTGTTTTTGTCATGCAAGACTATAACATGCCTTGTTGATTTATGATATGATCTGAGCTTTTGTATGTACACATTTATGCAAGTGATTGTACGTTTTGTCGAACACACATTTCAGTACAGTTACTGTTTATTTGTTAGATTTTACATTTTGTGGGAAAAAAAAACATCAAACGTGGATATCAATGTCACCTGGGGAACAGCATATTGCTCAACTGTGCCTCAGTGGTGCCACTGGCAGTCTTGGGATTCAAACCCACAACCTTCTGATCAGAGGGGCAACTCCCTAACCACTAGGCCATTGAGCCACCCCTCATTTCTGTACATTTTGCTTTGAACAACCTTGTTGGTGCAAAGATTTATTAGAGAAATGGGAACAAATGTTTTACTGACAGGCGGCAAAGAGTCTAAAGATATAAAGGAGTTCCAACCATTCAGCATTCAGCACCGCCAGTATACTGATCACGGCCTGATCATCTGGAATCATCTGCTCCTGTTTCTTCACTGGTTCAGGTCTTAAGTGACGTTGTTATGCTTAAATGATTTGTCCATCTGCGAAAATCAGGGCCTTTGAAAATCCTTCAAGAAGCCTGGAAAACTGTTCTGACATGAAAATATACAAGAAAGTTGGGCTCTTTGGAAGCAAAATATGAAGAGATGAGGGGTGGCTCAAGACCTTTGCACCGTCTTGTATTTGTGTACACTCACATACAACAATCAGCAATCTTATCACATTAATTTATAGACATTGAACACAGAGGTTCACATTTTCCTGTAAAGACTTCATAAAATGAAGTCAATAAAGTGAGTTGATACATCGCTTTAGATAGTTTCAGACACTGATAGGAAAAACGTGGAGTTTGGTTTATATTTAAAACCCTTTTTCATTCTGAGTTGTCCCCCTCTCAAAGCCATCTCACCCTACTTAGATAATTAAATGATACAGCAGTTTCATGCCGGAGTCCATTTCTTTTCCCCTCACACAAGTGCACAAGAAGCTTCCCTCCAAGCTGTCACTCTAATACAGACCCATTTGCAAATTAGGCTAAAATCGTTGTCTCTTTCTGGCAAATCGAAATTGCACAGAAAAATAATTACATTCCTTTTGGGGGGGGGGAGCTCTTCGCATTTATCCCTGCCGAGCTTTAGTCAATAAGACTTTTCCCTTCCTCAGACTCGTCACTGCCCTTAATAATATTAGCATGCAGAAACCAAGGAAGCTTCTTTAAACAATCAGCAAACAGCAAAGCTTGATGCAACTCTGCACGGCACTACGGTCAAACTATAGAGACGCAGATACGCAATCAGTCTGTGTTCCCACAGGGGGCAAATCTGCATACTAGTGATAGTTCAAGACAGCTCCTCTGGTTTTACTGGATCTGTGGGTAAAGGAAGTTAATGGGTGGCTTGGCCCTGTCCTTGAAAACCACATGAAACACGGAAAGGCTTTATGCTGTAACAACCTATGTGGTGACCAAATGAAGAATGTCAAGCCCACTACTTAGACTGCACTGAGGGGATACAATAACTGCAGTGACCTGCAGTTTCAAGTGCAATTTCATGTTCTGGTCATTAAATGATTCATAAATAATTCATGACATTTCTGCATTGTGGTCAGGTTAACACGTCGGATACATTTGAAATCTTGCAAATGTGCTGAAAAATTGATTTTACGAACATTTCTGCAAAGACGAAAGCCGCAAGATTCACTCATCCTCGCTGTCGTAACAAAACACACTATCTCTGCATGGGTGACTTAAAAAAACAACAACTTGAAATTCTTAAATAAAAGAGTTTGTGATCAGTCTTAAAGTTTCATTGGTCACACTGCAGAGCACACAGCTCATCAATGGAAATTAACCAACAAAGTGAGGCTATTTTGAATTAGTTTTTGTAATCACAAAAAAAAAAGAAAATCAGTGCAACAAGGCACAATTCAGGGCAGCCAGTCAGAAAATGGGTAATTCAGTCTAAAAGGTACAGTAATGTAGTATATATAGTTTGTTTCATTTTAAGATAAGATTAAGAAAAGGATGATAATTTGCATATAATTCTACAAACTGGACCTCAGAAAGCATAAATAAACACAACATAAATGTAGGATATGTGCCCTTTAATTGTTAATATAATGGGATTTGAATGATTTCTGTTCTTCAGGAAATATGCTTGTAAACACTTGAAAAAAATAAACAAATACATAATACAAGGACAACAACAAAAAACAGAAAGGTTTCCCCACTTCACCCTCCAACTGCTTTGAACAGTCTGAGCCTCAGACCTGCCGTGTTGATGTCCACAACCCATGAAACAAGTGGCAAAACATAAAAAGTGTTACATTAATACTGTCATTCATGCTGATTTCTAAAACCTCACCACCTGCAGAGAGGAAAATCCTCAGAGGATTAAGTCTGCACAAGTCATCTGTGCATCCCGCTACTTTTTTATTCTCTGCAGGCAAACTGACTTTTTCAAAAGGGTGTGATTTTGTTTTGCACACATTCCCATATTTAAACTGGTGATCAATAATCTAATTGGTTTCATGAACATGTGTCGTTCTGAAAACTGCCAGGTTGAGCTCTTATTAATTGGGACCTCAAGAGAGAGGCGAAGCAATTAGCTTAAAAGCCTCTGGGTTAAGGCTGTTCCTGTGCTGCCGAATGGATCATTGTCACTGCCTGGAAGTAATCACACAGTTCGTGAGTTGCGATGTGTCAGCACGGGCATATCTCAGATTTACGATCTCATATGCATGCATGGTTAAAAAGCCCAGCCTCCGACTCATCCCTGGCACTTCAGGAAATCGATGTTTACTGCACGCCACAGCGATCCCCAATGCATGGAAATGAAGACGTGGGTGACTTTCAAATCCTGGGGCGATGACTTTATGTAGTTTCTGGCACTGAAGGAGATACCAGTATCTGAAAATTAAACACAAATTCTTTGCACATATTCAGTCACAGCAGCCATCTTGAAGTCTGGATGATGTCCATTTGAATAGATAGCAGTATGTTCTAAAGTGTCAGAAGCCACATAAGTAAGTCTGTCCAACATTACTTAAGAGCGTACTGGTTCTTGTTGTGGTGTAGCTCCATTACTGGCCACTCATACCTTCAGGGAATCAGACATCATGTCCTGTTTTTGTCAAGTACATCTGAAGTCAGGGAAAATAACCTTAAAATTAGATTTTCGGCTAAGCTTTTGCTTTAAGACTGGCATGTCCAATGTCCGGCCCGGGGGCCAATTGCGGCCCGTCTTCGAATTTCCACCTGCCCACAGCCGCTGTCAAAAATTCAATAATATGCAGCCGGCCAGCACTGTTGACCACAGTATAAAATACACGCGTACAAAAAAGCTATTTTATATTACACCAGAAGATGGCAGCAGTTTGTGGGCACACTCTCGCCGCATGACCCTTGTGTGACCATTTCCAGCCCGTTTCTAAAATGGCGACTCTAACTAAAAATGGAAAGGGCCGCTGCTTCCAGGACAAGTGGAAATTAGACTACTTTCAATCAAACTGGGTCTCGTACACCCAACAAATTAAATATTAAAATCAAATTCCGTCCAGCAGCCCGTTTTTCCATTTCGTAATTTTGATCCGAATCCAAAATTGAAATTTTCTTTTTTTTGATTGTCAGTTGAAAAAGGAAAGAACGAGTGATACACGGATTCATATGACCCCCAATGTTTTGTACTTCTGAATAAGATAATTGTTAGTGTTTTTTTCCTGTTCACATGTTTTGAATTTAGATTTTTACAGTGAATCATACGTAATGTTTCAAATGAACCTAGATATGTTTAATCTTCCCGGAATGTATTTTTCCAGACAGACTTTTTTCTTTAAATATGAAAGGCGGAGTGATTTTGGTAAAAACAGATTTCGATTTGTTTGTGTTCTATGTGAAGAAATGAAAAGTATGGCATTTGCAATAAAAAAAAAATCATTAAATAGTTCATTTGTATTTAATGTTAATGGTTCAAAGAAAGTCAGGCTGAATGGTCGGCCCCCACACATTTTCACCTCACCTAATCTGGCCCTGTTTGCAAAAAGTTTGGACACCCCTGCTTTAAGAGATAACTAATAACATTCAAGAGTTGAGTTTTATTGCAAGGGGCTTTTTGACACACAACTCATAAACATCAGCATGAACATCCCTCAGGTCTACATTTATGTTCAGCTTCATAACAAACAGTTACCTTTATGTGGACACAGCCATCATGCCCTGTTAAAGTCACATAGAGACAGCACAGCAAATGGCTGCGCTGTCTCTAGGCGAGGCATGAGGCAGCAGTGCTAGAAAAGGCCCACATAAATCCTTTCAAGCTCCTGCCTTGTGTTTGCTCTCTTCCTCCAGCCCCAGCGCTTGGCCTGATCTGCGCTGCAGGCCAATCTCTTTATTCTGCTACTTTGCTGATTGCTCAGGCGCTCCTTAAGCGCCGCTTTTCCCCACGGCCCATATATCACCCCCGCAGAGAAAACGTGTTACACTCACTTCAGCAGGGTACTTGGCAGAACACTCAACACTCCTGTGTTACGATGGAGTAGGTCATATGTATGTTCATTCATTTTTACACTTTCAAATGTAATTTACTACTTTACTTAGTGATGTATTTTTCAGACAACAGGATGTTATAAAAGAATCTCAGAATGCTGGCATCGTAGTGCATTTTTTGATTGATGTGTCTCATAGCTTCATTTTATGCAAAAACCCTTTTAGTTTCGTTCAAATGACAAAACTCCTCACAGGCTTTTCCCTGTAAAAACACACACAAGACTTTCCCAATGTCTTGCCAGTTGGGAAGCCTCCCCAAAGAGAACCTTAAACAATAGTTTAAAGTTATTATTCCTGTAAGTTCCGTTTCATTTTATTATTAAATTCTTATGCTTGCAGTTATCAAACATGGCTAACCAATGGGGCACTTCTTCAAGCACATGTCTGGTGTGATGATTCAGGCATGCAGTTTGCACAACGGCTTATTTTAACCTCACTTTTAACCTGCAAAACTAAAAAAGCAAACTTCATATGCAAAATTATATTTTAGATGGTCGATAGCATTTGGTGTAAGGTGCAGATTTCCCACCATTATAAAGTAAAATGGCCCTTATAGTCACGCGTGAGCACACCACACAGCAATGTGTGAACAATGTGAAATTCTTTCTCTGTGTTCTCAGACATGGACCCAACTGCAAAGTGCAACAAATGGAGATTTAATGTGAAAAAGCAAAAAGGGTCAAAAAATCCAGAACACGGTCAAAAAACACAGTAAACACGGTCAGAAATGCCAGGAAAACACTCAGTACTAGGCATGGCTTAGTATACTTTGCATACATTCGTATACTTATGTCCTTCTGGTCTGCTTATGCCCCTAAGCCTAGTATTCAGGTGATCCTGATCTCCTAGTTAAGGGCTGGTGTGAAACTCTGGAATGGGTATCCAGAGAGGATTCACATTTTCACCCAATGTAGGCATTACAAATTCCCATCCACTGGCTCGGTCTCTCCCCACCATATACTGTCACCAAAACTGGGAGAATAAAGACTATCACATACTTCCCCGAAGATATGTAAAGCACCTCCATTACTGGTCAGCTTGATAAGCTTGAAGGAAAATAATTTCCAATTCTGTTACAATTGCTCATTCTGGCTAGGATCGTTCTGAATGATGAGGGCGGAGGGAGGCCATCCAACCTGGACTCCTGGCCACAGAAGGCTAAGCTCTGAATTTATGTTTTTATTTTTTTTATGCCATTGCTCAGAGGTTGAAGCCTAGAACACGTTAACAGTGTGCATGGTTCAACTATACATGGCTACGGAGCGCAGTACTAAACTGAAAGAAGGAGCAGAGCCAAAATGTTTGGGATGGAAGTGTGAGCAATTACAATTAAGCAGTGCTGCAAAGAGAGCAGCAGCTCAGGCATGTCATCTCACTGGGATAAGCTGTCACATTAATCACACACCACACACCTCCACATTCTCAGACTGCAGCCTGAGACACGGCTCCACTACACATGCAGTTTGCCAGTTGTAGAAGTTGGTGCCTTATGGGAGGAAAATTCACTTTCAGCCATACGTCATTATTGCAGCGGCACCCTGACAAACATGTACCTTTGTTCTACAGTTTTATAGCTTAACTGAAGTGAAGTCATTAAAGTGAAGTGAAAGAAAGTGAAAGTGACCATTCTGTCATGAACACACCACAGCACACAGTGTGAACAGCACAAAGTTCTTCCTCTGCATTTAACCCATTCGCCAAGTGAAGCAGCGGGCAGCCAGGAACAGCACCAGGGGAGCAGGATGTGGGGATGGTACCTTGTTCAGGGTACCTCAGAGGTGCTTAGGAGTCTTGGGAATCGAACCCATGACTTCCTGATCACATTAATGTGCCCTTCCTTGTTTCTTCAGTTTAGCTCTTTCAGCTCATTCTTGGCCATTTGATTACATCTGAGGTAAGTGGAACATCAAGTGTCATTTTTTTGCTAAAAAATGTATTATATAGCCTAATATTAGTTATGCCTCAGTGCACATGACAACTGCACACATTAATCTTAAGGTAGCAATTCAACTGCATCCATTTTGAAATGTTGAAAGCAATCGTAATTGTCCTTAATCGTAACAGCTGCTTATTTGAACACACTGAATTACAGCTGAATGTACTTCAGTCAAACTAAAATTGCTTATGCCATGACTGCACAAACAGAGACACAAAGATAAGAACAATATAACATTTAATCTAAAGTCAAAATAAAACTCTCCAGAAAATACTCTGACTGTACTCTGCACTAAATATATGATGTTATGTGCATAAAATGCTGTGGTTTGTAAGATTCTGATTCTGCAGAGACTCTCTTCTAGAGGGGGCATTTGGCTGACACTCTTATCCAGAGCGACTTACCGTCATTAATTACAGGGACAGTCCCCCTGGAGCAACTGAGGGTTAAATGTCTTGCTCAAGGACACAGTGGTAGAAAGTGGGTGTTTAAACCTCCAGCTTTGTGGTCATCAGATTCACAGGAAGTGTGTTTCCCGCTAGGCTACTACCAGCCCATATAAATTGACGAATTCCATTCGATTGCATGAACCGTTATAAGTTTTCCACGGCCATCTTCCATGGCCTCTGCTGAATGTAATGATGAAGGGAGGATGGATAGGACAATTTATTATTCCATTTAAAGTGATATAAAAAAAAAAAAATGTGGTGTTTCGTGTTGATTGTCAGTATTCCACCTCTGTATGAGTTATTCTCCAGGTACATTTGTGCACTCAGTATGTTTTTATAGGAATATTGAATTCAAACTAGCTGGATTGAACCAAAGCGTCATTAAGAAACAATTATAACTGAATCAATGGCAGAGACTTGCAGCCCTGCATGGAGCGCTCACTCCTTATAAATAGTAAATGATGGTGAAAACTGTATGATACCATCATATTTACCCCTATTAATGTTCAAAGAAACCTGGCAAATTTCACAGCTTGATCCTTAAGTACATTCTGAAGGATAAATCAAAAGCCCTCTGGTTTGAACATCCTTGGTCATTATCAGTGTTAATATTTTATGAGCAGGGCTGAGCTTGAGAGACGGCCCTGGAATACTTATAACAGTTCATGCAGAGAGGTCATTTAGCTCTCTGCTTGAGACCAAGGGCCTCACAGATTCAGCAACAGTGCAAACGTCCGGCCACAGCGAGTGTTTCCAAGTGCTCGAAAGACTCTGTAAACCAATCAGAATAGACCTACAGAGACAAAACAAATAATAATGTACTGTGACACTATTGACATTTGCGTCTCTGCTTATTCCCTAGCTAAGGATATTACCGAACTCAGAGCGTAAGTGGGGAAAGGTCACACTTCATTAAGCCCCAACATCCAGTTCATTAGACCAGTTCGTTCTCTTAAGGGCGACAGGTGTTGCTCTAGTGGTTTTGAATTAAAACAGGGTCAGTGACTTCAGCAAAACAATTTACTTGTAGCAAGGATAAAAAAAATCCCTCAAGAAAAGTATTTTGATATTTATGAAGGAAATAAAGCTACCTTCAAAGAGGAGGAAAAACAGTCCCAGCCTTTAAGAGGGAAATCACTCGTGTGTCAGATATATGACAAAAATAAGCTTTGGCTGTCTATCAGAGCTATCCATCATTCACTGAAAGATGACAATTCCCCTTCTTCTGCAGGATATTTGTCCTAAAATGAAGGTGCATTGATACTTTACGGTGACCTTAGTAAAATATACCCACACAATAATTTTCTTTAAACACTTATGAATTGGTTCTTTGTATGGGCATGTTGTAGAAACGTTATATTGTGTGGAGGTTCTTAATGTTCATAGTCACAAATGAAAAGGTTTGAGAAGTGGTTCAGTACTACAAGGTGCTCCAGTAGAATTACAAGTAGCGCAGTGGGTAGCACTGTTGATTCACGCCTACAGGGTTGGGGGTTTGACTCCAGGTCCTGGCCTTGTGTGTGCAGAGTGTGCATGTTCTCCTCATGGTGGCGTGGGTTTCCTCCGGGGTCTTCATTTTTTACCCACAGTCCAAAGACATGCGTGTCAGGTGAATAGGGTTTTCTAAATTGACCTTGAGTGTGTGTGTCTGTGTGTGTGTGAATGGTGTGCACACACTGTGGTGGGCTGGCACCCTGTCCAAGGTGAGTCCCTGCCTCGCACCCATTGGCCCTGGGATAGGCTCTGGGTACCTGTGACCCTTGTGAGGAATAAGCAGTTATAGAAAGTGAGTGAGAGAATTACAATTAAACACATCAAATAAACCAAAAGTTTGGGGCAAACCAAGCATTTTCTTTTGTTCAGCCTCGTTTTACAGGTGTGAACACTGCTAACAGCTAGTCTCAGATTCAATGTGGAGCTGGTGGGAATGAAATTTTATGACGGTCTCAATAAAACCAGGGAATTCAGTCTCACAGAATGCTTTCCTCCTCTAGCAGACCATCAGCACTGTACTGTCCACATAATCTGCCTGACTGAACAGCTGACTATTTACAGACACATTTGTGAGTTTCTTCAGTAAACCATTTACATTTACAGCATTTAGCAGATGCTTTTACCCACAGCGACTTCCATTCCCTAACTACAGGCCGCTTTTACCCACAGCGACCTCCATTCCCTAACTACAGGCGACAGTCTCCCTAGAGCAACCTGGGGTTAAGGGTCTTGCTCAGGGACCCAGTGGTGGTTTGCTGAAGGTATGATTCGAACCCATGACCTCTTGGTCCAGAGGCAAGTATCCTACCCACTGGGCAGCTGGTAGCCTAGTGGTTAGGAAGTCGTGGGTTCGATTCCCAAAACCACTAAGCACCTCTGAGGTACCCTGAGTAAGGTACCGTCCCCACACACTGCTCCCCGGGAGTTCCTGTGTCCCTGACTGCCCGCTGCTTCACTTGGTGAATGGGTTAAATACAGAGATTAAATTTCGTGCTGTTCACACTGTGTGCTGTGGTGTGTTCACGTATGACAGAATGGTCACTTTCTTCACTTTTCACCACCACCTAATCAACTTTATGCAGCATACAGTACATTCAGACTGGCAGCTGACACAGCTGCATATGTCATCACTGTTAGTCATGAATTGGTGTGTTCAAGGTCACTCTTCTTGTTACATTGTGGGTGTGCGCAGTGCACAGCTTCTGAAATTGTCAAATAAAATATGCACTATGCGTTTAAGATATGAACTCTATATGTTTTTAAACTAAAAATGTATCTTCCATTATTATTCCAATATTACTTTGAAGAAGACCTGCAAAATGTGAGAAAGAGCATCCTGACATGTCTACAGCTGGTTCAAGGAATTACATCACATAAGATAAGAAGATAAGAAAGCACTTTATTTATGCCGAGGGAAATTCTCGTGTAATTGGCATGCTCGGTGCAACAAGAAACAGTAAAACATTATAAGACAATAGAAAAAAAATCAAATATAGGCAATATACTGTTGTGTAACACAATGAGAAGAGCATTAGCGCAACAAATATCACACTTAATATGAGAAAATCCCAACTCAATTTGAAATGTGATACCCTGATGCCGTGTTGCTAAATTTCAGTTGGAGATCTTATAGTGGTTCCCAATCTAAGTCCTGGCGACCCCATTTGCACCATTTGCACGTTTTTGTGTTTTCTCTACTCTCCACACCTGACACACACCTGCCACAGCCAGTGAGGAGGTTTTTAATTAGTTCATGAGTTGATTCAGGTGTGAGAGATGAGACTGGGGAGCCCTGGCCTATTCCCTATAGGAAATGAGTGCACCCAAATAAAGTACCAAATTCAAAGCACAAGGCTTATTAAGACTCAAGCTGTCTTATTGTGGCATCTATATTAAGTAATTGCCGTTAACCTAGAATGCAGATCATGATGCAATGAAAGCAGCGATTGGAGGTCAGGACCAGCTGTTCTCTGGACTAAAAGGGGTTAAACTTCTTCAAATGTTTCCTTCCTAATCTTTATAGAGGCTGCAAGCTTGTTTCTAAGCACTTTCCCACAGCGCACGCCATGAATTCCAATGATTGACTGCCATGGAAGCATCTGAGAGTGTGAATAAATCTTCAAATGTTTGCTTCTTAGTGTTTCTCCGTGCTCTATAGATTATGTATTTTGTGGAGGGCCATAATTTCAAGCCCAGATCTATGAGCCCATTTCGCATGCGCTGACTGAAAGTTCAACCAAAGTGCTTTAGAATTTGTCCTCAGCTCAAATGTCAGCGAAACAGACTGACGAATCAATTAATCGGTGTTTAAAACGATTGCATACGATTGATTACAGAACGGTATATAAAGAACAGTGCCTTTTAAAGCATCTGTTAGCTTGCTCTTATAGTACATTTATGAAATTCAACAAATATATAAATGGAAATATAATTTAATGGTGGTTAAATCCACCAAACATACAGAGAAACTGCCTGTTTAGAACTGTGTGGGCAAGTCGGATCACATCAAGACCCAAAGATGATGAGAGACAGATGTGTTGTATCGTTATCTCAGATGAGGAGACTGAGTGGTACTGGATTACTGACATTCAGACTGGATTACTGAAATATTGAGAGTCAATTCTGTCATACAAGATGGCCTCAAATGCTGCAGCCAAAATGTGAATTTAACTGTGGTGGAGCTCACATGCATCATAATTATTAGACTGAACCAATAATTAAAACCAGAGGATAAACTTGTTTTACATCTCATATGTTTAGTAGAACATTCAAGTGATGCCTTTATATCAACACAACTGGCACAACCTCCTAACAGCCAGCTCCTCTCCACTGTAACTGACAAGTCTGATTGGTTCTTTGGCAGATCTGATGTAATCAAAAGTGTCAAAAATACAAGATCTCACAACAAAAACAGCAGACAGTTATAAATATTGCGTAAATCAGTAGACAGGGACTTTAACAGAGGTAAAAATCATTGCCTTATTATGATGCATCTGTCTGGAGGGGATGATTCAACTGCATTGATTATATTAAAATCTACAATAGCTGTTGATAATAACTTGGGGTGAGCAGCGAAGCTGTGTCTCAAATGGTTCTCGACACACTACATTGTACACTATGTCAGAATTAAAATACAGGCTCCTTCACCCAATACACAAACAAATGTATTATTAAGAACTTACTTGTTGAAGAGAGGGGAATCAGAATCAGCAGAAACTCACGGTTGCGGTATCAGTATTGGTGTCGGAAATGAAAAAGTGGTGATATTCCAACCCTAATAATAATAATAATGGACTAAAGTATTAATGTCTAAAAGAGTATTCGTTAAAATGTCTACATTCTGCTACAGTGTGAAGAGTTCCGGTAGTTACACATGTGCATCCATTGTATCGCCATTGTATGAACTGAATCATTGTATGAACTGACATTTCTATCTCCACTGTCTTTTTGTAAAGATTGAACAAATGAGGAATACACTGGAAACCCTGTAGTAGGTATATGTTAAAAATAATGTATGAAAAGGACGACTGTCTTGATGTTACTGATGTCACAGGCTCAAACAAATCGCTTGGACGTTTATCACAGAACTCCAAGACTCTGACCCCGGTCTGTCTGAGTTGCCCTCTGCTGCCATGGCCTGTGGCATCAGTTAGCAGCCGCTATCTCTCCGCAGATGCCTCTAGCAAGGGACTCTCCCGGGCAGGCGGCCCACAGCTTGTCCAGCACAATCTGATCCAGCCTCACTTTATCAGAGCTCTCTCAGGCCCCATCATCCTGAGCCAGTTAGCATCACAATCACACACAGGCATGTGCTCCAATCCATCCTCTCCCACTTTAGTGTAATAAGGTAGCAAAAAGATGCTATAATCAAAATTTTTCCACACATAAAGAATGTGCAGACATGCCATCTTCACTGTCAGCAACCTAATGGTGCTCTTGACAAATCTCAAAAAAGGCCTCTTCAAAATATGACTTTTTGCAATCATTTTAACTATAAAACTATGGCCCCAGTGTACTATGTATCCGTTTTTTTCAGAACACCAAATGCAGTAAATATATGATGCATTTCATGTCCGATCTTCCTTAGATTTTCATTGGAGAAGCTAATGAAAGTTTCAAGGAAGCTCCTGGTTCTGTTTTTAGCCATGCAGCCTGTTCTTGTTGGGTTATCATTAGTAGAACTTCAGTTCGGTTGGTTTTTCCCACCCATGACCAACTATCAAGACAAGCCTCATTAAAATATTTTTATATCACCTGTAAAAGCTAACATACAGGTTTTTTTTTTGTTATTTAGGCTTATACAAGTGGCTTAACTGAGCAAAACATTCTGTTAGCATAGTATTTGAAGCTCAATGACCTCAAACCTTTTTAGGTTTAGGCATTTTAGTGTGTATTCATAGTCCTTATACTTATACTGTTTTTACACCCCCATGCTAAAATGTTAAGCTCTGCCCCTGATTAACTGGCAAAAAGCTTCCATTATTCCATTAGCCCTATATCTCTAGAGTTAATGAGTAAAGAGTAAGTGTAATGTCTTACTTTAGCAATTATTGAATTACCTGAGTTTCAGCTGTAATCTTCAACTGCCATGTCCATACTTGTGTATTTGTGACGTCTGGATCTCCAGTTCATCCTCTTTGCCACTAGGGGAGCTCTAAGTCATTATGTTACTAAATTAAGTACTTCCTGTTAATGGCACTATATAAAAGCTGGTTGTGGTATCAGTGTTTCCTGGTATACTGAGTATTTTTGATAGCTTGTTGTACCTGAACTATATGGACAAAGGTATTGGGACACAGGGTTTGGGCTAGACCCCTTACTTCAGTGAAGATCAATCTTAATGCTACAGCAGACCAACCCATTTTATACAATGCCATGCTTCCAACTTTGTGGACATAGTTTGGGAAAGACCGTTTTCTATTCCAACATAACTGTGCCCCAGTCCATAAAGACATGGTTTGATGATTTCAGTGTGGAAGAACTTGACTGGCCCACACAGAGCCCTGACCTCAACCCCATCCAACACCTTTGGAATGAACTGGAACGGAGATTGTGAGCCAGGCCTTCTCGTCCAACATCAGTGCCTGACCCCATAAAAGCTCTACAGAATGAAGGGGCACACATTCCCACAGAAAATAAGTTCAGCAGAATAAGGAACCATCAAAAAATTAAGCACAATAATTAAACACAATGGCTCAACATAACTCTGTTTGTTCTATTTAATATAATCAGTTTGGCTAGTCAGTTATATAAAGACAGGAGGAAGACACTTGTCTACAGATGTTTGACTCCCTCTTTTTTCTTCTCCTTCCTTTTAATTTAGTAATTCCTGGGGTGATGGCACAGAACGTGTAATATCGATCCACCTCGGGCCTGCCTACCTTGCAGCTACACATACATGAAAGGCAGTGTAAATTTCAATTAGGGATAATGGAAGTGTAGTGCATTGGGAAAATGATTTTGTACTTTCAGAGGATCGTTTTCAATTTGCTTGCTCACTCTCATGGAAAGGTAGTTAGGTAATTGACTACTTCCTCTCATTAAAGTTCCTATTTCTAGGTTAAATGGCAGATAGCCGTTCACATAAGGTATTGTTTGGGAACCAAAGCACAGTTGGCTTCATTTAATGAAACTGACGTGATCCTGATAGCCGTGATTTCTTGCATTTCTTATTTTGAAGGGTTCCAAGCAGTATCCGAACTATCGAATCCTTCAGCGGACGCTTCCTTAAACAAAACTCCAGTGGTTTTACCATACTCCATATTTAATACATGTGTTTATTATGTTTAACCAGAGATGTTAACAAGTCATCTTTACCAAGTTCAAGTCAACTCTCAAGTCTTTGTGCTAGAGCCCAAGTCTATGGGGTGCCATTTGTAAAAACAGCTTAACAAATTTAGAGGTGTCATTTTTTCATCATTTAGCGCAATTATCACACAATTTTCACGCATTTAGAGCTAAATATGTTTAAAAAAATGTTTGGGTACATTTTCTTGCTATGTAAATGTTAAATGTTAAATCTAAATCCAAATGTTAAATGTAAATCTAAATGTTAAATCTTAAATCTAAATGTTAAATCTATATCTAAATATTAAATCTATATCTAAATGTTAAATATATATCTGAATGTTAAATCTTAAATCAAAATGTTGCACTCTAAATGTGGGATTTAAATGTAGCACTTTTACAAACGGCGACTCTAAATGGTGCTGTTTGTAAAAACAGCTTAACAAACAGCTTACAGATGTAATTTTTTCATAATTTAACGCAATTTTCACACATTTAGAGCTAAAAGTGTTAAAAAACTAGATGTTGCACTCTAAAAAATAAATGTGGCACTCTAAACTGCACTTTTAAAAAACGGCGACTATAAATGGGGGATTTTTGAGCTCTAAATGTTGAGCTCTAAATGTTTAGAAGATATGCTAATTAGTCACAACCCATGATTACTATTGGCTGTTACTTAGAAGGGGGCTGGACTGCATGCTGTGATATCCCCTCACCAACATGGAGGATTTGCCTTAAATGATCTTAAATCTAAATGTTAAATATGAAAAATATACCTCGCACTCTAAATTTGAAACTTCACAATTAGATAGGGCTCGGTGACACCTTTCCAACGACACCTTTAATAGCCCCCGGCGATTTGGAGTTATTAGCCGAAAACCGTTCACCTCGCCCTGGTGTCCCATTACTTTTGTCCAAGGTGAACAGTTTTCGGCTAATAACTCCGGATCGCCGGGGGCTATTATGGCAAATGAGGGGTTGTTGTAAAGAGTGCGAGATATAAATAAATAATTCCATGAAATGAACATTGTTTATGAGTTATGACTCACGAATCACAACCCCCAAGTCCGAGTCAAGTCTCAAGTTGTTGAGGGCAAGTCTAAAGTCAAGTCGCAAGTCTTTGTTTGTGCGACTTAAGTGCGACCCGAGTCCAAGTCTCAGACTCAAGTCCCCATCTCTGTGTTTAACTGATTGCCCTGCAACAATAGTGCTTTTCCTGTATCTCCTGATTTGAAGCCATTTGAGTTACTTGCTCACTTCTTCAGGTATTTTCCCAAATTCCCAAATAAACAGCTCTGGAAACTTTTGTAAATTAACCACCACAGACAGATAAGATAACCCATTTCTCAACACATGGGTGGGAAATTTGCACTGTAACAGCAGTAAAGTGGACAGAACAAAAGAGAAAAGTAGAAGCCGTATCACTAATAGAATAAAAGCTATATGACACAACAGGATAAGACAAAAAAACTGTACACTATTCAAAATATTATATAAATATAAATCTGTAAGTTTGTGTGTATGTATACATATACTGTTTTTTTTTCAATCAGATTTAACAGCACTAGCTCTTGTGAAGGAATTAAATGACATACAAGAAAAGTTGTTTTACCACTAGACCATAGTGCTGTATTTGACACTGCAGATCATATAATATTTACGGACAGGTTGGAAAATTGAATATGACTTTCTGGAACAGTCCTTAATTGGTTTAAGTCTTATTTACTTTGTCAGCAGCTATGAATCTGAGTGGAAACCTATATCTAATTCCCCCATGGATCAGTTCTCTGCTCCCTTTTGTTTAGTCTGTTTATGTTCCCTCTGGGGCTAATATTGCACAATGACGATATTGACTATCATATTAATGTAGATGACACACAGATATACTCGGCTCTCTCACCAGGTGATGACAGCTCAAAAGACTCACTGTATCACTGTAAGGATCACAAAAATAATTGAATGAAGCCAAACTAAATTAGCACAAAGAGATATTTTGGTGGAACAAAGGAGAGAGCCTTGAAATTAGCATATGACTCATTTCCAAGTCCAAAGTCTGAAATCCAGGCATTGCGATAGAGCTAGACCTCCCATTTTCTAATTATATGAAAGGGATCACTAAAACAGCTTTCCATCACTTTAATAAAACAGTTAGAATGGTTGGTGTCCCAACAGGCCCTAGAGAAACTCCTCCATACATTTATCTTCAGCAAGGTTGACTATTGTAATGGTCTGTTAAAGGGATTTCCCAAAAGACCTTTAAACAGTTACAGCTCATTCAAAATGCTTCTGCAAGAGTTTTAACCTGGCTACATGTGCTTCAAATGTAGGCCTTTTTAAATTCTGGCTTTCTAGGTTTAAGAAGAACTACAGCCCAAATTCTCAGTGTTCTCTGTTCTCCTGTAAATTGCATTGAGATGCAAGCCAGTGGTCAAATTTTTAGTACACAGCAGAAGTAGATAAATACAATATTCATTGAAAAGAATCCTTCATGGCGGATCCTCTCTGGCATTGCTTCAATAACTCATTTGATATGTTTATTTTTAAAAACCCAGAGAGAAAAAGTGGTGGACACCAAAGTTTAATAATGAATGACACCAATGAGCCTCTTTATTAAGCACACTTCTTCATTTTATTGGTTCTTCTGACCATGGAGGTTAACTTTGCACATTTACAGTCTGCAGTCTGTCCGTTTCTCCATATCACCAGTTAGCACTCCTTTCATCAATAATAATAGATTTTATTTGTATTGCACTTTATATTTTAGCAATCTCAAAGTGCCACAGAGTGAAAGAAACAAAAACAGGAAAATCTATAAAATGCATTACACCTTTCTAAAAAGATGAGTTTTTAAGTTTCGTCATCAATAGACTGTGGGGCTCTCAGGTAGTCAGGGAGGGCGTTCCACAGCCTCGGAGCCTTAGATGAGAAAGACCTATCACCTATGCTGCGGAACTTGGTTCTGGGGACTTGAAGGATGTTTGTGTTCACAGAACGGAGGGTGCGTGAGGAGGTATGGGGGTTTAGGAGTTCCTGTAGATAAAGGGGGGCATGTCCATGAATGCACTGGTGGGTGAGGAGGGAGACCTTGTGTTCTATCCCGAGTGGGACAGGGCGGAGTGGAGGGTTTTCAGGATAGGGGTGATGTGCGCACACTCATCAGGATCCTGGCAGCGCTGTTCTGAATATACTGCAGTCTCTGGATGCTCTTGTCAGGGATCCCGATGAGGAGCGCATTACAGTAATCCAGCCTGGAGGAGACAAAGGCCTGGACGAGCCTCTCTGCATCTGCCAGGGTGAGTGTTGGGCGGAGTTTGGCGATGTTCTTAAGGTGGTAAAATGATGATTTACAGAGGTGCTTGATGTGGGTGTCAAAAGTGAGTTGAGGATCCATTTTTACACCCAAATTGGCGACAGATGAGGACAGGGAGATATTTTGGCCAGAGAAAGTGATACTGGTGACGTTGAAAGAGCGGAGATGATGTGGTGTGCCAATTAAGATGGCTTCCATTTCGGATCTGTTTAGCTGGAGGAAATTGAGCTTCATCCACTCCTCTATCTCCTCCAGGCAGGTAGTCAGTGTGGATGTTGACAGAGGAGTCGTAGAAGTGGTGGGGGTAGTCCTGAGGTACAGCTGAATGTCATCAGCGTAACAGTGGAAGGATATACCATGTCCGCTAATAATATTGCCGAGGGGGAGCATATAGATGGAGAAAAGGGTGGGACCTAGCACAGAGCCCTGAGGAACACCACAGGTGGCATTGTGGGTGTGGGATTTTACGCTGCCCAGGGCAACATGCTCAGTTCTGCCGGTCAGGTATGATGTGAACCAGTTGTGGACTTTTCCTGAGAGTCCAATGGTGTACTGCAGACAGTGAAGGAGGATGTTGTGGTCTATTGTGTCAAAGGCAGCTGTCATGTCCAGGAGGATGAGTAGAGAAGGGTCACCAGTATCTGGTCCAGTATCACACTGCACAGGACCAGCAGTGAGTGGATATTATTTAAACAGTGGATCATTCTCAGCATAACTGTATCATTGACTGGTGCATCTAACCTATTAGTTTACCTTGTATAATAAAGTAAGGTGTCACACAGTGTGAACAGCACGGATTTGTTCTCTGTATTTAACCCACTCACCAAGTGAAGCAGCGGGCAGCCAGAAACACAGCGCCCGGGGAGCAGTGTGTGGAGACGGTCCCTCGCTCAAGTGTACCTCAGTGGTGCCACTGGCAGTCCTGGGATTCAAACCCACAACCTTTTGATCGCAGGGAAAACTCCCTAACCACTAGGCCACCAGCTGTATATGTAAAGTTACTGAAGTCCATCAGGTTCTGCACAGTTTGTGTTAGCTATCCTGAGGAAGGCAGTTTCTGAACACTATTGCTGGATATTTTTAGTCGGTGGTCTATTCTCAGCCCAGCAGTGACACCGATGTGTTTACAAACTCTAGCAGTTCTGCTCTGTGTGATGCACTCTGTGTAGCAGACATGCACAAACACACACACTCACCTGCCACAACCATGGTAGTGTCACTGCTGTGCTGAGACATGATCTACCACCCTGCGCACTGATGGTCCTGTGAGGGTCATGATCATTAAATGAAAGGGCAAAGGGGGCTAACAAATTATGCAGAGAAGCAGTTGGACTACAGTTTATCATTTTAAACTGCAAAGTGCATCTATTTGATCACCGTAGCTGACAAAATGGACAATGTGTGTAGATATGTAATGTTATGGTATGTTGTGTAATTTATGAGACTGTGCGTATATTAATGCATCAGTCTTTGAAACCATGGAAAGATCAAAGCGGAAACAAAAGGATTTTTTTTTTTTTTCAAAATTTTGCAATGAATAATATATCCAGTCCTTTATTTTTATACCCTTATTGATGCTGACCCGCGATGCCCTTAGTTACGTCTTGCGGAACTTCAAAGCCTTTGAGAGTGTGTCTTTAATTATGTGCTTTGGAGTACTTTTAGGAGAGTTTTGGACCAAATTGGCGGGTCAGGCGGAGGTTTCTGGGAGTGCTATTCTAGTGATAATTGTAATTACAAAGGGCCTCTCATGAGGGGAATCTCATTAGCTTGAACGCCAGATAAAACCTGAAGATGTGTTCCATCTTGCATTCAGGGTATCTTTCATGCGCTTACCCCAATTACCGGCTTTAATGTGATTTATGGCGCGGATTAAGCACCGTTTTACAGTCACATGAGGGAGAAAAATGCATCTTGTTAAAGTATAAACTCAGTACAGTGCAATAAGCAATACGGTAAGGTCATTCTCAAATACCATTCATTCATTTAGTGCGAAGAATTTTTGATTCTATTTCTTGAAAAAGCAATTTGTTTGATTAAAATGTGTACATCAAGGCCACACTGATAAATACATCAATGTCCAAGCTGAATTAGTTATGTAATTATTTAATTAAATTGTTAACATTTAACAATGATGTTTCTGTTGCCCAGGCTAATAATAACTCAATCATTTTAATTGTTAATAATAATAACCTGAAGACGGTAATGGTTCACCTGCATGGTGATGGTAACGGGTCATATTTTCTTAATTTTCTCATGATTGTATATATTGTATTATTTTTCTTTAGTATACTGAAGTCACACAACTGCCAGTTTATGAGGGCCCTGGCCACTTTCTATTCTTCCCAATATACCAGACATTGACATCAGAGGGCACCCACAAGTGAGTCCTTATTAAACAGGATAAATGAGACTAAATGACTAAAAGTGTTAATAAAATATTTGGTAGAAAGTCATATATGTACACAAGTCACTGTTAGAAAGTCTAATAAACTGAGCCAAACAGCTTGACCAAATATGACCATAGCCTTTATGCTCCTCTGTCATGGGAAAATACAAAATATTCCCAGGATACATTTGGATACATTTCACTGTGTGTTGTACTTGTATGACTATGCATGTGACAAATAAAGAATCTTGAATCTTGAAAACAAGAGCATGTATAAACCGTCTCACTTTTTGTAACCGCTTATTCCTCTCTGGGTCGAAGGTACTTAGGAGAACATGCAAATTCCGCACACACATACAAGGCCAGGACACAGATTTGAACCCTCAATCTTGGAGGTGTGAGGCACAGCGCTACCCACTGTGCCACCATGGGGCCCTAAAAACAATTAATTGTTTACAAATTACAATTTGCATAGAAGTTTTATAGAAACCCATCACTCAAGAGCACCCTCAAATGTCCAATCAGCTCATCAGCTCAGAAGAATTTATCCGTTTATCTTCTAATTCTCCTCACTGCTAGTTCTCTGGGCGCCACACTGAAATTACTGATCTAAGGTCCTTGAAAGACTTGTATTTATTTTTTAAAATGTTAAATACACCGGAATCAAATGTATTTTTTCTGCAGAGCACAAATACTGATCATAACAGAATACATGTTTCTCTTTGATTTCTGTTGTTACAGTAACTGTAATTGTATATATATCTATATCTTTATATAGATACACACACACACACACACACA
>JBBPCX010000035.1:3409254-3428298 GCA_037974365.1 Hydrocynus forskahlii
TGTGTGTGTGTGTGTGTGTGTGTGTGAGAGAGAGAGAGATAGACAGGCCATGTAAAGTTGCATCAGGGATGAAGAAGCTCTTCTCAGTATAAGCTTATTAGCTTTTCTATCCAGTAGACTAAATCTTGCAGGTCCCTATATGAGCTGACAGTAATATTTTAAAAGCACTCATAAATGCCAAACATTTATGATTTTATTTCCTTCTGTACTAAGAAAGCAGATTTTGGCACTGATTCAGTCCCTGAAATATAATGAAAGCAAGGCTTATAAAATCTATGCTGATTGCAAATACTTTATACATGTTTTCATTATATTAAAGCAATTTCAAGTTCTCTTGCATGTCTCTGTCCAAAATCATCTGCATGGATTTCAGACAACAGTATAATAGAAAATCAAAACATTATATTGAGTGAAATATGAACATTCAAAAAATGTTTGATTAATATATTAATAGTTTATTTTCCTTCAAGGCCTTTAAGGTTTTTCCAACATGTCCCAACAGAAAACAGGGTGATTCAGGTAATTGGTATCAAGTATGACTACACCACCAAATTCTTGTTAAAGCTTTACGGTTCGTAGCTATCAAGAAATTATAGACGTTAGTAGCCAGAAATAATGTATGTTGGCATTTATTTGTGAATTAAAACGCTTTTTCTGAACCACTATTTCAAGTCTAAAAACCACAAGTAAAAACATTTCATGATGTTCATTATTAGATTTAGGTCTTCAGCTCTGGCCTAAATGTCAAAACTCAAGAACTGTCACCTTTAAATTTAATTGTCTGCTGTTGCCCACAAATATGTTTGGCCTTTCCAGATTAAACAAATATTTCAAGCTGTTAAAACATCCCATACGTTTTATTTGAAGCTTGTAACAATCATTAATATCTATTGGACAGTGTACATGTGAGTTTTACAGTTTCTCTTTCAGTAACTGGCATAGAGCTGCCATGGCTGTTTTCCATTTCATACCACTGGCTGAAATGTGGTTATACAACAGATCTGCATTCAGTGAGGTACCCAGAACTTCCAGGAGACCTAAAACAATGTCCTCTCCCATTCCCTGTAAATCAAAGTTTAGTCCAGCTCCTGATGGCAAAAGCCTAATGTTGGCAGAATCTGCATAGATACCACATGAAAAATGCTTTTGAGACTTTAGGTTCTAACTGTTGTTTCCTCCCAAACTTTAACAGTGAAATATAAGTTGTGTTATAATGCTTGCAATGTTTAAATACAACAAGCATGATAGTTCAACTACATAAATATGGACAAAAGTACTGGGTCAGACCTGTTTTTCAGGGTTTGGGTTGGGCACCTTACTTCCAGTGAAGGGAGATCTTAATGCTTCAACAGACCAAGACATTTTGGACAACGCCATGCTTCCAACTTTATGGACAGAGTTTAGGGAAGAACCTTTTCTATTCCAGCATGACTGTGTCCCAGTGCACAAAGCAGCTTCATAAAGACACGGATGTATTCAGTGTGGAAGAACTTGACTGGCCCACACAGAGCCCTGACCTCACCCCCATCCAACACCTTTGGGATGAACTGGAACGGAGATTGCGAGCCAGAGCTTCTCGTCTGTGCCTGACCTCATAAATGCTCTACAGAATGAAGGGGCACAAATTCCCACAGAAACTCCAAAATCTTGTGGAAAGACTTCCAAGAACAATGGAAGCTGTTATAGCTGCAAAGTGGGACCAACTTCATACTACGTATTTCAGTGCAGTGTCATTCTGTTGATGAAATGGATAGGTGCCCCAATACTTTTGTCCATATAGTGAACTAAACATTACAAATAGGCTTTATTTAGTTCACAGGAATCAGTAAATTGGTAAGGTTGTACTTAAAAATGCCTTAAAAATGCAGACAGTGTAAGTTGACACAATGTAATACACTTGTTATTCTGCAAACTTACCATTAGTAATTTAATTTACCCAGAGAAAAATGTAAAAAATAATAACCCAAAGAAAGGTCCAGCATTTGTCCTGCTGAGTAGGACAGTGTGCCAGTTCCTTTTCAAAGCCTTGTGAGGAACACAGCCCACACACGCACCAGCGCTTTTAACAAAGCCGCGGCTCCAAACAGTCATTACTCAACAGGTAGAGCAGCAGGAGGCCCAGCAGCCTTCCACACACAGCCACTGTGTACACACACAATCAGTATGACCCTGCAACAAAAAGGCCTTTGTAAATAGAGATGGAATGCTGCCAAAATTGCACTGTGGCATTGCAGCGGCTTCATCGGGAAAGCCATTGAAAGCAATTTATGATATAGAACTGCAGAAGCAGCCACTAAAGGCATCTGGCAGTGGGAAATATTCTGCATGTGCACAGTTGGCTCACTTCTTTGCAGAATTTTGACAAACAACTTGTTAATGCACTGTCAAGTCTGTATTTTTTATGGCGAACAAATGTCTCATTCATATGTATGGCTTCATCCGGCATGTACAGGCGGACATGTCAGGTTTTCACTTTAGGAAAACACAAGTCCAATTTAGCTTCAAAGCATATGTCCGTATTGCTGTAGCTGGCATGAGTCTAAATTATCACGCAGCGCGTTGATTAATTCAGTTCTGAAGTTGCGCTTGAGTAACTTGGGCCATATGTTTTGGTTATGGCAAGCTGTTTAACAGGCGGGAGTGAGACAGAAAAAGGCTGGGGTTTTAATTATAACACTATGGATGGTGAAAAATGCATCAATTGTTTAGAAAGTATTTGTTACAGAAATATATGGCAAATGTATTTTAATATAATTCTTCCATTCTAGCCTAATCACTAAGCCTGCCTTACTGGAAAGCTCAAGGATTTTTCCATTAAAGGGGCCGTATCCTGTATTTTCCAAGCAGTTATATCCCATAAAAAATGCAGTCATGGTGTTTGCCTGAGGTAATGAACCAAACAGTTAAAATCCATGCTTGCATGACTTACAAATGAAGTCAGATCCCAGAATATAACGGGCTGTTTTTGTTACTGTAATTTTACAACCGACATACACTATATGGACAACAGTATTGGGGCACCTGCACATCACACCAACAGGGATTTTAATAACATTGCATTGAAATACATAGACTGTCATAGGGAGTTGGTCTGCCCTTTGCAGCTATAACACTCTTCTTGGAAGGCTTGCCATAAGATTTTGGAGTTTCTGTGGGAATTTGTGCACATTCATTGTGTAGAGTAGTGTTCAGACACTGATGTTGGAAGAGAAGGCCAAACACCAGAGACACTGACCAGGCAGCAAGGGAGAGCATGCCAGTAACCACATGCCAACTACTAGATTACCTTACTTCCAGTGAAGAGCAATCTTAATGCTTCAGCATAACAAGACATTTTGGACAACGCCATGCTTCCAACTTTGTGGACACAGTTCCAGCATGACTGTGTCCCAGTGCACAAAACAAGCTCCATAATGACATGGTTGAATGAGTTCAGTGTGGAAGAACTTGACTGGCCCACACAGAGCCCTGACCTCAACCCTATCCAGCACCTTTGGGATGAACTGGAAAGGAGATTGCAAGCCAGGCCTTCTCATCCAACATCAGTGCCTGACCTCATAAATGCTCTACAGAATGAAAGGGCACAAATTCCCCCAAAATCTTGTGGAAATACTTCCAAGAAGAATGGAAGCTGTTATAGCTGCAAAGTGGGACCAACTCCATATTAAAGTCTGTGCATTTGAAGGCAATGTCATTCAAGTCTCTGGTGGTGAAATGGTTAGGCACCCCAAAACTTTTGTCCATATAGTGTATGAGCTAAACATTGGCTGGGGCTTTTAAAGCAAACACATGAACACATGGACCAATCACAACGGACAAACAATCATCATTGCATTACCAAACAAGACGAGACACCTGGAAACATGAGGGAACTAAAGCAGATCATCAGTGGGGAGAACGTGAGGGCTGACAGGAGGCAGGTGTGTTGCCCAGCCGGGACATACCATGACGCAGACAGAGGGGGGCGTGACAGGGACTCCCCCGCTCAGAGCTCCGTGCGCTAGATCGCTGGGGGCGTGGCAGAGGCCGCATGAATGTGACAACATTAAAGATTGTTTAAACTGCATTGTATTGTGCTTCATTCAAAAAGACATCCAGGCTTAAATATTCACCATGTCTGGGTGGGGCTAAACTGTTGCAGAATAAATAGGAGGGTATATGTAAATGCCTTTTTATGACAGCAAAAATAAAAGAGTTGATACAAAAATTCCCATATATGGACTGTGGAAATAGTTTAAAAACCTTAACCATATTTATAAACTACAAGAAACACATTAATTTAAAAAAAAACTATGTTTTTCCCTTATATAAACATTTTACATAAACCTTTAACAGCTAGACTGCTATGTTTGAACACCCTGGCCAGCAGTAAGGGGTTAGAACTGTCTGAGTTTTCCGAGGCAGGAAAAGTTCCCAATTATATGGCCGAGAGAAGGTTCAAAGTGATGCTTTGTGATGCAACACTGAACGCACTGAACGCTGTGCAAAGTCACATTTGGTGCAGGCTGGCTCGACATGTTCCAGAGGTTTTGTAAAAGATTTGCAAACCTGCAATGCACGACTGAAAAGGAGAAGAGCAGCAGATCATACAGAGGCCAAGAGACCACCGGACCTCGATACCCTTTCACAACAACAGCCCACACATCGCTTTGAAATGTGTGAAGCCCATTGATAAATCACTGCTGATTCTCAGCAGAGCCTTTCAGTGGATAGTTCCATACATTCGTGTAAATGAAATGCCAGCTTGAAGAACCTTTTTAATGTTTAAAAAAGCTCCACCTGATATGAAGCTTACACCTGTGCCATGTATTTTTAAGAGAGCAACTAGGCAAGAAATATTTATTTCTTCTCCATTTGGGGCAGCTGGTGGTCTAGTGGTTACGGAGTTGCCCCTACGATCAGATGGTCGTGGGTTTAAATCCCAGGACTGCTAGTGGCACCACTGAGGTACCTCTGAGTAAGGTACCGTCCCCACACACTGCTCCCCGGGTGCTGTGTTCCTGGCAGCCCACCACATCAGTAAAGAATTTCACACAGAGTAAAGAATTTCACACTGGTGTGTTCATGCATGGCTGTAAGTGGCCACTTTACTTTATGACCATTTAATTTTTATGCAAAAAATACCCAAATGCTTTGAAATGACTGACAGTGTAGATGATGGAAACTATATTTTACAGAAATTGTTTGCAGATACCTCATGTGTAAAATACAAAGAATATATGAAAAAAAATTAGAAATATTTGCAAAATTAAAGAAATGATGCATGAATGTCGTGTAATTTATAAAACACATTTTCATTTGTTTTGCTTTCAAAACATTCTTAAATTTGATGTAGCTAGTAAGAGTCTTCCTTTTTCTTACATTTTCCCTTTAATTAAATAATTTTTTGTGGTTTTATGTACCAAAACTCTCATTATTAATTTTGTCATGACCATTTTCCAACCTCTCTCTTTTCCCCTTAGAATTAAATAGTCTGTTTTTGTTACTATGCATTTGAGAGTATTTTTGTAAAAGAGCTATATCCCAAATGGCTGCCCTGAAGTGTGCTACACTTAAAAAGCAGACAAGGCTGAAACACCCCTTAGAATTTCACCATGAGTGAGAGGAGTTAAACACTTATAGGCTGATTAGGCTTATACATTCAAATGCATTGCTTTATGGTGACGACACATTAAATACATTTAAAACAGGCTGTCTCCACAACTTGGTTTCTAGATATGGACTGTAGGGTCTGGAGAGTGGCAAGTATGTTCTGAAACAGCTTTGTCACACTGTGTTAAACTCTTTTGTTTGAGAAAAGCCAGGGAAAGTCAGTGTTCCAGGATACGGAGACTTAAACAGTGCAACAGCCATTACTTCCATTGGTGGGCGCAGGCTGTGAAAACTAGACATTTTGATGCATTCAGTTTGTTAATTCAACTTTGAATTGGACCCTATTCCAACCTCTTTACTTGATTAAGTTGAGGATCTTAACTGCTCTCATTGTCAAAAGCCGATCTTTTCCAGAACACTGATTGGAATAGAAGTGTCTGTTTATTCCTTCTGCTACTTTGGTCCCATTCTGTGTAAAACTATTGTTAAGAAAACTGGAAGGAGATATAAAAGGTCAGGCAAGGTTGTCTCGACTCCTCCATTACTGACTGTGTAATGGGGAAAGAGCACTGCAAATCAAATGAGAGAAACTGATACAGGGGAGCTCTCTCTAGTTATTCAGAGGGTTGCATGTCTTTCTCATCTCAAAAAAGAACATAATTAATGACCGTTTCAGAGAACAAAAGTACAGCAACACTGAAAGTGTTGGATGCGACTGTAAAAGATATACCACCTGTTCTCTACATTCGGAGAAAATGCAATAGAAGAATAGAGAAGTTGTAACTTTGCTTGAAATTCAGGTTTGGTACATTACCCTTTGATCCACTGGTTCTCTGAGCTTGCCTGAAGATCTGAAGATTTTTTTTCAATCAATCAATTTAATTCAGTCTTTTGATCAATGGAGACTCTGCAGTAAAAATGGTTCATACTTTTAAAAATATGTAAAATTTTAAAGCAGTCACACAACAATACAACAGTGTTTGTCAACGAGTTGTGCACCTATAAACCAATTCATTTTAATCTCATAACAGTTGAATAGAAGTTAACACACAACACCAATACAGTTAACACACAACACCAACATACACACACACACACACACACACACACACACTGTGAATATGTGATGTGGCAAAAATACCTATTTTTATAGGGTAAACCCTAAATATGCACCCAAATAGGCTCCCAAAACACTTTAATTTCATTTTAAACTCAGGTTAATACATTACCCTTAAAAAATGTAAAGGTAAACCTGTTTCATACTGTACAGTTTACACTGAATTGCTGTCTCCTGCAGTGCTAGAATGTAAACTACCGATGTTATCCCTGTATTGACTGTCCTGTAATTCATGCGAGCACCTTTTCATTGGTATAAGAAGGGTAAATACAGTAATTAATTAATTTAATTTACAGCAATAAAAATATAGGGCTTTAAGAAGAAAAAAACAAAAAGCATGAGAACACTCAGAGAAACACTTGAGATAGCTCCACGCGAGACGCGTCACAGGGCAGCAGCCAATTAGCAGCAAGGATAAATAATGTTCTAAGATTGGACTACTTTCAAACCTCCCACCTCTGAGTACAGCAGTATTTCACCATCCCAAGATGCGTTGTCCTTGCGTTCTCTGGACAGTACCTAAAAATTTAGAGTTATATTTTATTTGGAAATGTAGCTGAATTTAAGTTCATATTTCTGTTACAAAATTAGCTAATTATATTTTTCTTAATAATATATTTTCTGTGAGCAATTATTTGTTCGGTTCTCCGAAAAAAAATCAGCGAGAGGCTGAAGCCGCGACTGCTAAACTGCATGTAAGCGGGTGGTTACTGTGTATATACATTTTCTTTCACATATAATGTTACATTTTGGGAATATAATGTTTTCTAATGAAAGCAAAGATATAAAAGAAGTACCTGAAGTAACAACGAGTTCCAAATAAATCTAATGCTAAAAAGTACAAAATAGTAAGCCTGACGATCGACACCTAAACATATCCTTTGCTCTACATTTCACATTTCTTTTTGTTAGAAGTCAAGCTCCGCCCACTAGTTATATCCTATTGTAGAGTTCAGTGTGAGCATTCTCACATTTACCGTAATTGGTTTTAAATGAACAAGTAATTGAATAATTGGCCGTCGTTGTCTCCTCGAGAAGTTGAGGTGATTTGGCGATCTCCATTAAGACGCAACAATCCAATTTGTCTCAGGTTAATGTGAGGCTACGCATTGCTTGAGTAGGAGAGCTGTATTTTCAGCGAGGAAAATAAAGACATTAAACTGCATTAAACTCAAATTTATCAGAAAGTCCTTTCTCTTTTCGATGCAGCAATCGAGGATTTAGGTGCTTAAACCTAACATTAAACTAAATCACATCAGTGAATCGTGTTCATTTAGTGGACGCCAGAATTGGTGCAAATGTCCCTCCTAAATTCACAGCCCAGAGTAGCTTCTAACAGCTGTTCAATATTACCCAATTATTTTCATTGCGAAAGATGGAGACAATATTGTGTTGCAGTTAAATAGGCCTTTAAATGTAAGGACATTTTAAATGGAGGAATGCACTTAAACCATCAGTCAGGGTAGGACGTTAGTGGAAGATGTCCAAGATAACATCAAAGCGATACAGCCTGGGCCGAGAGGACGGGACCATGGCACAGAAAGGAAATGAGACCTTTGCAAGGATACAAAGCCCAGCTTCTTCCTCTGCTAAATCATAATGTAATGCAAAAAAAAAGTCTTTTTTTTTTTTTTTTTGCTACTTTCAACTTAATTAAGATAAGTCTTCGGTCCTTTTGCACAGTTTTACAGGGAAATGGTACTCCCCTCCCGTCTGTGGGATATGGGCCAGATCCTAATCAGTTTAAAACTCCCACTCGTGCAGAAATCGTGGGCCCAGTTAAAGTTTATTGCACATTGTATTTCAAATAATGAAATCAATAGAGCTGCGCCTGGGACCGGATGGCTGTAAAAACCTGCTAGTCGAGAGAGTTTCAAAATCAATACAAAAGTGAACTTTATAGCATCCATAAACATCAGCTTTGCAAACGCTGAATAAATCTCTTTGGTCACTACGGAATAACACCGAAGTGAAATAAAATAAAAGAGAAAAAAAATAGTGACTAAGGCATTTTGTGAGCATTTTCAAACGGACAGTGGACACTTGCTTGTGTGTGTCCTATAGCTCCTGGCGCTGGTGTGTGCATGTCACTGCCGGAACAGAGGTAACGTTAAAGGCCCTTTTTTTCTTCCGGTAAACCGGGTTGCAGCCGTCCACGGAGAGACAGATAAGGCAAGCTGAAAGGCACTTTTTTCTCCCCAGTTAACAATGGGGGCAGTTGGGAGAAAGCTTCTACAGACTTTCTTTTCTTTTCAACTGAAACAACCTTCACAACATTAACTGGATCCCTTGATACCTGCAGTGACCCTGGCCACCATCATCTTTTTTCCCCCAAAGACAATTCTAGAGCATCAGCGTAGCGACTCGGATGAACAAACTCTGACATCTTTGCCTGTCAACAAGATTTCTGCACCGTCTACGACGAGTCTGTAAGCTCTGACGTAGTGTCTGGTTATGTAGGGTATGAACTTGCACAGGGTCTCACGTTTTAAATGTGAATTACCTTGGCTTTTTTTAAAGCAAACCCCTCATTCCTCACATTCTTAACCAGGAACATGCAGTGTTTTCATGAAATGGTCAAAATATGGTGAAAAGTACACTCTAGTTCAGTGGAGTAATTCTTGTTTGTTTTTAACCCATTTCCAAAGCCAGAAATGTCAAAAACATTGGATGTCAGAATGCCAGTGTTGGATTTGTTCATATTTTCAGTAAAGTTTGCGCAGCTTGGTTATGAGGATTAGAACATCTGCACTTTATTGGGGGCCAGAATTTACACCTACATACCAGAAGTCTTTCATGACTACTGACATAATCCTGAATAAGCATACATTCTAACAAGCATCAGCTGTCCTAAAGGCTTCTTTAGTCCATTTTGATGTCATTTCACCTCAGCAAGGGTCATGACAAAGAATGCTTGTTGGAATAAGTCTCTATAAATGTTGGTTTACAGTAGATTTATGCCATATGGCACAAAAAGCTTAGGTCTTGTGTAGCTTTATTAATGTTACCCTTTAGTTTGTCACTTTGATACAAATTATTGGCTGGTATGTAGGGGTCTTAATACTAAAAACTGAAGCTTTTTCTGACAAATAAAAGAAAGCCACCCATTCATGCATGTTTTCTACGATACGTACTTTGGCTGTAAGTAGATGGTATAAGGCCTGGCTTGACATTTCTTGTCATAGTTTGTGTGACTCAAGGGTACTTGGTTCAAAAGCCCACAGGATGACTTGGACTGTTACTATTGATTACTTAAAAACACTACACATGTATTACAGATTAGTACTGTAATATGATACACTGGTAAAAATATTATAGATTCTAATAAAATTAATATAGAAATATTAGAGTTACCTATTGTATATATATATATAATATTTAGAAAGTAAAATTATTTGATTTCTTTTTAATCCATTTTGTATTGATATAGCCATTTCAGTTGTGACACATGATAATGCTAAGTTATGCAAGCTTAGGAGGAGAAGAGGAATTTAAGAAATCTCTTAAATTTGGCACCTCTGAATGGATCGCTCCGATGTCAGTGGGCAGATCATCCGATTTTAGTGGGTAACGATTGCCTGGAGGAGCATATTTAGTCATTGCCTTAAATCCGTTCTTGCTTTAAACCGTGACATTAGGGGTTAAGGCTTAAAAATAGTACTGAAACTGGAATGTTCGTGACACCAGCGGAAATGGTGACTAAAGCCGAGTGTTAGAGGTGTTTTAAGGCGATGTAAATCATCACGCAGAGAAAGAAACCTTTCAAAAGGAGAGGGGTGAGGGAGAATTTTGAAAAGATCTGTGTGCCTGCGCCTGTCTGATGTACATGTGTGAGGGGAATGCAACTGGCAGGGACAGGGCCGAGGGGAGAATCCATCAGTTTCAGTGGCGTGAAATGTGAAGAAGGGTAAGTGACCTCTATGATAACCCCATCACTGGGCTGCTGGCCCTGCCCGCTAACTATCACAGCACTAAAGCCCTGCAGTCGTCCGGCTCAGTGATACAGCCGCACAGCTATATGGGACAGATGATATAAGTCATTCAGGTTCACCCTTTTACCGCTTCAAAAACAATGCTTTAGCACTTATAGAGGTCTGTATTTCTCTCTGTTCTCAGCTTGCCTTTGTGGTGAGGGCTCAGATAGCTGGATATTTATATCTACAGTACAAACAATACCAATGGGAGGCAGTAATTATGAGCTCTAGATTGAAAAATGGTGCTTTCATCCACCTGACCTGTTATTTCACTTTGTTTTATTGTAGTCAAAACCTCTGACTCTAGAATAACATCTGTTCAAGACCTACCTCTGCTCTGATTGGCTGTTCTGAATAGTCCTCAAATCAATGGGTGGAGCTATGTAAATGTGTTGGTTTTTGTGGCATCACAAAAACAATATATTTAAAACTGGTTGTTTTACTAGTTATGGACCGCATGAACTTCTGAGTGAACAGTGTAGTCTGGAAAAGCTGTTGACAAGGTAAGAGGTGCATCTTGCAAAATGGGAGGCTCAGTAAATTATGAATACACATAAAGAATGAAGATTTGTCCTTAACTTGTTTTCTATCATTTATATCTATGTGTATACATTTTCTCTGAATTATTCATTCACATTGTATATGCTTGATGATTGGTCTTGTTGGTACTCTTTAGGCTGAACAAAATAATATTTCTTACGGTATGGCCCTGCCCCTCTCTCTATATTCAGCTCTAAAGACCATAAAGAGTGGTGTTCACATCGCTGACGTGTTAACAGCCTGGCACGCTCCTGAGGCCGTTATCGCCGAGTGAGTAGAGCTCCTCGTTTGAAAGATGGACTCCAGTAAATCACACATCTGTTGACTGAGCGGAGCCGCGTGCGGACCACGCAGCTGCTCATGCTGTTCGGAGCTGCTGGTTAATTAACGTGGATGGAATTTTCAATGCGAAATCACTGTTTATCACTGCTTTATTTATCTAGCCAAATTTACATAAAAAGGGAGATATTTTGAACAGAATGCATGGGCCACTGGGCTAAGTACAGCTGATAAAAAATATGAATGAACCTAAATGCCTGTCTATAAGAATGCTTGCAATTTAGTCAAGGGGGCTTTTCTAGAACCTAATAGACACCTAGTGTCCCCGAGGTTATCTGTGTTGTTCGCCTAATACATTAAACATAAGTCCATTTCTCTGCTAACATCCCTAAAATGCTAATTACTGTTTGCTCAGCACTCGTGTGAATGAAGGAGTGTTATATGTAGTTACAGCTGCCAGTGAGGGAGGAGTACTGGGACTGTGACCTTCCATCTATTTAGCAAGTTCACTGTATGCTCTGTCACTCATGTTGAAATGCTTTTCACATCAATGCTTCCACAGAGAGGCTCCTGACCTTGGGTTAACGCCGCTAAGGCATTGCCTGATCCGACGGTGCCATGGATAATTGCACTGCTCTCAAACCTGCTGCAGGTATTAGTCCAGCCCTCTGGATAATGAGGATTAATCACCTTTCTTTCGAGCCCTTGCTAGAACTGAGATACTACATTTCTGAGCTAAACCTCTGTGTGCAAAAAAAGAGGAACATGTGTAACTGCAACACTGCAGTCTTATAAGGATAAACTGGACTGAATGAGAGATGGAAAACTGAGAAGATTCTGGGCCCTGTCAATCCCAGTTCTTTCCTTTTAAATCATTTTAGGCTTCGGAGTGGAGAGGCACTACTTTCACTTCGCTGTATGATTTACGTATAATTATACTTACATCAGCAATTACACAGTAGACTCACTGACGTCAACATGCATCTTGGGTGGTCAAAACAGGGCAGCTGTAAGCACTACAGTTCACACCTTGAATTAAAACGTGTCTCTACATGCGTCTCGAGTGACCACTTGTGATCAGATCTTTCTTTGCCTCTTTCTATGCCAAACACGCAGGTCATTGCTGTTTGCATAGGCCAGTTGTTTTCAACAGGCGGGAGGCAGTTATGCACTTAAAAGAAGGAATTTTTAAAAAGATGAGGACGAAATGAAAGCTGCGTCCCAAACTCAACACTTCAGTCCTTTACACACTACATTAGAAAATGGTTTTCAGATGACTATGTATTTAACGTACAGGGGGTCCTCGTGTTACAGCACAGTTCTGTTCCTATGACAGAATTTTGATGTTAGTCAAAACACTAGGCTAAATCACTTACCTATGCTAACACAGTTTTAAAATCATAATCTAGAACATGAAAACACAACTAAGCCACAGAAAAAGGAAAAGGACATAAATATACTGTACTTGTACACTGTACTGTAGTAACAGAAATAATGAGTGGTAGAACACTTGCACTTTTAACAGTCCAAAATGGTGTAGATAAGCACACTGGGGGACACCAACCCCCTCACACATTACTGTGTATTTTACGTATAGTGCGTATTCTTCCACCACGCACAACCAAATTAGTTCTGGGAGTGAGCGTCGTCAACGTCATATGTTGAGACTGTTGTAACCCATGGGGTGGTGGTGGCCTAGTGGGTAAGATACTTGCCTCTGGACCAAGAGGTCAGCATACCTTCAGCATACCACCACTGGGTCCCTGAGCGCCACTGTGTCCCTTAACCCCAAATTGCTCCAGGGAGACTGCCCCCTGTAGTTAGGGAATGGAAGTCGCTTTGGATAAAAGCGTCTGCTGAATGCCATAAACGTAGTTAGCGACACATGCAAATAATATGACGCTGTTGGCATTCAAATGAGCACATACTTCTTCTTAGGCAGAAGATGTCCTTCAGTGTGGCCTGGGACACATTTGTGCACACACTGCTAAAAGAAAGTCACCATATGCGACCAAGATCACCTCCAAATGTTGTATAAGTGATCAGATCGTCAATATTGGGTGTGTCCACACCTGTGCTTAGTGCTGTACACTTATGATTGGATCACCCAAGACGTATGCTAATGGCAGGGGTCAACAGGGCTCCTCATTGTGGGTGGGCCTCTGGGGCCCATGCCCACCCAGTCTGATTGCCATATGTAGACAAAATCATTTTTATGGATGAAGGATGAAATATTTCTAGATTCTGAGCAATATCAAAAGCAGGTAAATCTGATTCACTTTTCTTCTGCTGCAAAGACATATTTTACATTGCAGCTGCAAAGTGGTCAGAAAAGCCATAAGTCTTGCATGTTTGGTAAGACTTTATCTCCTTTTCAATTACAAATTAAAAAAAACTAAACTAAAATTGTGATGGGGTGACTGAAAAATATCCACATTCTCTCATTCATTTTTGTGATTGTATGGTTGGAAAACCCCCGTGCCCCGTGATTATATTTGATTCTAGCTGATTAAATAGGTGACCACCCATAGAGATCCAAATGCTTTGGTTAGGACAAAGGGTCTGGTTGTGCAGGTCATTCATTTTACATTTGATTTACGCTCTGTATCAGCACAACAATAACTTTTCATCACATTCAGATTGTAATAAAGTGAGACACGAATGTGGTATGGATTGGCAGTGAATCTTCACTGTATTATATGTTTTTGTTTTGCCAGTAATCACTGCAACTTCTGTGGATAAACCATGGATTGATATTAGTATGATTTGTTAGCCACAACACAATATACATGCAATAAATAACAACAATGGATTTACAGGCCAGTGTTTCTAAAAAAAGACGCGTGTAGAGGATCCATGCAAATTAATTAATCTTATGAAGCTATATTTAATTTCATTATGGATTAATGTGCCATTTAGAACAAATCCTGCCACCATTTAAATGCATTGACCCTTTCACTCTGCATTTATGAAATGTGGGAAAGATCAGAGGAACCTAGGCTCCTTGTAAAAGCCTGGACACAATTACAAATGAAGATAAATTGAGGCTCTGGGCTGCAGGGAAGGCAAATGTTAAGAAAGTGAATCAAAGGGGGTACTTCGCCTCGATGGCCACTCCATGACATTTGTCAAGCGGTTTGAGACCTGTGTACCAGCCATTGCCGTCCCACAAGTTGTACCTATCTATTAATCATGTAGGAGAAGAGCTTTCTGCCATCACCTTGTCCAAACACTCACATCGGTCTAAACCCTGCGGACAGGAAACTGACGTGTTCTATGATCAAAAGTAACATGACTCCTCTGACCCCATGTCTTTTATTTCAGCCACAGTTCAACTTCTGTAAAAGTAATGGTAAAGTTATGTAGGTATGAAAGAGAGAAACTGGTGTATCCCAGGCTCCTTCCACAAATGAGTAACTGCTAGAAAGACGGACAAGATTTAAAGAATGCAAAAATTCCAATTCTACTCAAAATACCTTCATTTGCAGAGCTTTTATAATTTATAATGATTTTTCATGTAACATCAACCACCTTAACAGTTATAGTAAGCATCCTCAGCTGAATTGTAACTTTGGAGAGCTTTTTGTGGCTTCTCAGTTTTCATTCTTTCATTCCTTTCTGCCACTGTTTTGACCCTACTGATGTGGCTCGAGGCAACGACTCGTGCATTCTGTTTTTGCTGCATGTCACTGTGTACAGTTTTTTTCAGCAAAAACCCATTCTGAAGAACGACGGAGAAAGGTTAAGCAAATCCCCTATAGCAGTGGCTCAAATGTAGAGTGCTGGTACTGCTAGTGGTCTTTTGACTGGCAGTTTTGTTTTTAAGCACTTTGTTGAAATATACAGATATTTAACCAACATTTAAATTGTACAGATATGAAAGGTTTACATCTCTTTTACAGTTTACTTTTATGCAGTATTATACATAAGGTGCAATATTATTACTTCTGGAAGGTTTATATCTCTTTCACACTTCAGTGTCACACTGCTGTATTGTCTGCTTGCTGTATTGTCTCGAATTGCACTACTGTTACATTGCTATGCTGACTATTTATTTTATCGTCTAACATCTATGCCCCTTTCTCACCACTGCTACACTGCTGTATAGTCTATTTATTGCTTTTTCTTGGATTTACATCCCTTTCACACTACTGCTACACTACATGTATCTTTTTTGTCACCCCTTTGTTCAGAGCTGTTAACAGCCTCCGGTGCAATAATCATATTTATGGTTCAACACTAATCACAGTGGTAGGCTTGTGTCTTGTGTCACTGAGTATCTGAATAAAACCCCCTGCGTATATTTTCGCTACACCTAGTTGATGACATAATGGTTGCTGCAAATTGTCAACTCACATCTGACAGTGAATGGCAGATGGTCGCTCATGTTAGCACGTCATTAGAGTTTACCATGTTCAGTCCATCTTTCTTGCGGTACTGAAGAAAGTCAATCACAGTTCGTAACGATCTATAAGGAGCTTGTGAACAAGGGTCATCTCTTAGGCCTTGGGAGATCACCCACTGTGATAGAAAGCTCACTTTCAGGAAACCTTCTTTAACTTCCAAAAGCTCCTGCCTGGCGCTTCTGCAATCACTATCGCAATACAGACATGATAGAAAGACTCATATCTAGAAATATAAAAAGCATCCTTCGTTGCTTCCAACATTTTAAGCAGTGCATACATGAAGTACACAAAGATATCATTCTGAATGCTCTGCCAAATCTTCATTTTCCTTTTATTCCATGGATAATAGTATTTATTTTTACAGTTACATGAAGCAGAATATGTCTTGAGAAAATCATGACCATTTGCCATAAGGTGACATCATTGAGACAGTAACTGTTATGTTAATGACACCGCATAAGCCATAAAACAACCAGGTCATATAGGTCTGTGCTGGGCTCAGAATACTGCATTTCTTTTATTCATATTTTAAGCCATTTCTGTACTAGTAAAAGACCTGGAAAATAGGGAACTGCAGGTGTCTTAATATCGTCACTTTCTGTACACATAGACAAATCCCACATCTCTTGTTTTACTGTGTATTACATTATTATGTAATATTAAACTTATCGCCTCGTGGTTATTCGCAGTGCAGACTGACATTTTAGCATGAACCGTAACTTCTTTAGGCAGGGATTTGCTTAACCGCCATGCTTTTTAACAAAGACCAGGGTTCCAGGGCCTGAGACCACTAAGGACTACATAACAGTAGACATGCTGTGGGCTACAAAACTTCCTTCATTGGAATTCAAAGGTAAAACTCCATTCAATTCCATTGTGATTTTTTTATGAAAATATACAACTAAATTCTGTTATATTGGCACAATACATAAGTACTTTTAAAAATAGTAATGTATACAAAAATTAGAGCTACAAACAATATGGCAAAAATATTTTTCGTCTGGGGTTTCATGGGCATCGAGTTGTTGCAGTTGAAGCAACCCCTTTACATCCCCCATGTTTTTTTTCATTAGTTTACTTTCATGAACATCATCATTATCAACAACAGCACCATCATCATCATCAACATCATCATCATCATCATCATCATCATTATCATCATTATCAACACCATCATCTCATCATCAACACCATCCTATCATCATCATCAACAGCACCACCACCATCATATCATCATCATCAACAGCACCACCACCATCATATCATCATCATCAACAGCACCACCACCATCATCATCATCATCAACAACAACACCATCATCATCATCAACATCATCAACATCATCATCATCATCAACAACATCATCATCATCATCATCATCATCATCAACAACAACAGCACCATCATCATCATCAACAACAACACCATCATCATCAACATAATCATCATCATCATCATCATCATCAACAACAGCATCATCATCAACAACAGCACCATCATCATCATCAACAACAACACCATCATCAAAATCATCAAGATAATCACCATCTTCATTATCATCATCATCAACAACAGCATCATCATCATCAACAACAGCACCATCATCATCATCAACATCATCATCATCATCATCATCATCATCACTATGATCATCATCAAGAACATCATCATCATCATCTACATCATCATCAAAATCATCATCATCATCAACATCATCATAAACAACAGCACCATCATCATCATCATCAACATCATCATCATCATCACCATCAACAACAACATCACCATCATCATCATCATCAACAACAACATCCTCATCATCATCACCATCACCATCATCAACAACAACACCATCATCATCTTCATCATCTTTGTGGATATAAACCCAGTTGTCCAGGGTTCAGTGTGAAGTGGACGGCTTGTAGGCCCAAGAAATTCACTGCTGAGTTGGTGAATAAAGATTTTGTCTGTTCTCTTATTTACATGTTAATACTACCAATGTTCCAGGACAGCAGGCGCTTCCCCAGCGGCACTGAAATCTGTAAGCTGACACGATACACATTCTATAGATCTAAATTTTTATAACTGAACCACAAAAATTGTTATAATCCAAAACAGCATGTTGCCAGATCTTAACTCAAATTTCCCCTCCATCTCCTTGACCCACTTCTTCCCTCGCTATGATGTCTCACACTCAGTGATGAAATTTAGTTGTCACTTATTTGATTGCTCTCCTCACACTGTCTGCTGTAAACCTGCTTTGGCTCTATTAAACAGTCATATTTTTCATTCAACACTCTTATCTCTTTTCTCTAGCCTCAGCACTCAACACACTGCATTAGCAGAAGACAGCGCCGGCAGCAGCCTGAGGCACAGTGGAAGCATGTTACCTAAATTAGGACCCAACAGGTGGACCGGAACCTGCACTGAACAATAAGTAGTAATAATTCAAGAATTTGAAAAGAAAGATTTTGAGGCAAAGGAGGAGCATCATTTCATTTTTCTATTTTTCTAATTATTTTTAAAATGTATTTTATTTAAGAGCTTAATACATTTTACAGTCAGTGCGGTACACACTGACAGCAGCTGTCATTCACTCTACCTGCCCCCCCCCCACATCCCATTTTCACTTTGTCCTATTCTCCTTTTAGCTATGCCAGTCAAATGTGTATAGATAAAAATGGCAGAGACAGGGTTTGCCTCATATACAGCATTATAACAAGTACATCAAACACATCACAAATTACATAGTTTAGGGCAAAAACCTGAATTATGATTCTGTGATGTGAGCAATCTCTGTTTCTTCTCCCTCATCACACCAGGTTATGGATAAATGTGAAAAAAACATTGTTTTCCCCCCGTTTAAAAGGAATACTATTGCTATTACATACACTATATGGACAAAAGTATTGGGACACACCTTACTTCCAGTGAAGGGCAAGCTTAATACCTCAGTATACCAAGACTTTTTGGACAAGGCCATGCTTCCAACTTTGTGGACACAGCATAATTGTGCCACAGTGCATAAAACAAGCTCCATAAACACATGGTTGGATGATTTCAGTGTGGAAGAACTTGACTGACCCGCACAGAGCCCTGACCTCAACCCCATCCAACACCTTTGGGATGAACTGGA
>JBBPCX010000035.1:3433189-3450994 GCA_037974365.1 Hydrocynus forskahlii
ACTCTGAGTGTGTTGGGAGAAGGATGCTGAGGAGAGACTCTGAGTGTGTTGGGAGAAGGATGCTGAGGAGAGACTCTTGACTGTGTTGGGAGGAGGATGCTGAGGATGGAGCTGCAGGGAAGAGCAGAAGAGGAAGACCTAGTAGGAGGTTTATGGATGTGGTGGAGGAGGACATGCATGCAGTTGGTATGAGAAAGGCAGATGCAGAGTATGAAAGGAAATGGAGATGGTTGATCCACTGTGGAGACACCTAATTGTCTATAGGTGCATACACCATCACCAAATAACTAATCTCTTCAAGTGTTGGCCCAAAGTTGTTCCTTACCTTTACAGTTGCCTCTTGAAAACAATGAGGGTCCCAGTTTATGTCCTTGTTTACAGTTGAGACTGAAGGCAGATGCAAAGTACTAGGTTCCTAAAGACTGCTTCAAGATCTCTGCTGACTATTTCTGCTTATTCTCTTCAGATCCTCTTTAATCCTTGTTCACCCCTTCACATGTGACTGTAACATTCAACATGCAGAAACTAGGGTATTCAGTTTTAGTACTACAATGCCATTCAGAGCCACTAACCTGTAAAAACAATTAACAGCATTTGCAACATCTAGTGTCATATTAAATGGCACATTTAGGGACAGTGAGTTAGAGAAAGACACAACAGGGACCCATGTGTCACTGCATTACATGGTAACCTAAATACAGCACAAAAAAGCAATTTCTCATTTTAGTGTAGGATCTGATAGTTATTATTATTTATTGTATTTTATCTATTTAGTAGCACATATATCCCTCTGGTCCTGAGGACAAATTTCATTTTTCATGTGAAACATGTGACATGGCAATGAAGAACCTTTACCTTTTACTAGTTTAACTGCATTTGATAACATGACAGAATGATGCTGGTCTTTCATTTTAAAATACTTTTAAAATGCTCGTTAACCATTGAAACATGCCTGAAGGACAGAGTTTGAATGTTTGTCATTCCTACAACAGTGGTGTAAATAGAGCACAGCAGGGAAATACAGATCAATAAAATATACCCCTGAATTGGCTACACCTGGATAAAATATACCCCTGCATCCTTTTTATAGGATCCCTCTAATTTCACATTAAGATGGCAGTGAACATCCAAAATTCTTCTTTGGCCTAATGTATTGAGGTTGACTGGGTACAGTTTGGTCTGGTTTGTGTTGGTTTTTGTCCAGTTCATTGCATCACAGAACCAGCAAACTGCCAAGTCCTTTCGAGTCTTTTTCTGATCTGTTGATTTATGTTTGACAAGCAGTAAATGTGGCAGTTTTTGAAGACATTAATATTTGTTGTTATTTAAAGTCATATGAGCACCTCAGTGATTAAATATCAGGGGAATGTTTTGTCAGTATCAGTGAGCTAGAAACAGGCTTGACTAATTAGTATACATCAAACAGGCAAAACCGTCTCGGACCAGATTCATCCTTTGAGCTGTTGAGCTGTAGTGCTCGTCAAACATGGTCTTTGTCTCTTGAGCGATGTTGGATTCATTCATTTTCAACATTTAATAAGACAGGGATATCCACAGGTGAAATTTAATTCAGCATGAAATGGCTATTCAAAAATTCAGACTGTCCATAAACTGGGTTTGTTTTGTTAATCACAGTTTTTCCAGCAAGCTCTGTCAATAGGGTATGCTTCACAACAACTTGTAAGGTGAAAATAAATCTTCCTTTGTTTGGACTTAATGTAATAAATCAGCTAAAAAACATTTCTTTAATCAGTTACCATTAGCCTGTTTTCTGCTGTCATTTAAACGCAGCCCCCGAGGGAAATTAAATAGATCAGCTAAGCATTTCATCTCGCTGCCTCTGTGAAGGACTTGCTCTTCTTAGTAGGGTGATTTGAGGTTATTGGTTGGATAATATACTGCTGATCTACTGGACCATCAGACTGGATGGCTGAATTTTGCTGTGCAAAAATGGTCTACTAAAACAAAACTGCTTTCTCTTTGATTAATTTGTGTATATTTGATGTGTAAAACAGTAAGAAACAAAACAGGCAAAAGAGTGTTCCTGAAGGTTAAGTATTACCACATTTTACCTCACTGGAAAGACCTCAGCTTCATTTACCTCAACCTCAGAACATAATCAGACCTAAATATATAACCAGCAGTTCATTTCCACTGAATGGTATTGTGGAAATGGTAATATTATGAGCTATTACAGGTAATCTCACATTCTCTTTGAATACAGACATCAGCATCATGCAATTAAAGGTAATTATACTGTCTCAGGGTTAACGAAGACAGAGTAAAAGCATGAATATAAAACTGTTTGCTGGCTGCTTTCATACGGCTATTAAATATGCAGCCTAAAACAACCCATTTAAGGGACTGAGCTCTAAACTCTACAATAAACCAGTTGCTAGTGCTGAAAAATCCTGTAACATAATGCAGGTTGGCGGAAAGAAAACTGTGCAAATGTTAGTTTTCGAGCAGTATTTCAAGCAGTAGGCATGAATGCAAAAGTTTGACCTGATCATACAAGCACATGGTGCTCTGAAATATGTATTGCTGTTTTCCTTACTTTGCTGATTTTAGGCAGAGTGTGGGCTGTTTTCATTTTCTATAATGATTTTCCCTCTCATTCCCACCCAACAGAACTCGCTCCATTTCCAGATGGCCATGCAGAATCCCCCAACTCCTCAGGCAGATCTAATCTTTTCCCTCCTGTCCATTAATAACTGGTATGATGTCAGTCTGCTGATGTGTCAAGAACTGAACGTTTCCAGATTCGTCTTCCTCCTCCGCAACAACTCCAAATTTCACCTGGGATCAGTTGTCAACGTTTCTACCAACAGCAGTAACAAAGGTGACTTTCAGACGTCCCTGCAGGGTCACCTGGACTCCATCAAGGACTCTACGTCCACCATAGTGACTTTTGGATGTGATATCCGGGACATAAAAAGGATCTTTACAACTATAGCAAAGTTTGGGTTAATGCTACCCGACTACCACTGGATTTTAGGTGATTCACAAAACGTGGAGGAGTTAAGGACAGAGGGGTTGCCGATGGGCCTTCTTGCACATGGGCGAATGGGGCAGCCCTCCCTGGACCACTATGTACAGGACGCTTTGGAGCTCATCACGAGAGCTGTTGGATCAGCTGCCCTGGTTTCTCCAGAGCTTGCACTCATTCCTGGAATCACAAACTGCATGGCAATTGAGGAAAAAAATCTCACCTCAGGAAAATATCTCTCGAGGTATGTTTTTTGTTTTTACCTTTGGCTTACTTCCACTGTCTTCGAGTTGAAGCTTCATTTGATGCATTCTAGAAATGCTTAGCTTTGCAATATGCTACTAAATCACTGCTAAAGTCCAGGTTCTCACTCTGTTGTGATTGTCGATAGGGGTGTCGAAGTCATGCGTTAATCAATTAATCAGAGAAAAAATAATGCATTCAAAAAATTAGCTGATTAACCGCACCATTAACCCGGTCTGGTGTTCTGTCGAAACATGCTGCCCAATGAGATGCGGCACCGTGCCCTTCTGCGCATGTGCAGTTCCACAGTCTTGGGATTCTGTGCCACGCCCATAAATCTGTGCTACCTTGGGACGCTGGCAGCTGTATAAGCTTCAAGGGAGCATTTTTCCACAGGGTAGCATGAATCGATAGACTCTGCTGTCAATTTGCGATACGATAGCATTTTTGGACAAGGCAGCATAAATCAACAGAACGCACTGCTTCACAGTAGCATTTCTTAGTGTTAGAACCTGACTGTATAAACTGGTTCTATGCACCACTAAAGATGTATCTTTCAAGGCTCTTCTCATTTAAATTAAATGTATTTTTCTCAGATTATGCATATTATTTGCCTATTTCTCATCATTATCAGTGCTAAACTGGCTGTCTAAACTGTATAAGCTTCAAGGTGGCATTTTTTGACAAGGTGGCATTTTTCATCAGAACACCCTACTTGTATGTACATTGTCTTTAACTGCACTTTATAGACGGACTTAGTTCTATCATTGTTCTTGCTGAAGCATTTTTCTCTCAGCATATTAAGTCATATTTTTGATTGCTGTGACCATTACTGCACATGCACAGAGTAAAAACAGTTATTAAATAAAAGAGACAATGAAAGTCTGTAATGTTGATTAGTCATTCACTCATATGCCAAAATTCATTTAAATTTTAAAACACTTTTACAGCAAAAATGTGTGCGATTCATTTAGATTAATTAATCAAAGAGCTTGTAATTAATTAGACTAGTTGTTTTACAGCATGACAGCCTTAATTAAAACATATAAATTATCTAATAACTCCCTTGCGGTCAGTAGCTTAAACTCAGTATAGAATCGATTGGGGATTAAACCCATACATCAGATAACTTCACTGATCCATTTCAGACCCAATAAATCATCCTTTTCAAAAATACATTTTATGCATTCAGTTATGCTTCAGATGTGTTTTAAAATGTCAATTGGCCACGGTTGTGTTTTAAACACAATCTTGTGTCAGCACTATTTCAAAAACGAAACAAATACAACAAAAAATTGCCTGAATCTGATTAAGCCGCATCACCCCTTTGTGAAATGCCCAGGGCAATGCCTGGGGCCGGCCAGGATCTTTCTATACACATCACAAACAACTTGGCAGAATATTAAATGACTGACCATGTCCTGTCTTGATAATGGTAAGATAACTGCCAGAAGTGACAGAATCTGGTTTTGGGCATGTAGACTTTCAAAAACACAGTTTAGAGTGGGGAAGAGTGCTGCGTGTAATCCTTTTTTGTAGAAAGACAGGAATAAGTTCTGATAGGGAGGTGAAACGTGCATGTTCAGGTGTAAACATGGAGGTGTTATATGTTTGGTGCCTTTTGGTTGGGTGGAAAAGTGCATCTGTAATATCATAAAGGTGTGTGACATTAGAGATGTAACAGTTCCCTGCAATCTCCATATAACAGGTCACTGCTGACTGTATGCTTATATATCTGCTGAAGATTATCCTCTACATGTAAAGGGGGGGAAGATGTGACAACATTTACTCTTTCTGGATAAGCCCAGAGAAGAAGAAAAAGCACAGTCTGGTAGATGGGAATTATCACAGTGAATAGAAAAAAGCTGCCAGGGAAAAACACGAGCTGTAGTGCATGACACCGTGCGGTTAGCTGACACACTCAAAGAAGCAGCATATCAACTGCAGCCTCTCAAGATGCACAGTGTCAAGCAACCCTCCAGCTTGTCCTGTCCAACTGCCACAGGGGCTTCATTACAGATACTCCATTCCCTTCTCATTGCAGATTTTACAAGTGTTACCTCTGCTTCCACTGCTGCTGTTTCATAGAGGTGAAAAGAAAGAACTGGATACTGTGGAATGTAATGATAAAAGGGAGGACAGATGCACTGATATCGTTTTGTGTTTTATTGTGCTTCAGGTTCTTGGCCAACACATCATTTGACGGGCTAAGTGGCAACGTTCATGTTCAAGAGGAGTCTACCGTCATCTCTGAAAGCCATCACTTCATCTGGAACCTGCAGCATGACCCTATAGGAAACCCTATGTGGACTCGGCTTGGTAGCTGGAAGCAAGGAAAAGTAGTGATGGACTATGGAGCTTGGTCTAGCAAGAGGCAGCCTTACCCTGGGGGTGACTGGAGGCATTCCTCAAGGCTGCACTTGAGGGTGGTCACCCTGGTCGAGCATCCCTTTGTGTTCACCCGTGAGGTGGACGATGACGGTCAGTGCCCCGCAGGGCAGCTTTGCCTGGACCCGTTAACGAACAGTACAACATTGTTGGACAGCCTCTTTCAGGGACTTCAGGGGGGTAATGACACTGTGCCCGTCGAGCTGAAAAAGTGCTGCTATGGTTATTGCATTGACCTGCTGGAAAAGTTAGCCGAGGACATGGGCTTTGATTTTGACCTCTACATTGTAGGGGATGGAAAATATGGAGCTTATAAAAATGGCCGCTGGACAGGCCTGGTGGGGGACCTCATGAGTGGGGCAGCACACCTGGCAGTCACCTCCTTCAGCATCAACTCAGCCCGCAGTCAGGTGATCGACTTCACCAGCCCTTTCTTCTCTACCAGCCTGGGCATCCTGGTCAGGACTCGAGACACAGCTGCACCAATTGGAGCCTTCATGTGGCCTCTACACTGGAGTATGTGGCTTGGAATATTTGTGTCCCTACACGTAACGGCTGTTTTTCTCACCCTGTATGAGTGGAAGAGCCCTTTTGGGATGACCCCTAAGGGAAGGAACAGGGACCGGGTCTTTTCCTTCTCCTCAGCACTTAACGTTTGCTATGCCATCTTGTTCGGAAGGACAGCTGCCATTAAACCGCCAAAGTGCTGGACGGGTCGATTTCTCATGAACCTTTGGGCCATATTCTGTCTCTTTTGTCTGTCTACATACACAGCCAATCTAGCTGCGGTAATGGTCGGGGAAAAGACCTACGAGCAGCTCTCAGGTATACACGATCCGAAGGTAAGAGTGTCGTTTTCTTTCCCATGCATGATTTCCAAATGGCTCGTGGGTGAATTTCTGACATGTTCAAAAACCAAGGTTGAAACCTTTGTCATTACTAATGGCAATGATTCTTTTCTTTAAGCTCCACCATCCATCACAGGGCTTCCGATTCGGGACTGTGCGGGAAAGCAGCGCTGAGGATTACGTGAAAAAAAGCTTTCCAGAAATGCATGAATACATGAGGCGATACAATGTTCCTACAACCCCCGATGGAATAGACCACCTTAAGTGAGTCATAATCATTACAGCAAAGGATTATAGATCACAGCTTCAGACATGTAATGTTCTGAATGCTCTCAGGTTGCCCTCTAGCATGTCCTGCTCGTCCAGTTAGGAATAGGTATGCTGGACAGCAAAGAGTTATACGTGTACTTAGGAGTAGCTATGAACCATTGCACATGATGTGATAATATACAGAAGATCTGCAGACTATCATTTAGAGCACAGCATTCACAAGCAGAGAGTTTTCTTGATAGCTTCACCTGACTGCAAGGCTTGTCATTCTGTTTTAGAGTGCCCTTTTGATCTTTTACAACCTCTGCAGATGGATTTTGGGGCTGTCCTCAAATCGCACCTTGTGCCTCCAGAATATTGCTAGTGTGTATTTTGTAAATCCCCCAAACAGCACACCCATCATGGAGTTCAGGGCAGTTTTTTGTGTATAAAATGCAATGCAGGTCCTTCCTAAAATCCAACTGCAAACTGTGTTTCCCAGATAACATGCTTTTGAAATTGCCCAGGATAAATTTGTGCACATCTACTCGCTAGAAACTTGGTTTGTGACATACATAATCCATGTCATTATCTAGTCACACAGACATTTCGTTGAAGAGATGTTTCGTCCAGTGAAACACATTAAAGGCAACACAAAGGCAGCAATTTAATGTTGCCTGCAATCACATGTACATGTCAAAAAGCACAGTGTGCTTCTGTGATAGCGCATTAGGTTTTTAAAGAAATGACAGTACATAAGTCAGCTATATGACACTTCTAAAGCAGTAAATGTCTGAATATAATAGCCATGTTCCATATGTAATTTCAGAGCTGATCCTCAGAAACTAGATGCTTTTATCATGGACAAAGCCCTCTTAGATTATGAAGTATCCATTGATGCAGACTGCAAAACTCTCACAGTGGGGAAGCCATTTGCGATTGAAGGCAAGTAAATCACTGATTCCATCCTTCGGTTTATATTTAATTCTTACAGGAGTGGATATAATTATACTTGAATACGATTTAACAAAATAAATGCAATAGACTTATAATGTTTGGTATGGTGCCACAATACATGCACTGGCTTTATCAGTATAATGGAACACACATGATTGTAGCAACCAATCACCTTGTCCCTGAAACAGGAAACATTCACACTCATTTCAAGAATTCTGAGCTATTTTTTTTAACCACAGTACTCTTAAGTATCTCTTAAGGTGGTCATCTAAAGTACTATGCTGAAACTCAAAGAATATTCTACCAGCTTAGATGAAAGAGTTTTTTTTTAACACATAGGGATATGTTACATTTGTGTTCAAAAATGGAACTATTTATAATAGACTGTAATTCTAGCATAATACTTAATAAACATAATACATATTAAGACATATGAAAACACTATATAATAACTTTGTGTGTCAGTTTTGTAACATTTCACATTTGTACAGTTTTTTTCCTCTGATATCTGATCCCACATTCTACTTGTATCAGCCTGATACCAAAACCTGGGTGTCAGATCAGTGCTATCAATGGTAACAAATGCATGTGGATTTGTAATATGATGCAGCTACAATACATGTCTATTTATTATAGCACTGCAGCCAAGTTTCATCCACTCCAGTGTTTGGTGCATTGTTTATGTAACACAACATCCTTCCAATAATTTACTTCACAGGCTATGGCATTGGTCTCAAACAGAATTCTCCTCTAACATCAAACATCTCTGAATTGGTCAGTCAGTACAAATCAGATGGATTTATGGACATGCTGCATGATAAGTGGTACAAAGTGGTGCCCTGTGGTAAAAGAAGTTTTGCAGTCACAGAGGTAAGAGACAAACAGAAAAACGAAAGGCATATTTATTATACATTCAAATCATGTCAACTCCTGTAGCTGGTTTTGGAGCTCTGTGGGACTGTGTTTGTCTTTTAGGATAATCTAATGCATATTTTATGATATCCAGACTTTACAGATGGGGATCAAACACTTCTCAGGGTTATTTGTAATGCTCTGTGTGGGAGTTGCCTTGTCTCTCCTCACCACTATTGCCGAACACATTGTCCATCGCTGGGTGATACCCAGAATGCAGAACAAACCACAGTACAAGTACTGGCTTCATACAAGTCAAGTGAGTCCATTTATTTTGTTTCACACTGGCAGTATTAACTATAATCAAATTTTATTGCAGTGATGGATTAGAGCATTAATGGAAGAGTGAGTGGATAAAACGTAACTGCATTAGCATATTCTCAAATTGTGTTTCTCCATTTTCTTTTATCATGCTTAATATGATTGTCCTGTCAGAGATTACATCGAGCACTTAACCCGACCTTCAATGAAGACAAATTAGCAACTGTTGCGAAACCGGAAAAAAGGTAAGTAGTTAATTACTGCACAGCATGTACTGAGATACATTTGTCTCTCCACTAATTAACACAGAAGCCAACAAGCATACATTTACACTGAAAGTATGAGTTAATGATTGTGGTTGGTAATCTTTTTTTTCTCCCTTTGTTTAAGCACTAGAAAAGAAATGTCAACCTTGCTCATTAACCACATGAATGTCTGAAAAAAAAATGCTATGTGGTATTTTGAACTAATAGACTTTTAGCTCATGTCAGAATCAATTGCAGCCTGTCTGAAATATGTCCGCTCACTAATTTGGATAGATTACAATGTAAAAATCAAATTACTGGGTCAAGCTGTCTTGAATATCAGTTTGTTTGCTTTTCAAAGGCCACAAATTGAAGTGTACATAATAACACAGCTTGCAAAACAGCTACTACAGCAATTCTACCCTATTGGACACAGTATCCTGTTGAATCAAGTAGTTATGAAGAGACGTAATCATGAAAGCTTTTACCCATAGAAAGTGCAGTTGCTTTGTCATGTTCGTCATTTTTGGCACCTGAACAAACAGAAACAAAAAGTTGCAGACTGACCAGACTATAAACAGAACATACATTTTCATGATGTAACTCATCATGTAAAGGCTTAATTGTGTGATTATATTAGTATAGCAACTAGTAGTAACTATAATAACTCTAATAGCACTTTTCCACTGGCACAAGGAGCCGTGCCATACTGCAAACAAATGTTTTTCCACTACAAATAAAGCGGCCCGTAGCCCAAGCCATACCTGGGCAGTCACAGCCCCGAACGATGGCAGGGTCAAAAGCAGGCCGCATTTCAGCTGACTGCATCCCTGCTTTTTGATTGGTTGAGACACACTGCAAAATCAAAGCGTACTGTAAGTTCAGACCCATTGCAGTATGGTTTAGGTACACCACGGTTTCTGTATGCTTATGGAAAAGTGCCTTAAGGGACTTGACAATGCTTTGTTTCTCGACCCTACATAAAAGGTGCAATATTGGAAATAACCAACAGCCACTGTGGACAACCTCTGAGAATGCCATCTGCACACGGCGGCACCCGTGCAGTCAGGAGGGGCAGCAGAATGACGTGGAGTGTTTACAGTGCAAAGAGCTCCCACCCCCGCAGGTGAAGAGACAGCTTCCCCTGCAAGCCACCTCCAATGGGAAAACAGACTTGCTGGGCCTGGCACGCAACCCCATAGTTCAGGAGCTGACGGACTTGGAGTCACAGATCCAGATCATCAAACAGCAGCTGCAGCTAGCCATGAAGAAAAAAAAAGAACTGGAGCAGTATCAGCAAGTAAAAATGGCAAGCGAGCCCTAGAGCTTTTGGAGCTCTTTTTGTGGCTCAACTCTTATGCACTCGCAGCATTCAGAGACTTGGACCTAATGGCGGATTATTTCAATTTTGCTTCCTAAGGGGGCAAGGCTGTCTCAGTGTTCCTCTGCACTTGTTTTTAAAAAGGCTGTGTTATTTTTCTCGATTTTATTTATTTTGACTTCACACTGGACCGACCACTCTGATGTGGGGGGAAAAAAAAGGATGCTGACAATGAACAAAGGAGTGAGAAATTTGGATACAGCAAACATTTTCCTAGAGCTCCGCTTTCACTGGTACTGTAGCCTGTGTTTGTGTGGGACTTCACTGAAGACAGTGCAACTGTCCAAAGGGAAAACACTGTGTGTGTCAAAGCAACAGCCGTTTATTTAAGGTGTCAAAGTGTGATATATGGTAGCACCTTCTGCATATTGATATAAAGCGCTAACCCATTTTACAGAAGAAAGCATGATTGCTGTCTCTTGGTTTGCAATGGGAGTCTTTACTGTGAACCTCTAAAAGGGTTCTCAGTCTACTAATTAAAAAGAAGCTTTGACATTTGAAGGTGAATGCTATCACTCATTTACACTGAAATTGGTTCGGTGGATTTATTAAATACTGCACTTTTTAGGCAAGATTTACTAAAATGAAACCAGGTTTTTGAGGATGCTACTCAAAAAATAAAAAAGTGGCAGATAAGGGGTAATATTTCAGCAGCTGAATTTAAGGCACCGTCTTCATCTCAACGGGTGCCCACCTCATCTGAAGCTTTGTGATGCTTCAGTACTTAAACACCAACTGTGTGTGTTTTAATCTCTGTGGATATGCAAGCATCCAAGCAAACTCATTCAGTTTGGTGTAATGAGTCAAGCTTGAAGGCGGAACACGATTAGTAAACACAATGCCTCCATCCGGCGAGAAGATCCAGCCAGAATGGTGCTTGTTCACCAAAAGAAAAAGAGTGAAGGCCTTCACTGAATGATGCAAACTGAGTTTCTTCAACAAGTTTCAGGGTAAATGCTCACTTCTTATAACTAAAACTCCTACAATGCTGAAATAAGGGCAGGTATTAAACACGTCTCCATCTGGCATGAAGGTCCAGCCAGAATCATGCTTGTTCAACCACAAAAACAGTGAAGCCCTTCAATGGATGATGTAAACTTAGTCTCCTCTACATGTTTCCTGGGTACTCAAACTCTTGCAATGCTAAAATGTTTGGAATTCAGAGAGAAACCATCTAGCAAACACCGAAGTGTGAGCAACAAGGCTATGATTGGAATAAGTGACCTATTCCTTACTTAACAGACATAAAAATTACATCTTTGCTTACAAATGCATTCTTCCATAGCAGCTGTTGCAAGGGTGGACAAGTTTTATTATCAATTACGCCGATTAACGATGCATTGTGATGATACTGTTATTACGGACATGAAATACCATAATCTAGGAATGTATACTACTGCATTTATTCCTCTTCGGAGGAGCAGAATGTTTAGGTCATTGCGTTAAAACAATTTCGTTTTTCTAATTTTACCTAATTGTAAAGCTTGAACAAACACCTTTATTTGTGAGCTGTATTTTTCTAGTCCAGGTAGATGCAGTCCCAATTTCTGCATTTTTTAAAAGGTTTTTGGTATCTGCATCAGCCTATACATTTCATCACTGCATAATCAAACAGTTTCACCACAGATTGTTTTTTTTTAGATAGGCAGAGCAGCTCTAGTTTTAATTTTACACTGTCGCAGTCTGATCCCACACTTGATTTTTGTGTATTGTTCATACTTAGTGCACTAGTTACAGTTCCGAGGCCCAAAAGGGTAGATAGATCTAGAAATGAATGGAGATTGTTATATAATTGCACAGACAAACATCCTTAATGTACGACCACCAAAACGATAATGGTATCAGAAAAATGACATTCAAAAAACTACATAGGTGTACATGTATTATCTCATACTGCTAGTGTTTTTACAATATTGTGTTACAACTTTTTTTTTTCCTTGGGTTTCTTCTTTTGTGCTCAAGAAAATACATATACACACAGACACATATTCGTATTGGGATACAAGCCTTTATTGTGTTCAAATATTAAATCTGTGAAATAGCCCATGCATACTGGAAACGCAGTATCTCTAAGCAAATACTGTAATGGTGAAATTTAATTCTAATGGTAAATTCAGGTGCTTTGACAACAACCGTTCTGTAAAGTCTGTCCAGTCCAGCAACAGTAGCTATGAAAGTGGAGCATGAACATGTTGCCTATAGTGGTGATCTGTACCAGTTTTGTTTCCTGCCTCAGCTCCTGATTTGTCCGTCCGGATCATTTCTTGTTTTCTTGCTCTAACGCTCCAGAAGGACCTGATTATTAGCTAATGATGGAACTCAGGTGCAGATAAACACGAACCTGTGCAGAGCACAGGAACACTAGCACTGTTAAAACTGCAGGCCGGGATTTGTGTTTATTGCTGAGCAGTTTGTGCTCATTAGTAAGCGTGTAAGGACGTGGAATAGAGGACTGCAAAGGACATACAGCCCATTAGGCCCTTGGCTCATAGGCTCTAGTGGCAAAAAAGGCATTTAAAATCCAGATCAGTGCAGAAAACAGAAGCAAAGACATGAAATCCTGTCTGTGGCTAACAAGGCTGTCTCTTTTAAACAGACATGTTTGACTTTAGTCGTTCTCGTTCCCAGTTAGTGGCAGTTTAACACAATAGTGCATTTAACAGGTAGCTTCAAAATTCATTTGGAGAAACCTTTGATGAAATGCCAAAGGTCCATCTAATGTTAGCAATAGCTAGCCCAAGGCTCGTAGCCTAGTCCTCATCTAGGCGAAACAAAAATCCTGATCAAATGATTATCCCCTCCTCAGACAAGATAATGCAGTAACATACATATAATAATCATATATTGTTAACATGTGTATTTTCTATTAACACTTTGTCGTAATTATAAAAGTATTGCAGTGAGAACCAGTTTTTGCACAAGCACCATAAACATCAACTTTGTTTCCAGCAAATACTGTTTATGAGCAATTCTGCTGTAAGTCACTAAAAAGTATGGTAAGTTGAGGCAAAACAATTCTCAGTACAGTTTTTAAGTTTGTTTTTTTTTTCTTATCAGATGAGCTTTCCAACCTAGACACATAATCAAGGTAAGTATGAATCGTGTCTCAAACAGGGCAAATTTACGTTTGACCAACAAGTAGAAGACCAAATATCCATACAATAAATTCAGAATGAATTTTATTTACATTTTGAATTCATCTATGCATAAAACATCACAACATTAGTATTATGAAATATATGGGAGTATTTGGACTTCTTCAAATGTTTAAATTGGTGACTTGGTTGTTTTAGACTAACCGAACTATGGAGATGCTGCATTTGTGCTGCATCTTACAGTGAAAAAAGCACTTACGATAAAAAAAGTTACTTTCCGTCGCTGTAAAAATGTCAGATGAATAAGCTATGCAAATATAAATTAAGCATGACGTGCATTCTACTTTGATCTGTTTAACTGCATAAAATATTCATGTTACAGTATATCCCTTGTTGGTTTGTGGCCTGGTCTCCCCTATATGAACTCTGAGAGGCCCAAGTGTCAGAGGATCCATATATGCATTCAAGAGTCACACCAAGTGCAGCAGTTCAGCTACAGACTATTTATTTGACCGACAAATCAAAAATATATGCAGCATTTCCAATGAAATGCAAACCTCAAAGGAAAACAATATACAGTTCAGAAAGAATGGAACAGTTTGCCAAACAGTTCTGTGTACTTTCATGCTGAGTCAATGGCAATTCAAAGATGCCACTGGAAAAATCAATGTGCCACAATTCAATGTGTTTTTTTCTCCTTACATCAAAAAATAGGAATACCAAAAACATTCCTGGAAAAACAGCAGGCAAAGTTGATCAAAATGTTTTGTACAGATAACAAAAATAATACAAAAACATGATCTTTCTCGAAAAATTTACAGGAAACAAAAATCTGAATAAAATAATCCTTTGTACAAATACCACAGAACAACATCGATATTTCAGTAACATCATATATAGACTGATTTTTTACTTAGTGATGTAAAACATGACGAGGAAGGCGTAACTCCTGACATGTGATCGACCGAAGATAACAGAAGGGAAAGCTACAGCACTGTCTTTTACAAAATGTACAAAACATCTGCCTCTAACTTGGAACAACATAATACTATTATTTCATATTTTTCTTTTACATTATGCGACAGTACAAAAACATCTTGTGCCTAGAAGTGTTGAGGTGAAGCAAAGGTGACTCTGTGCTGGCCCCTTAGTCAAGTGACTTCAGTCATTGATGCCGAATGGTTCTGAAAAGACACAAAAGATGGGATTCAGACTGATGCGCATTGAGGCCGCTGTTTCTTTCGATGGAAGAACCTTCCTGAACAGATCCTGCCCCCCGACTCTGATTACACTTCAATCTAAACAAAACCAAAAAGCTGATCGCAGAGAGGTGTGAGAGCTGAGGAGGGAGGCAGCATCTTTTTCGACCCCATTTCCTGTTGAATCAACTGCTTCGCTCTTCTTGCTCGTCCTGATAAAACCCCCTGACAGGATGCCTGATTTCCCCTCAGCTTACTGCACACATTGAGCTTCATTGTGCGGGGCATTGTCCTTAACAAGCCATCCCAAACTGCGATGGGCTGATGAGTTTGTGTCTCTCACATTTGTCAAAAAAGTGCACAGGAATTCTCCAGCCCACTCTGGAGCACAGCCTGTTAAAGCAGAAGAGCTGTTTTTGCTGGCTCACTGTCAATAGAGCTGTCCGGCTAGATTTTCCCTACTGCAGAGGATGTCAAAATCAATTTGGAAGAGGACCATTGTATTTCCCTGCTGTGTATGATAAAAATGCAGGCATCGGTTCCCCTCCGCCCAGCTTTAAGAGGAATAAATGGCAACCTGCTGGGGCTGTGGCAGAAAGAAACTGGGTGCAATTGCGGAGTATCACTGACATTCATGCTTTAGGGCAAGGTGACTATTACAGGCATGAAACTTCAGTAAACATTATGAAATTAAAAGCAAAATGCCTGCCAAATAAGGGACGTGAACTGAAATATATGCATTCAGACTAAATATAATAGCTCCTGCGTGAACACGATATAGACACCAGCGTGGTGGAAACAGTTATCGTGATAGAAGTTTCCAAATCTCGTCAGGGCTAAGCCGCTCATGACACTTGACGTATGACAAATAATCTCTTTAAGGTATAAGCACCCCATATCCACCCACCACATGCCACGCTATGAACCCAAACCCAATTTGGACATCATGAAACATGTCTAGGAGATAATCTGGAGGATCTGAGGCATGACTCGTCCACAGAGTAAGACGAAAGTCAAACATGATATACCATTATTAGAATATGAGACAGCATACATACCATTATGTGTACAAAAATAAAGTTGTTAAAAAGGGTTCTTTGAAGCATTGCCATAGAAGTACCCACTTTGGTTCTCTAAAGAACTTTTCAGTGGATGGTTCTTTATAGAATCATTTATTTGTAAGCCTGGAATGTCTGGAGTGTGAAGATCCTTTTTAAACTTTTTATCCCCCAGTGTTAAGGTTTAAAAGTTTTTTTTTCCTAAAACCGTATGGCCAGGCAATTTAGAACCATTCAGGAACCCTTACTATTAAGAGCGTAAATGATCAGGAGTGTGCTGAAGGATGTACCTGTGCGCTGAGGGTCTCTAGAGGGCTCTCCACACGAGGAAACGTCATCAGTGGGAGGCCGCGGTAATCCTCCGTCTTCTGTTTGGCTGGGGTCGCGTGAGCCCCTTTGAAGTTGTTCACCACACACAGGCCCTGTACAGGAGAAGACACTTGAGGCCGATGAACTGACTTGGAAAATGCAAACGGAGCTGCAGACAAGCACTGAACATACTGTAGCGGCTGTGACAAGACAACCAAAGGTTTCTGCAATTACAAGTGTAAACACTGCCAGTTCCCCAGAACAAGCGGAAGAGAGGCTTACGGCAAACCTCTTCAAGCAAAACCCCTTCAACAAATGACAAACAAAAAGTTTGGATCAAGGATTTGTTTGGTTGCAGATAAATGTTTTCACTCTTTCAAATGCACTATCGTAAATCATTTCCACTGGTCTATTCATAATTAAACTTTCCCAAAAGTATAAACAGCTGCGAGTAGGCCTGTCATGAAATTTCAGCTGATGATTCATTGGCATATAAATATTGCCATTCACGATTTAATTCTACTTTCATTGTGTGCAGCTATTAAAGTGCACATCTAAAATGGCTGATTAGCCTTCTTGCGTTAGATTTGTTGTTGTGTAGCAGCTACTGACTGAGGACATAAACAGCTCCAGGAAACAAACGTTGTGCACCAGTACCTTCAAAACATTAGCGCACTAGTCAGAAGTTTCATTTCTGTCAGACAGTTTTTTGCAACAACCATGACTTGTCAATAAATGTGCTTTCCCCAACCCAAGGGGAAAATACAAAAATAATGTGGAAAATAACTGCAGTGAGCTTAATTACAATCAGTTCTTAATTGTGATCAGCTGATCATAAAAAACGGTAACAAGCCAAGCTGCTAGCATTATCATGATCGTGAATTATCATTTAAAAAGCAAAAAAAAAAAAATAAGTTAGCTATGACTGAGATGCTTTGCTCTACAAAGTGAAAGAAACATCTTTAAACTGACCAAGAAAAGAGCCACAGAGCTTCCCAGGATGAAGCCTGCGATGACGTCCGAGCAGTGGTTCCGGTATTCCGAGACGCGGTTGAGGCCGGTGAGGAAAGCTGCACACAGCGTTCCCAAACACAGCACGGGCTTGGCGAGCCGACTGCTCTTCGTCTTAATGGTGCTCGTGATGTACATCTGAAAAGAGACACACAGATGTAGATACACACACACACACAAACAAAACGACGGACACACATGGCACAGAAAAAAGGCAGATTTATTTCACGCAGAGCGCACTCCCCGCCAGGTGACTGAAGTACGGAGCTTAAGTAAATACACACAGCTTGGGTAACCTTGAGGAGATTAAGGCCAATTATGGAGGAAGCGATAGGAGTAAATAACAAAACTTCAGTTGCTCAAGGAGACCGGGCTGAACTGAGATTCGCCATCGCACTTTAATCCAAGGACATTTTGCAGACTCACTTATTCTTTGAACATGCTGATGCAGAGCTGGTGAATTAACATGACTGGGGTCGCCTCGGCTATTTCCAGCCCTACCTCATCTGCAAAATGGAATTTGCTCGATGCTGTGGCTGTAGCTGTAGTTTACACACACACACACACACACACACACGCTCGCACACACACACACACACAAACACACACACAAACACACACACACAAGTACTAATCCGATGGCCTTCCCAAACCTCACAC
>JBBPCX010000035.1:3451094-3465540 GCA_037974365.1 Hydrocynus forskahlii
CACACACACACACACACACACACACACACGCGCGCACACACACACACACACACACACACACACACACACACACACACGCACACACGCGCACACACGCGCGCACACGCGCGCACACGCGCGCACACGCGCGCACACACACAAACACACACACAAACACACACACACAAGTACTAATCCGATGGCCTTCCCAAACCTCACACACGCTCTTAACTATATATGGCTTGGGTCCACACAGATGTGAGGCACAAATATTAATTTAATATGTATTCTGTCCTGTCGTTGCCCATCATAACACTTGATTCAAAGTCACCTAAAACCATGGACCTTCTGAGATATTGCCATTACATTGAAATGTCATTGAATAGTTATATTTTACACACCAATTAGAACACTCTACATACACAAAACTTCAAATAACTGAGCACCAGCTGCTAAGTAATAATTCATTTCATATTAGCCTATGTTTTTCATAGTATTATCTATATTTCTACTAATGCTGGGCAACGATTAAAATTTTAATCACAATTAATCTCTTGGTTTTCTGCAATTAATCGTATTGTTATACGCAAAATTAAATAATGAATTCAAAAGTAGTGTATTGCACGCTTTTATTTTTAAAGTACTGCTATATGAACTAAAGTGCAATAACAGCTGGTTTCCAAACACTTTAAGGGGGCATGGAACCATTATAGCAGTTGTAAAGGAGGACCACCTCCACATGAAAGTCTATGTATCTGAATGCAGTGTCACTAAAGTCCCTGTTGGTGTAATGGTCAAGTGTCCCATTACTTGTGTCCATATAATATGGACAAAAGTAATGGGGCACCTGACCCCGGCAAAAACCAGCTGACACACTGCACGTACTCACGAGCACAAAAATGCAACAAACTTTCCAAATAAAACGATAAAAAACCTGCATTATCGTGCGATGAAATAATTGTTGGCGTTAACCCTCTGGCCCTCGTTTTTACTATACACTCAGTGTCCTCGTGGACACTTTTGGCCAATTGAAACCCATGAACTCATTAAATATATCAATAATATACTCCATACGAGCAATTTTATATAATATTTATATAATGGCCATATATTTATATATAATTTCTATATATTGTTATATACTTTTTTGCTATTTTTACTACATAAAGTTTGTAACTAACATCAGTTCTTGTCATAAGTATCAAATATCTATTCCTTGTTTTTTCTTCTTAAATCCTTCAAATACCAGTTTGTTTGCACAATGCACTTGTTAGCAAACAACCTCAAAAATGGCCATTTTCTCTATACTCAGTGCTGCTGGGGCCAAAACTGGAACAAAGCTGAAATATGTAACTGATTAACAACAACACTGAATTTTATTTTCATGCACAAACACAAACACATTATCTGACATCCTTAAGGTCACACCTATGTCAAAACTGTGTCATTCATTTGTTCCATTGGATTGCAGTAAGCCGTCATACTCCCTTATGGGAAACTAAGATAATTATTTAAAATTGCTCGCTTGGCCAAAAATGGATAAATGACATAATCTGGTAGAAAACACTAAAAGCTACATTTCTCAAGTGTTGAGTTTAGAATGAAAGCATTTTAACCTAAATTGTATGATTTGACAGTGTAAATAACAAGGAATTTAAAAATGTAGTTTTCATGGGTTTCAATTGGCCAAAAGTGTCCACGAGGGCGTCGAGTGTTACAATTGGACGTATGGAGTATATTATTGATATATTTAATGAGTTGAAGTTAAAAATTAAAAGATCTGAAAAAACTCCAGACCCTTGGGACGTTCATTCCATTTGCATTAACACAGCTAAAATTATCAAAAAAAAAGAGTGAAGTGGACAAAAATGTCCCACAGGAGGGCCAGAAGGTTAAATAATGCGTTAACGCGATAATAAAGCGTTAACATGCTCAGCCCTAATTTCTACATTATCTGACACTAATATAAGGCCATATTTGAGCTATAGTCTGTTTGGACAGAAGAAGAGTATTACAGCGGGACTGCGTCAAATTCTGAACCTGTCTTTACCCCTAAGCAAGACTTTCAGTCAGCAGCAGTTTAAACCGAAGTTAGAAAGAAATAAACAGAATGCAATCCAGCAAACAAGATGTGAAATACTTTCCAGACTGTCTGGATTCAAACAACATTAAGAGTAATCTGCCAAATACTGAAAAAGCTGGTCTTAACTAGATATTGTGGCAATTTCATGCCTCTGCCTTTCACACAAAAGTCTGCTACTGTTTTGGTGGAAGGAACAGCCAAAATTAAAACATGTTTATTCCAATGTTCTGTCCTTCTTTACTTTCCTTTTTCCTTTATTTTGCACAACTGTAGCATAAAAGCTGTAGAACTCGAGGGTTTTTTTTTTGCCATAATGAGTAAATGCATGGTTGTGATGATCTACAGCATTGGTCATCAGCTTGTCACAGTCTTGACCTTCTCTCCAAGTTAGAAACACAAACGGGCTACGAGGGAGAAATTATTTATCTTAAAATCACATGCTTTTGTTATTTCCATCATTAAAGCTTAATAGATTGTTGATTCATGTTGATATTCATATAAAACTACGAGAGACAGGTCCAAGTCTGTCCGATTAAATGCATGATATACTGCATGGCATCTACGCTCACAAAAATATTGTCATTCATTTTTATGGCCAATTCCATTTTCTTTACAGTCACATGGGCCATTTTTAAAAGATTTTTTAAAGAACAGGCAGCAAAGGTAAGATCAAAGCTTGCACTTTGCAGTCTCAACATAAGCACAGCACATTCAAAGTGCCATTTCTGTCATAAAACTGTTACCCAGACCAACTACAACAAAAACTATTTGGCCAGCTGACTGTCAAATGTGGATGATGGTCTTGATTCTGATCGTGGCTGATTCCAGTCATGCAACCTTAACAAAAGATTTTTTCTATAAAAAGTAGCCAAAAAACATTAAAACGGGAATAAATTTCTCTTACTACATATAAACAGGAAAACGTTTCTTACAGTGACATAGACAGCGGAGTAGACACTGAGTGAGGCGTCTTTGGAAGGGAAGGATCTCCTGGCTCTCTCCACCACCACCTGGTTCCCTGTGCAGATGTTGCCGTTGGAGATGAACTGGTGGTTGAAGCGGCATTCCGTGCCTGTGTAATTTGGCTTGCAGATGGTGAGGAAGTAGGGCGCCAGATTGCCCGTCACCACCTGACCAGCGTTCACAAAGATGTCTGTCGCGAAGAGGCCAAACGCGAAGACACCTGCGGAGGAAAATGCCAACACGTTTGACTCCGTCTCATTGCTCCCAATCATGGCACAGACAACACAGGCAATCTGATTCGAGATTCTAGGAAGCACAAACACAGCCGTAGCACTGGCAGCGCATTTCTAAATTCATCAGACAGTATAATTAGCAGGTCATATTGGGCGGATTTGCAAAGGCAAACCAATGTAACAGGATTCTGACACGCATGTACACAATTCAAATGTGGGCTTCCAATACTGCATAAAAAGACGTTCATTTCTTTCTCCCCCCCTTTCATTTTTGCTGTCCTGGGATGTACAGCGTGATACTATCTGACTTGTTTCAGCGTGAAATTGCACATCGTTGAGAGACCCATGTTATAATTCATGGAGCCTCACGTTGTTTGAAAGCCCATGAGCAATGAGCTCAACAAGAGAAAACTACCACCAGCAGAGACGGAGGAGGCGAAAGAGAGACAGAGAAAAAGACAAAAGAGAGAGGGAATTCTCCCCTGTCCTGAGTGTCGGAGATTGTCTGCGAGCTCAGAGTGAAAAGTATTCGATACAATGGCCTATATTATTGCAATATCAGGCCTCAAAGGACACCATTACTGGAGTCTCTCACGAATTATGCATTAGGGTCAAGTAATGCTGTAGGAGTCACTGCTCTTCTTAGCCGACATGAGATGAAAAGTACACCTTCAGAGGTGAAAGTACACTGGATACTCACTATCAATATTCTGGAAATAAGAGAGTTGAGAGAGGGAGAAAAAAAGACTTTCTGTGTTAGAAGAAAATACAATCTTATTCTAAAGGTTACATTTTCTAAAATCAATCAGCATACTTTGGAAACTCCTGTTCTTGAAGGTCTGTTTACATTTGTTGTAACATTTGTAAACACACGAACAGCCAAGGATGCACCAGAATTGAATTTTGCTTGCATTTCATATACCCACTTTTAAATCACTCTCAGAACTAACCTTACCGGCTCCGTGCTAAAAATCTGAACAGGACGGAAGGTCATTGCTTCTTACTTTCCTCACCTTGAGCTCCTCAGAGCTCCTCTGCCAGCGGAGCTTGCATTAAAAAGACATGATGATCGTAAGGTGAACTCTAAAGCACCCAAAAAGACTCACCGATAAACCTGATGATCCTGCGAATGAGTGGATTCAGATAGCAGCACTCCCCAGTAACGATGGTCTTCTCCTGGGCAAGGAGGATCTCTCTGGTAGACTTCATTACATACATAGAGATTTCCCCAATGAAGATCTACAAACCGGGGAAAACGACATTCTGAAATGCACTGGCAAGGGCAAAAATGAATGTATCTGAATGAATACACAGTGTTTATTAGGCACATAGCATCTCAGAATATACACTATATGGACAAAGTATTGGGATGCCTGACCATTACACAAACAGGGACTTTAATAACATTGTATTCAAATACATAGACTTTAATATGGAGTTGGTCCCCCTTTGCAGCTAGAACAGCTTCCACTGCCCGAAATATCAGTAACCCTCGACCCTGCACAGTTACATACTGAGAAAAGACCACCTTAAAACCTCAACGGACCAGATGTCATTGGTGTGGTGGACTATTGTCAGCCTAGTAACACTGAGGTGTGTAATTCCAGCAACACTGTTGTGCCTGAATGGTTCATCTCCCAAATAATACCTGGTCAGCAGTGGTGCTGAGGTGGTCCCTTTTCACCGAAGAACAAAGTTGATGGAAGCAGATAACAGTCTGTAATTGTAAACCTGTAAAGTGGATTTGTATGATGTTTCTGAAGTGTATGTGGACAGCAGGTGTACCTAATAAACTGGCAAATAAGGGTACATAATATTCTCTTCAGCCCAGCAGTGTAAGCAGCGCCAGAAACGGAAAGTGCTGATAAACTGAACATTTCCAAAGCCTCTGAGATAAAAAAAAGCAACTTATTCCTCACTAAATCAGCTGAAATGTGTCTGTTACTTAGCATCTAGTAAAAAGCTATCCTGGTTTTTATGGCCATCACAGAGACCATGGAGAGAGGAAAAAGGCCTCTGCATAAGTGCATTTTATGCCAAAGGGATGGCAACAGTGCGGCTTTTTCTCCACTAGTGAAGATTTACTCTCCGCAGGGCCTGTCCGGCTTTAATGCATTTCCTTACTCCTGAGGGCAGAGCATTGTGCTCCTGTTAAAAGCTTGTTTTATCAGCTCTGCTAGGCTTACCGCAGTAAAATAAGACTGTCAATATCTCATGATTTTATTTTATGTGACTAAAATAACACTGAGCCACAGTGAGACGAACAGAGCGGATGGCTATTCAATACGCTCTTTCAGCCATGAATTTATAGTCACAGTGGAGTAGACAGTGTGTTCTTACAATTATATCACAGTATTGTCCTCATTCACATTATGAGTGGCGCTTATTTGTCAGAGGGAATCAATGCTAAGACATCACTAACATTTAACTGTTACTGTTGTATCAGTGTTTGTAATGGTTACGGAAGCCTCATAACAGTACTGTGCTAAAGTCTTAGGCACCTGCGCAAAACGTTTAAAACAGTTTAGTTCACTAGCAAAGTTAACATTAGAATAAATGCAAATAAACAAGAAAGCAGTATAAAGAACACGGGTACGATTCCAGATTTCTCCTTGATGCCTCCAGCCACTGATTGGATTTGTGATCAGCAGCTCCTGATTTGATTTAATGAAGCCCTAACTGAGTCAAATCAGGTTTTTGATGGTAATACTGGGCTTCCATACTGTAAATAAATTCACTATTTACAGTGTACTGTTATTGGTATTTATTCTTTTTAGTAATATTAATGTCAAAAATACACTCACTGCTCATTTTAACCATTTTTAAATATTATTTTTGCCGGTGCCTAAGACTTTTGCACAGCACTGTAAACTGGCATCTAACTGTAGAACTGATATGAATTTACAAGAATAGCTTGAGTCCTTTTTTTCTTCCAGTCCATCTTTATTAAACTGCTCCTTTAAAAGACTGATCTTAATATTACATGACCTAGTATTATATGATGCAAACAACTGTAACTAGTGCTTCCTTACCCCTTAAAAAAAAAAAAAGCAAAAGGATTTTTTGACAAAAATCCAGAGAAAGAAAGCATGGACCATCTTTCTACTGATTATATCTGAGACCATATGTGGGAAATGTGCTGTCATATCTCATTAGTGCTAGGTGCTTTATGGCCCACGGGGGTTGTAGGACGCCACGGGTCATGGTTTGCAACATAAAATACAGTATAAGCCGCTCCAATGCCCAGCCACCCAGTTTAATTTCCCAATCATAAGGTTCACCTTGATGCTTGATTCATAAAGGCATTAAAACAAGGTTAAAGTGTCATCACTGCTCTCTTGGTCAAAAAGCAAAATCCCAATGTAGCTCTGAAGACTGGCTTTCAGTCTGAATCTTGCCTCGTGCTCAGAACTGTCTGGTGCCATCCTTTGAACTGCAAACACTGAGGATACAGTGCCCTCTTGTGTTCCAGTCTGGGAGGACAAGTGCCTGAAGCCTTCTAACCACTCAGTGGTCTAGGAAAGCAGGTAATACACTCCTTTTCCACTTTAACTCTAGAGTCAACAAAAAACACTCTTAAACATAAAGGTGCCTGAAGGGTCATTCGAAGAGATCCCATAAAAGAACAACTTTTAGCAGAGTGGCTTTTTAAGGTTCAAGGTTCATGGGGACTTTGCAGTCATCAGCAGCTGTGAACACGTACATAATGCAATGACACATTTCTTCATGGACCATGGTGCAACATATAACATTCAACAGAGTACAGATTACAACAGAAACACAACAAACAATACAACAAATAAATACAAATATAATGTAACAGTAATTTAATCTGACAGTACAGTGTGAACCATTAAAAAAAATCTGCTAAAAAAGTTGAAACCTCCAAATGTGGTTCTGTAATCTATTAGTGTGAGCCAATAAAAAAAAAAAAAATTAAAGGCTCCAAAAGCTGTTCTGTAATCTAACAGTATAGTGTGAATCATTAAAGAACCATCTATTTAAACGTTAAAGGCTCCAAAAACAAAACGTTAAAGGCTCTTCTACAGCATGGCTCCAAACAACCATTTTTAGCACCTTTATTTGTTTTTTAGAGTGTAACAGTCCTAGCTCAAGTTTAAGTTGTGCTCAAGATGCTTCAGGCAACCTGCCTAATTCGTGTTTTTAGAATAAAAGTCATGAGAACGAAAAAAACAGATGTTGTACTCACAACTGCAGTGGGAACCGCAGCCACTACGCAGTACAGGATGAGCGGCGGGATGAAGCTGTTCTCCTCAACTCCAGGGTACGGCTTCATCAGGTCAGCGTCGTTGCAGAAGAAGCCCTGGATGTGGATCCCGAAGATGTCGGTGCATTCAAAGTAGTAAGCCAGCAGCACGGTGCCAGCCATTATGACCAGCTGTAAGAGAAAAATAATCTTAGACATCCATAAAGATCATTGGTGACATTAAAAAAAAGCAGCGGGGCAGAGTTTGAGGAGCCCCTACAGACTATGCTGGATGCGCTGGATGCAAAGCTTTTACAATCAAACTGTAGAGAGTAGAAAGAAAAAAAATTATCTGTAACATAACAGGAAATAGGCAACATTTAAATCATGTAAGTCAATGCAACCACATTTTAAATAATAACCATAAACCATATCTGAACCAATTCCACTGGTCTACCTTTCATGAAATCATTATGGAGGGCAGCCAGTGTTGTCAAACGGTGCAAGAACTTAAAAAAACAGGAGAAAAATATGAGGTTTTCATGTGCTAGAGCTCAAGCGTAGGCCACATTCATGTTTATACTTAGCATCTGATTACTGTAATCATGGTGAACGGATAATTATCCAATCCAGACAAAGCTTGTTTACCCACGCTCTCCTCAGATATAGCCTCTGAAACCTACATATTGGCCGGAACTCATTTCCCCACACCATGTTTGGATTTTTAAAGCAGCCTGGCATGACAGCGAGGCAGAGTAGGAGGAGCCCCTACAGACTATGCTGGATGCAAAACTTAAAAAAAAAAAAAAGTACAATCAAACTGTAGAGAATTCCAGGCATTTTGATTTAAAGAAAAAGAAACATCATGAGTCATGAATGTTTTGCGTATGAGGCAAAGCTGAAGCGCAGTCGGAATAAAGATTAAAAGAATAGAGGTTAAAATGCAGCCAGGAGCTCCTTTCAGCTTCTGCATGTTTAACTATGCGTTTAAAAATACATGCAAATGGCTAAAAGAACTTTTTAATGAAACAGGTGGGAATAGCTTTAAAAGTTGTGTGTGGAATGCGTGTCAGTAGACCATTAAATGTAGCCAACCTGGCTGAAGTCCATTCACACACACAATGTGTAAAGTGTGTAAAGTGTCTATTTGACATATGCGAACACACCACAGCACACAGCCTGAAATTCTTTCTCTGTATTTAACCCATTAACCAAGTCAAGCAGTGGACAGTCTCCAACAGAGCACCCGGGGAGCAGTGGGTGGGGGTGGTGCGCTGCTCAAGGGTACCTCAGTGGTGCCACTAGCAGTCCTAACGACCTTCTGATCACAGGGGCAACTCCCTGACCACTAGGCCACCAGCTGCCCCGGGGTGTGTGTGTGTGTGTGTGTGTGTGCATTCTCGTCTACCTCAAGATCAGGACAGCTAGATCCAAATTCCACTCACAAACCAGGTAACACATGTATCTCAAAATTGTATTTACACACATTTAAAAGACAAGATGCACTTTGATGTATAAACATGGCACTATTTCACTTTTTTTCTCCCTCCCCAAGTTTAAAGCATTAGTCAATCTGGGCACATCTGCAGTAATCCTTCAAACTCAAAACAGTACTGACCACCTCTCTCTGTTTTTCACTATCAAAGTCCCACTTTTCCTCCTTCACCCTAACCTCCCCTACTCTCTCTCTCTCTCTCTCTCTCTCTCTCTCTCTCTCTCTCAATCTCTGTCTCCACAACACTGCTTAAAGGCTTCCATAAAAACCCTTTCCCTGTGCTCTGCTAATGATCGTCTCCTGTAGAAAGGGCCACAGACATGCCTCTTTTTTTAAAAGTAATATGTTATATAACTCCTCACAAATGTGGAGAGACCGGCCCGTTCTACTTCATGGCTGATTAATGATGCTGTGTGCATTTCCCAGGCAGGAAAAGAACATGCCTTAATTCTGAACCTCATGGCAAATAGATGAGAGATATTTAATACTTTTATGAGTAAAAATGTTTCTGCAGACTTGCTATGCCATGTTCCCCAAAAAGAAAACTCGTAGCACCATCCTCGCCACTTTTTTATTTTATTTCTTTTGAAACACAAGTTGAAAGCAGATGCAGATTTTCTTCACATAGAAAACTCTTGCACAATCAATATGGAATCTCATTGCAAGTTTTTGGTTTAACAATTGGAGCCAGCCCAAAACACAAGGGAGATTTATGGAGAGGACAAAATAAACTGGGCAATATGGCAAAAATCCATCATGATTTTACTACACCTATCACAAGGAATGGTGCATTAATAATGCATTAACACAAATTATTCACGTCGTTAATACATTTTCCTAATGTAAGGCTGAAGGCCAGGTGCTCGAGCTCTGCAAGCTCTCTCAGTCAACTGCATTTTTTAAAAGTCTGAATGTCTGAAATCAGGGGCAAATTCATTGTGCTTCACAAAGGTATATGGACTGAGAACTATTTATAAATCAATGAGCGGCAAACTCACAAAAGCAACAGCAGAAAGGACTGCAGTGTCCCTTGAAAGAAGATGTAAAGTAGTGGTATGAGAACAAGAGCACTAAGAGCTGAGTCATGCAACCACTGTCACTCTCAATTGATATCTGTGAGGTTGTTAAAGCATCAGAATGAATCAATACATTCTGATGAAGCTTATTTTGTTCATACAGCAATAACAAGATGCACTGGCTCAGTAAATATCAGTAAATAAGGCATATAGTTAACCACAATTTTTAAAATTTTTGTTTTACAAAAAAAATTTGCAGTTTAGTAGTATTTAGCAAGACAGTTCTTTAGAAAGTAATTTAGAATTTTCCATCTACCAAAATAATTTGCCATTTTGTTTATCGTAAAATAGACTAAAATAATTAGTTAAATCCCAAAAAGACATTTGGTCAAAAAGACCAAACCCATGATTAAATCAAAGGTGAAATGAACAATGGTGCAGTGCCATTCATCTTAAGGGTAAGGGATGTTTTTCTTGCTGACTCTCTCTTGCTACATAAAAACTGCCAATTACTAGACTGGCCAACAAGCATTTGGATCGATTCCTGACACCACCGCGCAGCGGTCAACAGGTCAGCCATTTCCTCTACAAGGCAGTTTACAGCACCTCTGGAGAAGAGGATAATATCACAGCAGCCCCCATTTACTTCCACTTTTCACACAATTAAACTCCAAAGTCATATAGTGCCAAACAGCTAAACATACAGTTTTATTAATGCAGAGGGGTAGTACACTTCCAACATCTGTCTGACTCATTAGAACTGCATGGTGTTCGTGTGCATTTTCCATTTGGACCATTCTTGAAAGAGCTTCCTCTCTGTTTGGAGTTGCTATGAAGCCACCAACATTATCATAATCAGAAAACTTTATTGATCCTGGAGGAAACTGCTTATGCTATGACCGCACAGGCACATAGAGACAAAAACAATTAAAAATATACAGTCTAAATAAATCTCTCCTGAAAATACTCTGTACTAAATACACTGTGGTATACACCCAAAATGCTGTGGTCAGTGAGAGAGGTGGATATAAGTACTGTAAATTAATATATAAATCACTGCTGAAGTAGTTTACTAGTAACACAAATAGTGGTTTGGAGTTGTTCTCTATACTGAGGTTGTTATTGCACATAATAGTGACCAAGTGTTGATACTGCACAAGACAACTGTAATAAAGAAAAATAATACAGATATTGCACATGATGATGATGATTAAGCTCACAATAAGAAATTGCACACCTGAGAAGTAGCAGGTTAACACACAAGAATTTTCTGTGGCGTTCAGAGGAGCACTTTATGCTGGTGAGTCCGTGCCTAAAAGTACTTTTCAGTTTGGCCACCGTTCTGTGGAGTAGGTAGGATCAGCATCGTCCATGATGGACTGAAGTCTAGACAATGTTCTCCTTTCAGGCCAGCCAAGCACATTGTAAAGGTAGGAGTTTTCCTTCTGACTGGGTGTAAATACCTCAAGCCGTTGACAGGTAAAACGTTGCTCTATTTTAACAATGCAGTTCATTTTGTTACATAATTTCATTTAGAATGTATGGTGCCAGATTAACTGCACAAAATGGAGAAAATACCATGTGCAATATTGCTCCATGCTACCTGGAGGTGTTGACTTAACCCTGAACCCTTTCCCACAGCTGTCCTGTACATCTGATACTTTCCTCTCAATGGGAATTTTCAGCATGTCTGTATAGTTTAATCACTGAGATGTAAATGATGCAAACTGTTCATTGCAGAAAAACATACAGACGTCTTTACAGTAGTTGTGATAAGAACCAGAGATCACAATATCTGCAGTGTATTACAGCATATTATTAACTATCCAAACTAGCCTGTGAACCACCAAACATCCGAGGTTTTTATGTAATGTTGACACGTCAGAAAAAAAAAACTGAGACCATTTTCCATAGCACACCAGGAGAAAAAGAGAAAATGCCATGCGTAATAATCCTGTGATTTGCAATTTACACAAATTTACAGCTTATTATTACTGTGGCCAAATCTGTGTAACGTTGCATGAGTATTTTAGTCAAAACAACCAGAGCTCTGCAACATCTTTGTGAGTTATGGTGTCCAATAACACCCACAAAATGTGAGTACTCCCTTCCATACTGCACTGTTATCATGGCAAAAGCCAACACTGCAATAGCAATACTCTTTAATACAGTTTTTTAAACATTAAATACAATACAGCACACTGTGCCGTAGTGCATTTTAACAATTCAAAAAACAAAAACTTTAGTCAGAAGTATTCTTTGTGGTCATTTCAGGTGAGCACACTTTGTATGACGGTCATTATAACCAATATAGGATTCGCTCTCTACTCCACCTCAAACAGTCAGAATTCAATTACAAATAATATGCCATGACCAAGTAATCCAAGCCTATGGCAGTAAGATTAAATTCAGGTGAAAGGAATTCCAGCACCTTTCCCCAGTCCTCTAACCGGCACTCTAAAAATGATTTCACTTTGCCTTAATCTGTGCAAGATAGTGAGTGGAACTAATGCGTTCTTACTGCAATATTCTGGCTTGGACAAAGGCTGCAGAAACTAAAAAGTGCTGAGCATGTTCATCACCTGTGATCTATGTGCATAAGCGCAGCTGATGAAATCGCTTGCAAAAAGGTGCTCCCTCATTTGTGTACATGACCATGAAAAGACTTAATTCCTTGCAACCTGTAATTGAGGTGGAAAATGTAAGAACTATCCTACGAACTTCATTCTGGACTATGCAGGCAATTAAGAGCAACTTTCCATTAAAATAAAAAACTATTTCTGAATACAATATCTGTAGTACTTTTCTCCAATTACCCCTTTTGGTGCAGCAAGTAATGTATTAACCCCAGAGAAAATAAAAATTTTTGTGATGCGGGGCAGAAACTTAAGCTTAACTGTTTTTTGGTATGATTTAGTAGTTCTTGCAATAGGTTTAATACATTGCTTGTTTTATCATCATTATCATCATTTTTAATCCATAATAGGTGCTTGGTGTGTGGAATCACTATAGACATATAACAGAAAACAGGTTACGAATCAAATATGATTACATTTGTGCATCTTAAACCCAAAGACAGGTTATTTTCTGAGATTTAAATTGCTCAACTTGACAATCATGATGGATGGAAATTATCCACGATTTCCGACAAGATCATCAATCAGCTCAAACATAACAGCCAGTCAGCAAACCAACACACCCCGTGTGCAGTAACTGCACAAACAGCAAAGAAAGAAGCCGATGACTGTGTTTCAGGCGAGTATCCCATTTGTTCTTATTGTATTTTATGTTTTTTATAAATTGTTTGGTTTGAAAAGTACATTTTTGCTAACACTGAACATTAAAAATCCCACTGTACTTGGTTTTTCATATCTTATTTTAGAAGATGACACATGAAATATAACAATAATAGTAATAATAATAATAATAATAAGCATAATGTGTAAAAAAAATAAATCAATCAAAAGACCTTTCATGGGCAAACATCTTTTTCCTATCTAGTAATGGTATCACACCACAAATCATGCTTAATGTGACCAAAAAAATGAGCTACCAAGGCAAAAGAAATGTTTTTTCAATTTAAATTTCACTTTAAAAGTGGATGCTGATGCAGGATATTATACAGCATTTATTACCATCCAAAAAACCAACGTATCATGTATGTTATCATGAAAACTACAAGTGACATCTTTTGCTGACCCTGAAGTGTACGCCAATAAGACAGATAGCAAAGACTAAATAAACAGCTGCAAAGAGGTTAAATCTCCACTTACTTGCACTATAATGAAATGCATGATGTGTATACACTTTATTTTTCCTTAATAAAAGAGAACACCTTTCTGTCGGTCACAAAGGAGAACACTGCTAGTCTTCACATGTGCTGGGCTATATTTCCATGAATAACCACAAAGCTACATTAGTCATACAACTGTCTGTCCTATTATGAACCCCACAGAGGACACACTAACGGCTTCCTTACAACTCCAGAGGCAGTAGAAAGCACTGCCTGACTGTAAAGTGCTTGAGTGAAATATATGGTACATGAACGCTGGAAACTATTCTGTTGATGGAAGATGGCTTTCAGTGCTGTGGCAAAAATAGACTGAAGCTCTTCTGAAGCACTAAAGTATTCTTCAGAGATTTTTGCCAGTAGCCTGAAGGTGTTGACTTAACCCAGACCTTTTCCCACAGCAGGCCTGTACATCTGATACTTTAATCTTGAATGGGAATTTTCAGCATGTCTGTAAAGTTTAATCACTATGATGTCACTAAAGTCATTCAGAGTGGGTTGATGTAAATGGTTTCTTTACAACAGTGGTGATAAGAACCAGGGGTCACAATATCTGCGGTGCAAATACAGTCTATTTACTATCCAACAGCCAAAGAACTGTTCACTATCCAACAGTCAAAGAACTGTTTACTATCCAACAGTCAAAGAACTGTTTACTATCCAACAGTCAAAGAACTGTT
>JBBPCX010000035.1:3465640-3486776 GCA_037974365.1 Hydrocynus forskahlii
ACTATCCAACAGTCAAAGAACTGTTTACTATCCAACAGTCAAAGAACTGTTTACTATCCAACAGTCAAAGAACTGTTTACTATCCAACAGTCAAAGAACTGTTTACTATCCAACAGTCAAAGAACTGTTATGTAATGTTGATTAAAGAAAAATTATTGCAGATCAGAAAATAGTAATGCTGGGCAACAACTAAAATTTTTAATCACATGATTTTATGTGATTAATCGCACTTATGTTATATGCAAAATTCAATAATTACCGGTAGTTCAAATGTAATGTATTACAAACTTTTATTTTAAAAAGTATTGCTATATGAACAAAAGTGCAACAACATTTGGTTTGCAAACACTTTAAACAAATAAGTTGCTTTTTAACAAATATACAGCAAACCCCCGAAATTTGTGGGTGTGTTACGGTCCAAGAGCACCCTTGAAATGTGAATTTGTGATGTGGAAAAAAAAAAAGCCTCAACATATGCCCCCAAATAGGCTCCCAAAACACTTCAATTTCATTTAAAACTCAGCTTAATATATTACCCTTAAAAAATGTAATGGTGAACCTGTATCCGTACTGTACAGTGTACACTGAACTGCTGTCTCAGAATGTAAAATATGATGTTACCCCTGTATAGACTGTACTGTAATTCATGCAAGCGCATTTTCTTTGGTATAAGCAGGTAAATACAGTAATAAATTAATTTAATTTACAGCAATAAACATTCAGGGCTTTAAGAAAAACAACACAAGAAACACTCAGAGAAACACTCAGAGAAACACTCAGAGAAACACTCAGAGAAACACTCAGAGAAACACTCCCGCTCCACGGGGGAAACTGTTCTGTTGCGGGAAAGCTGGACTGCCAGAGATGCGTCACAGGGCAGCAGCCAATCAGCAGCAAGGAGAAATGAATAACACTCTAGGATTGGCTACTTTCGAACCTCCCGCCTCTGAGTACAGTGGTATATTTCACCATCTCAAGACTCGTTTTCTTTGTGTTCTATCAACAGTACCAAAAAATGTATGCAGTTTTATTTTATATAGAAATTTAGCTGAATTTATGTTGCAAAAAAATGCGGAGAATATCTGCAGTTTCCGCAAATTATTAGTCAGGTTCTAAGAAAAAATCTGTAATGGCTGAAGCTGCATTCCCTTTAACACAGTTGCAGCTCAAATATTTCTTGAAAATCTCAACCTAAACATTAATGTAATCAAATCATATATAAAACCAAAGCTATTTGCCACTGCAGGGCATTCATGTTTTATCCAGTTTGTTACAGAAAACAAACCTCAGAGTCCAGAGCATGGGCACCGGAATCAATACAGCCCCACTTTTCCCCTCCCAGATGACAGCTGAGACGTAGAGCCACACAATCACAAAGTAATCAAAAAACTGCGTTAACACGATAATACAGCATAAACTTGCCCATCCCAAGAAAAAAGGCAACTTTCCTAAAAATACCTTGCAAGTCGCTTACCTGGATGTTGTAATCAAAGACAATTTTGGACATAACCTTCTTAAAACAATGTTAAAACAATTTCTTCAGCATTGGACATTGTATTCAAGACATATGGGTCCTATAATCACTACAATAAACAATGCTGACAACACAAATCTCATCTGAATGGAGCATTTTGGGACTAATAAAGGTTTATCTTATTTTACAACAAAACACTATAAGATACTAATAGCATTGAACTATGGAGAATGTTTGAAAAGGAGAAAATTAGAAAATAAATCTGGATTACCCCTCTGGATTACTTATTTAAAAAAATTAATGTCATTTGCTTAATTCACAGAGATTGCTTCATATAAATAAAGCATTTTTCATATAAATGATAATTGTTCATCATAACATTGGGCTAAAATACAGCTGTGCATCAGGGATTGTTTTTCTCGTAGTGCTGTAGCACACAATGTAACGACCCGGCAGAGGAAGTGGAATGAACATCTTGCCTTTAATGAACAGCATGGGAGCTTAATAGCAGAGAATTACAACCCCGTCCAGAGCTTTAACTCGTTAATGTGGGAGCCATTCAGATGTCTCTCAAGCCACAACACAATAAGCAGCGTGATGCAAAACAAGGGTGAAGAGAGGAGAGAAAAAAGAGGAGGAGGGAAAAAAAGGAAAAGAGGAACGAAAGTGAAGTGTTAGTGTGTAGCACGTTTCCCTCCAGCAGGGGTCAGTACTTCATTTAAAAACAGGTAGCGAGAGCGAGAGCGAGAGAGAGAGAGAGAGAGAGAGAGTGTGTGTGTGTGTGTGTGTGCGTGCGTGCATTCGCGCGCACGGGGAAGGGGCGTGCAGGAATATGAGAGATAGAATCTGAAAGAGAGACTCAGCATTCTTTGAGCCAATCAGCTGGACACTGGACCCTCTCACATTACCAGTGATGCTTTCATGTCAAAGGCTTTGTCCAATCCTGACTGTCCGTCACTTTGGGAGACAGAAAATAGTACTAGGGATGCAGATCTGTGACCTCACATCTTCAATTATGATTCTTTAGTAAATTATCCAAATCTACTTCACAAAAATACGACTTCATTGCTTCTCTAAAATTAAGAATTGCTCATGAAAATACACTGAATCCATCACGACTAGAGGACTTAACACGAGTGAAAAATATACAGTAAAGAAATATTCAGAAAATAGCCTTGGGATTTTATTTTGGCCAAACAAATGAGCAAACTTCATCAATTAGGATCATTACAGACTATAATCTAGTATCATAAAATCCAATGCAGCTGAGTCTCCTAATTCACACAGATGCCCTCGTGCATTTTTACACACCCATTACAGGCCCAACCCCTGTCTTAATGTCGTCTCTCCACACTGATCAGTCCCTGTGTTTCTGTTTCTCTGGCATACACAGCTCACATCTGCCCGAGGCTAAACAGCCGCGCTGAAGGGCCTGTGGGTTTGGAGAGCAGGTTTTGGGGATAAATAATTCACTCTGTGCACTGGAGCGCAGCTGTTCCAAGGGAAATGGCTGAACCGTGGCGGGCACTGGAGAGAGCTGAGGCAGAGTGAGGCTGCACAAGCAGAAGACACTCTGCTTCACACTTTACAGGAACAAAACACGGCTGCGCCCTTGCAGCAGACAAATGCTGCTAAACTCACCAAACTCAAAGTGAGAACCATAACAGGCCACACAGAGTACAACTAACGAAGGAACACATATTTTTTCAGTCTAATTTCTATATGTCAAATGGTAGCACAAGGTCTGTTGGATCATTATTTCAATGCCTCCATTGAAAAAGACTTTTTTTTAAAAGCTGCAATAGAAATCAATGGGCAGTATGCTGCAACTTCAAATGCAGGTTAAGTTGAAAATGCTGGACTTCTCCTTTAAGGTGTGTCATCAGAAATCTGTAAGTGAGATAAGATCAAACAAGGTTTTCTTTTACAGTGACACTTCAGTGTATATACAGACAAATGACAGACTAAAGGAAAGACCAGCAGCTGCCAGAAACCCTGAGATCAGTATGTGCTTTGGCATAAATTCAAGTTGAAACACCATTCCAGCGCCAACCCTGTTTACTGATGTCTTTCTTATAGATTTGAATGCAGGTGTCACCTTAGTCATTATTCCCATTAAAGCAAAAGCCAGCTGAGCAGTCTTTGTGACTGAAAGGGGGTTCATTATTGGAACATGGGCGGAAGGAGCTTCAAAGCCATTTAGATCTTTCCCTCTTGTCAACTTGATCCAAAATCAAAGTGTGATGGACCCGCTCAGCATTATTATACACCCCACAGAGTGCAGTGGGATTGGGTGTTAATTGCTAATTTCAAACATGCAGCTTTCCTGCCTGAAACGATCTGCACTCATTTCTCTGTCATTTCTTCAGATCGTTCATTTATTTTATCACCTGTCTGTACATCAGTCTACACTGTAACACTAATAACTGGTTGTACAAAAAGTCTCCTACATTATAGTTAGTTCAGTTTTAAGGAAAACACCTTCACATTTTACCTCTGGCACATTTTGACATTAGGCAAAATGCCATAGGACTAAACAGCATCAGACTAAGCTAAGCACCAGATAGAAAAAAGCCTGTGTGACATTTCATATTTTATTACCTACGTTAATTATGGATTTGAGGCCTAATCACTATTTACTACAACCTGAACTGCAGAACAAATGTTCCTTCATCTGACGAAGAATAAAGTAATAGTTCAGTTAAAAATGTGAATGTTACAAGCAGCGAATGACAGCTAGTCATCAATTAGCATTATTTCAAATGAGACTGGGCTAACTGAAGACTTTTAGCTTCTATGCATTATTAGCAGCATGTTTATTGCCTCCACAGCCGCTTTAGCATAAAGGACCTTCACAAAATTACCAGGAGAAAATTTGTAAGCCATTTGTGGAGAAAAAAAAAAACAAACACAGGAAAAGGAACAATAAAAAAAAAAACACCCCTCAAAAACCCCAAATAAGAGGCTTTTCTTGCTGGCACGGGCCGTCCCACCGTCGTACATCTTTCTATCTTTATTGAGGTTGCAAAACCATTTGAGACTTCAAGACTCAAAACAGAATCTTTACTGATATCAATAATTAAACTTGCCCTATCCTTGAAGTAACCACTGCTCAGGAAAAGCAACATTTGTTTTTTAAGAAGAGAAAAAAGCAAACAGCACTGGCAGTTTTAGTAAACACATGGCAGTTCAAAAGGAATGTCACCAAAGGAAACATCTACTCAGTTCCAGGAGCTGCACTGCTGCTCCACTCCAAGCTTTTCTTCCCCCTTCTCAAGCTGCCGGTCCATTTGAAATGCAGTCAGTAACAGATGGTACAGGCATAGTGGAGTTCTCCAGGTATGAGACCATCGGTACTGATGAAAAGACACCTCAGCCGTTTGCCATGTACTGCCCATCATTTCAAGTCTTTATTTATGCATGAAGCCCCACAAAGTATCCCCTCAAATCACAGCGTGGTTAGGGAGAGAGGGAAGGCAGGAATGCCATTACGCAGCACCTCCAGTGGAAACGAGGGTGCAGCAGTATTATTGCTTGAGCCACATGGCAGCTGTATCATAAAACAGTGACTGACCAAGCTGGGCAATTAAAGTGATGGGCCGATCCACCTTTTTCCAGTTCTGATCCGATTCTGATACACGACTGCTGATACCAATACAGATTACGATATAATACATCTTTTTTACTTTATTATTAGCATTATTTTTGTTGAAATTGTACTGTTTGTTAGTAAGGTTACATCACAGAATAAATTAACTACTAACCACTTATTAGAAGAGCAAAAAATATACACAACTACACTGAATTTAAAGGAATTCCAAAGGAATTTACGTCACACTTCAGAAAAAGGTAGCAGCAACAGCTGTAAAATCAAAAACACAACAATCTTGGCTGAATCATCTAAATTGTCCAAGTATTACGTACATTCTAGCAGCAACAATTATAATTATAATAGTGTGAATTCGGAGACACGACATGGGCAGAGTGTAATCTCACCACCTCTGTATTTAAGGTGGACCGGCCGAGTTACGAGATGCCCAACTTTAGCCTCGTCATGTTTTGAGAGATAGAGAGAGGGGGAGAGGGCAAAAACAGCCAACAAAACACACAAAACAGCCCCTGAAAGAACCCCAAAGAGGTCCTGAGGGAAAACAGAGTCTTCTCTGATATTCCTTTCTCTTTTGGGTTGTCTGCTGTAAATTTGTTGCGTTTTTGGAAAATGTCGACGAGCGTCTGCTGCCTGGTGTGTTTTCCCTGTTTGCTAGCATCTCCTGATACTTTTTGTCGTGAAATCTCTGCAGGTGATTGATTAAATTTGTTGTATTGTACAATGCAACCATACTTCCACCCCTTGGGACGCTGACTTTGCACACAGTGCAAGTAGCCGTCTTGCTTTTCGGCATTTCCAAACTCTAGTATCTCCAAACGAGTGACATTTTGTTCAAAACAAGGCTCGCTCAGATTGAAGTTGCTGCAGGTTCACGGTATGGGGGCGGTGACACATCTCATATGACACAGCATCGAGTCCAGCGCAAGCTGCGAACTGGAATATAGAGATCGGGGCTGTCCGACCGATATCCAATATCCGATTTACGGCTATATCGGACCCGATACTGATACCATATTGGATCGGGCCCATCTCTACTTCTAATTTGTTTTTTCTTTTAAGTTGTAGTCTATATCATATATCAGCTCTCTGTGAGTTCTCTGTGAGTAGTGGAATAAAGAAATATCATTCTATAATAAGAACTTAAACTCAGTTCTAAATTATAAATGAACCCAAAATGCTAAGTAACAGGTACTCATAAAACAGGTACTCATTAAAAAGGGTCTTCCTAAGCATGATACCCATTGTTGCAAACAAAAGCTACACACACCACATACAATTCTTCCCCACCAGACTCATCCAATCACGTCTTTATGAAGTTTGCTTTGTGCACGCCGGCACAGTCATGCTAGAATAGAAAAGGACCCTCCCCAAACCCCAAAGTTGGAAGAATGGTGTTGCCTTGGTATGATAAGGCATTAAGATTACCCCTGCCACACACACTTGAAGTAAAGGGCCTGGCACAAACCCAGAAAAACAAGTGTCCCAATACTTTTGTCCATACAGTGTATCTGCAAGGAGCTAGCATGCATGGCTAACGGCACAACAGCATGAAAGATGGTCAAATGTGTGGCTTTACTTCAGAAAGGAATACAACGACGAAGCGAAGAACAATACTTTCGGAAATCTAACTAGCAGCAAGTCCGGTCGCACAGAATACTTGACCAAATCTTTAATTCAGCCCCAGTATCAATCTGAAAGACTACAGTGGGTACTTACAGTCTTCAAGCCCATGTGTCAGTCAACCTCAGTAGCACCTCCAGTAGAGCTGGGGACAGCTAACCAAAACATATCATTTAATACCTTCTAGAGCACTACTGTCTATTTAAAATGCCTTGATTCAAGAGTACAATCCCTTTTGCCTTCGCTTGTTGGAACTGTTAACGGACCTCTGGTTTTGCCTATAGTAGAAATAAGAGTGTAATATCCTTGACTAGTAAAATACAGGACAAAAAAAGGTGTCAACAGAACTCTAAAATAGTCTCGACATCTGCATTTTTAATTATTTAGTAAATGCTAGTCAGCAGTACATACTATTTATTCTGTGAAAACTCAATTAACACTAAAAAGACTGAAGACATTTTTGCTATACAAAAGTTTAACCTTTTTTTTCTCCCGCCAAGAACTGGAATCGAAGCCGAATCAGTATCGATAAAAATTCAAACCACACCCAGCCCTGATAGCAGCACAAGACAACATGCTTTTATCAGTCAGGTCTGCAAAACTGATTTCACACAAAAACACTTTCCTTTACATAGGCAGGTGCATAAATGACTTTGAAGCTGAGACAACATTCAAGTTAAAATTTAGTAGAGCACAGCCCAGCCTATTCATCACTTACAATAACAGTTGCCCACAGGCTTGCTTAACACAGTAAGAGGCCTATACAATTATGTTTATAGAGAAAAGGCTTACAAGGTGTTTTTAAAACTACAAGAAGAACCAACAAGCAAAGGCATTTGCTGGCTGAATTACTTCACATTTGAACGGTTTCAGAGCTATCTAAAGCCGCTGTGCTCTGTGGCCGAGTTCTTCTATGAATGCTTAATTAAAAGTGCGGCAGGCCACAGAAACCTCACATCTCAGTCAGACACCAAGTTATGACATTTTAAAGTCCATTGCTGTTTTATCAGGAGGGAGCGGAGAACAGTGAACAGTTTAAGAGATTTTAAACAATCTGTTACGGAATTTATTAACCATTTCAATGTCTACAGACACGGTCCCATACATAGTGTATTATCAGTTACAAAAGTAAAAAATCATACATTTGTGCTCTAATATTATATTCTACTGCGGATTTATTCATAATTGCAAATGTAATTTTGCCTTTTCTGTAAAATAAGACATCAGCAACACCGGACTGGTTTCTAGAGACCGTCACACAAATCTGATGCATTAAAATGCTCGCTAGATGTGCCAATCCCTAAAAAAAAACTGGTGTTTTAGCAATCGTTATTTTACTAACCAACTGCTTGTCTCAAGCATGAAACAACCCCACATCGCTGACAAGGTTTTGTGTCAGATAAGCTCCATCTGCTAATTTGCATGCAAGCTTCACTCAGAGGTGTACGCACATCAGCAACTGTTTCATGGCATCAGTATTCTCCACTGCACCACAGTGTTTCTGAAGAACTAGAAATAAGGTCTCATCCAACAATTGCGCATTTCACAGGATCTCAAAACTTGATTTCTCAACTTCCATCAATTATTCCGTCCCTACTGTCTACTGTGAGAACCAGCACCTTGGAGTGCAAATCCACAGAGCAACTGTTCCTCCAATATGCAAAAATAGATCATACATTTGATTGATAGTTTTTTGTTGACAGTTGACAGTTCCATAGTTTCTCCTTCTTCTCAGGTTGGGTGTCATCCTCAACAGTACTCAATCCTTTAAAGCGCACATTAATAATTTCAATATTCATTCAATATTTCAACATTCATCATATACACTATAGTTCATTCCAAAGGTCATCCCAATGCGGTTGGGTGATGTCCATAAAGACAACCATGTCTTTATGGACCTTGCTTTGTGCACTGGGACACAGTCATGCTGGAATAGAAAAGGTTCTTCCCCAAACTGTGTCCACAAGTTGGAAGCATGGCATTGTCCAAAATGTCTTGGTATGATGAAGCATTACGATTACCCTTCACTGGAAGTAAGGGGCCTAGCCTAAACCCTGAAAAAACAATACTTTTGACCATATAGTGTATAATGTCTTTGTCCTTTCCTCACACCTAATAGTACCGCTATTCTTGCACATGCCTTAGTAACATCACAAATCGATTACTGTAATTCTATACTGGCTGGCCTCCCTCACAACCTTCTACATAACTCCGGTTCAGAATTCCGCTGCCTGTGTTTTTACCAAAACTTCCTCCATTGAAGAAACCACTAGTCTTTTTCAAATGTCATTGGCTTCCATTTCAATATCAAGTTGATTTTAAGACTTTTGCTTTTAACATTCAAAGCTCTCCGTAGCCAGACACCCCTGTAAGTTTTTGACGTCTTATACATTTTCACACCCTCCCGTACGCTCAGATCTTCCTTTTCCAATCTACCTGCTACACCTTCCGCTTGTTTGTCCACCCTGGGGTTTATACCTTTTAGCTATGCTGACCCCCATCTTTGGAATTCTCTCCCTTAAGAAACCCACAGCATTGACTTTCTTCTGACTTTCAGATCCTGCCTTAAAACTCATCTTCTCAAACGTGCTTAATCTCTTTGATGTTGTCCATAAACTGCACCCATTTCTAGTCTTACACTCTTGTAATTTGATATATAATGTTTGTTTATTATGCTTATTTATAAACTATTTTACTTGTATATTAATTATTACAATTTTATGCTCTGGGTTACTTGTCTGTAAAGTGTCCTTGAGTGCCTTAAAAGATGCTTTTCAATAAAAGGAATAATAATGATAATAACGACTGAAACTGTTTAGAAACTAAAACCTCCAGGACCATCTGAAGCAAATGATTCGTCAGTTTTTACGTAAACTGGGCACAGCCGCTGACCACAGGAGCAGGAAGAACAGGACCAGGAGATGGAGCGCCTCCAGCCTCCTGCATAGTTAGTCACTAGAGGGGAAAGGAGCTAACATATGTCACCATATTGAGCAGGGTTTTCAGTTATGAAGCCTTTTCATGGCCGGAATTATTCTTCAGCGGAGAGAATAAGCATGTGAATAATACTGACGCTGTAAAGTCGTGACTGACTACATAACCTCCGTTTCTGGTCTTGGCATTGCGTTGCATCATAGTGACCCAAATTGCATGATTGTGTTTGGCGGGCCTTTGCTTTGTTCTTTATTAGTGAGTGACAAGCATATTAATGATTCAAAGTTCAGACTAACAATATATACAGTGTGAATACTAGCACAGGGGTGTTCAACTTCGGTCCTGGTGATACACCTCCTCAAACACAAATTATCTCTGTTAATTGAGCAGGTGTTTGAGTAGGAGGAGAAAATGAACACTGGCCCTCCAAAACTGTTCTAGGTTTTCTGATAATCTTCGTGGCATTATGCACATCATGAAAAACATTATGGCCATCAAAAGTAAAAAGCAATCATGTGTTACAAAAATATGTTGTGAAATTAACTGCCAACTGCCAATGCTTATATACCAACATTTTTTTTTCCAGCAGCATCATGTTTTCATCAACAATGTTTTGCTGTCCGAGCTCTTTAATAAGCAGATCCAGGAGGAGAAAGACGAAGATGAGTGGGAAGACAAACACCAAGCCGTTTTGTCAGAGCCTGTGAAAGCAAACACTCTCACCGGCACAAGGCAAGAAGCAGTAGGCTGTGCGCGCGCGTGTGTGTGTGTGTGTGTGTGTGTGTGTGTGTGTGTGTGTCTCAATCCCCTACCTAACCCCTTGGAGTAGCACAACACATACATTAACACATTACCTCAATTTGTTTTTTACTCATAACCTTCAACTGCTAGTATGGCAGTACGACAGTGCTGCCATACCCTGCCAGTGTGAAATGGCTCAATTTTCCTTTGGGTGATAAAAGGACAAGACCACTGGCATCTGACAGCTGGTGATTTAGTTAGCTGTCAAAAATCCGGGACAAAAAATGATGAGCTAAAAAGTCAATGGGGGACTGTGGCATTTGTCTATGTGTGTGCTTGTGTGTGTGTTTGTGTGTGTGCTTGTGTGTGTGTCTGTATGTGTGCTGGAGGACACCCAGAGGTCTGGCAAATGCCAATATGTCCATCTTACTTATAATCCACCTCTGTAGCTCAAGATCACTTAAACACTGGGCTAGCAGGAGGCTAAGCTAGCTAAGCTTGGCTCTGTATCAGTGCTTTACAGCTTTGAGTATTTGGCATGCACTATTCATGGCTCTACCAACACAGCAGAGGGTGTCTATTGGGCAGGAAAACCAGTTAGAAGTGAGCAGGCAATACGCTTGTCTCTCGATGAGAGAAAGGCTTTGAAGTGTCGTCAGGCACTTCTCAACGATTAAGGGGATTTGACGGAAATTTTAATTAAATACTCAGCCAGCACTGAGAACAATGTCTAAGAAATACAGAGGATTTCTTCAAGCCGGTTTTCAATATGCAGAGAATGAAGAAGTGGCGGGCGCACAATGAAGGCAGCCAAAAACAAGCTACTAGTGTAAAAAATGAAAAAGGAAGACATCACAGTTAACCAGAACCATCCCCTTACCTCCACAAAAATGAAGCATGGTATGATGGAGTAGCTACGCTGTGTTTTGTCTGATGCCATTTCCACAGCTCAGTCACAGTCCCGTCGTTGACAGTCTGAAGAACAGAAAAGCAAAGCAGTCAATCGAATGCTCACAAATACATCATGGAATTTCAAGATTTTTCTTGCATTGATAAAATGTATAAATCCATGCTTCTGAGTGTGCAACTGCATTCCAAAAGAATGTCTGTCAAACTTTACAAACTATATGTTCAAACGTATCCTGACATCCTTTCAATTAGTGTATTCAACTACAGGCGCACTTGTTGACTGGCAGAGCCACTCAATTAGTAAGTATATTCTTCACAGAAAAGTATGGTCGATAGAATGGTCAGTCGTTTCCTTGGATGGCCATTTTCTGTTGTCAAAGACACCGAATTTCATCGCACTGTACACTCTCAGAGAAGAAGTACCTAACTCTCCCCAGGACCCTCCTCATATTATTGGGGTGGTACCCTCAACAATGTCTTCAGTATCTTATGTTAGGGGAACATAACTGTATCAACACTAGAATGTACTGCACATTTACATATATATATATATATACACACAGTACAGCGCAGATGTATTGGGCACCTGTGAAAATATTTAAAAACTGTTTAGCTGAGCAGTGATGGTTTTTTCACACTAATATTACTAAATATACTAAATAAAACCAAAAAAGAATAAATACAAATAATATTATACAGCACAAAGTGATTTTATGTTCAGTATATATCATTGTGTCTCTTGTTGAAGTCCAGTATTACTTGTAGTTTCCATCAGAACCCTGGTCTGAATTTCACAAATCCAAACAGCTGGAGACATCAATGAGGAATCTGGAAACAAACCTGTGTTCTCTTCACCGGTTTACAATATCAACTACTTTCTTACAAACAAAACAAATCTTGACACTTTTTACTGCTTTCATGTTTGTTTGCATTTATTCTGATGTTAACTCTGCAAGCAGAGATACTTTATCACACACTGAGAAAAACTGCTTTAAATAAGTGCACAGGTCACACTGGTCACACTGACTCCAGGTTTTTTGTATTTTAAAACATTAGGTTATATAAAAATGTACACATATGCCCATTTACTTTTACAGGGTACACTGTATGTGCAATACATTTTATGAAGGACAGTGTAGCCTACATACTCTTTTAGCCTACATAGTACATACAAGTCCATTTTATCTATTTTTTTTTTACATTTTATTTGCTTTTATCATTTGCAGAACATTTCACAACACTGTTGTATGACTCCAAGACCAGCATGAACAATACATTGCCAAGCACTTAATCAAACTAATGTAAAAACTAGATTACAAAGGATTTCAAAGCAAGAACCATTTCATAGATGAGCTCTAGTGAAAAGAAAAAAAAATACAGAAAACTAATAAAGCACGCTTAATAATGCTTAAAAAAAGAAATGTAATCACACACTATGTAGAAGTTTGGTAAGGAGGATTGGGAAGGCTTCATGCCAAATTCAAGCCATGTTTGCTACACGTCCCCAGGCCTGTATAGAGTAGAGGAGGTTACAATGATAAATCCTACCAAGCCTACACGTAACTTTAAAAAGAAACGACTAGCATAAAGTGAGACATCGCCCTCTCCCTGCTGGTGTTAAAGTCCCCCAGTAAAAGCAAAGGGCTTACGTTACGAGAAGGACACTGGCCATTATGGAGCAATAAAAACAAATTGCAGTTTCCCGAACCCCAGCAGTGGACAAGTCAGGTTTGTGCTCGAGATGATTTCGTTTAGACACATCATGCCATGCTGCGCCACTGTCTCACTAAATGTTCTTTCAATCGGGATCTGTCCAGTGTGACGCTGATCCACGATTCCGCTATCTGCCTCATCGTGACGGCCAGTCATTCTCTGCCGCAGGTCCTGCACTTCAGCGTGACGAGTTTGACAGCACAGACTAAAGGCTCAGCTCTGCAACACAGGGCATTTTTCTCTTACGCTGTACTAGGGGTGGGTAATATGTTATCGTTAAAAAAATTACGTCACACTGTGCTGTCTGAATATGGGTATGGTTAAAGATTTAGAAAAAATATACAGAGTATGTAAACAACAACAACAACCAGCAGTATCCAGTAAATGAATAGTAACACGTAGCTGATCTTTAAGGGATGATTCACCGTTTCTCTCAACTATACGACGTTTCTCTCAACTATAGGCTCTTCACACAAAATGGTTCAAACTGCCCCAACACAGTCTACGAAAAATCACACATATCATTTATATTTCATCGTCATCTATGAGGACACTGTAAAATGGCAGCCAGCTACTCAGACACTGCCATGTAACAGCACAACACACAGAGGGGGCGAGTTTACTTGCGATCGTGCAGAGTGAAACAAAGAGTGAAAATAACACTGACCTTCGGTGCTGTGTGAGTGCCAGGTATAAGAAAAACAAAGGCAGGTTGCATTGCCTGCAAATGTTGACTGAAGCATTTCAAACGCTGCAGAGGTCTTAGGCAATTCAAACCTATAAAGGCGAGATGGCCTGCTGTTAGGAAGTTGTCCCTGCAATCGGAAGGTTGTGGGTTTGAATCCCAGGTCTGCCCATGACACAACTGAGGAACCCTTGAGCGAGGTACCGTTCCCACACACTGCTCCACAGGTGCTGTGTTCCTGGCTGCCCGCTACTTCACTTTGTGAATGGTTTAAATGCAGAGAACAATTCTGTGCTGTTTACACTGTATGCTGTGGTGTGTTCACATATGACAAATGTTCACTTTACACTTAACCGTTCAAGTACGAGGGTTTTCACAATTAACAGGTCCCGTGCCAAAAAAGTACACTGGAAAAATGTGTTTTCTGGCTGTAGTTTTGGAACATGAAGAATACAATCTCCCCATCAGTATCTCAAATACTGAAACTTCAAATACACGTTGAAGTTTCAGGACAGTGTAAGAACCAGAGGAGAGTACTAAGTGCTAAATCTTTATGTAAGAGTAGCGCAAGAAGGCGGCGAGGAGATGGTTTTCTGTTTCGGCTGGCTAATTGAATAATTTTATCCACTGCAAAACTACCTTTCCACATTGTTTAGATTGTGTATACGCCTATTTGGTCAGAGACCTGTATGTGCCCATAAAGCTCTTATCTTCCAGCAGTGCTGCAGGGGGCAGCATTCAGGTTAGCTAGATTGTTTGCTAAATGTGCGTGTGTGTGAGTGTCTGTGTGTGTGTTTGTGTGTGTGTCTGAGTAAGAGAGCGAGAGCGAGAGTTCTCCCTGAAAGACCTTTTGATATGCAAGTTACTGTTTAAAAACCACTGAGTGAAGATCAAGCCGGACAGAGTAACACCTACCACACCGCCTCCTGTAGTTTGATGCTGAACCACTGATTACATCACTGAGAGAAAAGGATATTTCTGGATTCACAGGATACATTAAAACCTTTTGATCTCCTGTGATGAGAACATAGAATTTGATGAGTGAAAACAGAACACCCCCCCCCAATGAAGCACCAGGTTTCTTTTTCCAGTTGTTAGATTTTTCATCCTGTTAAAAACAGTCTGTGAACACTAAGTTTTTCATAGCCTTTTTGTTTGTCCATTGTCAAGTTCGTCCTGGCTGACTGGTTTGCAAAGCCCAGAAAAGCTAAAGGTTATTTGTGTGTGATCTTCCAGAGTCGAGAATTTTTTTAACTGTTCTAGATGCCAGTATTTGAACAATGAAATTGGTATTTGCGAATCAGTGCACTGCAAAATTGTTTACATCTTGAATGAACAGACGCTTAGTGTCCAGATAATTTCTCAATGTAATTTGGTCAGATTTAATTAACAATTTTTACAAAAAAAGTGTCCAGAGGTGACTGGATTTTACATTTTTGCATAAAACACACCTCTACACATGGTATTTCTGTTTTACTTTCGTTCAATTTTTTCTTTGGACAATTTTCTCACCGTAGAGCACTCAGTTTGGAGATTTAATCCAGCCTTGTGTTTTGGTTAGACATAGTGCAGAATGAGATCAAAATCCATTTCGAACCACCTCCAATTATGGTTTCAGTGATCCAATTGTAGATCACAACATGGGCTTGTTGACACCCAGCTTTTGATTCAGTCCAGTTAAATCTGAATTAGCTCCTAGCACCAAAAAATGCTGATGCAAGGGGTAAAAATCCTTGGAAGTCAGGAAGAAAATATACAGGCCAACAATTCAGTGAGATGCCAGTTTATTGGTTTACAGGGCTATAGACTGTTTTAGTTGTGTATGAACTGCAGTTATGGAAGTATATTATACTTTACTACAACAAAATAAATCTTAACATTGGTGCTTTGTTGAACTATGTCTTAAGAAAAGCCCACACGTCATTATCAGTTAAACAGTGTTAACATTATGTCACTGGCACCAATGAAAGGGTGTCTTCCATTGCTCTGACATAAAAACCTATAAGTTTCATCCACAATGGACAAAAGTTACACCTGTTGATTTTGAGATGTTATCATGCCTTTTTAATTTCCCTTCCCCACAGCTAACTGAATATTTGTTCTTACGGATACTTAAATATCAAAATTAGCCACACTGCACATCCCTGCACATCCAAATGTCTATTTATATTGTACGCCATATAATGTATATTTTTGTTATGTTATCTACACTTTACATGGCACACGAAATAACAGAAAAACGATGTGGTAGAGCTTAACACAGACTCGATGCCATTAAAAAACACTGCCTGACATGATTTATTAGAACAATGGTGATCATTTAAGGTAGTCCAGTGAGAAGATACTGCAAAATCAATAAGTACTTTAATCTAACATGAAACTCTTTTGCACATGCTCTCAAATGACAGAATGATAAAAGGTTGCCAGTAGCATTTAACACAGCCGAGTCTTCATTACATTAATTAGATTGAGGGGAACCTACTCTGGGGTAGGATTACGGTTTTCTTCTACTGCTTGGTGAACTTTGTTATGACTATGTAAGCTGCAACCATCAAATCATCACCATTAGCTCTACATTCTGCTAGGAAAATTCTACCTTTACCATTTTATAGACAAAAAAAAATACTCATTATATGCTGTATTGCCAAAACAGATAAGCATTGCAAAATGCTACAACAGACACTTTATTTATAATGAGAATGGCTCTCACATTTCACAGTCAGTCAGGGTCAGACTATAGAATATGAGCTGCAAACTCAAAAGTACAGCTGAGTGGGCTCCGGATGGCCTAAACTCAGGGTTTAAGCAGAAGCGTCATTAAACATTAAATACCAATCGATTGCTCATCTATTTAGATGCAAAACACACACCGATCAGGCACAACATGATAGGTAGAGTCAATAACATTGATTATCTTGTTACAGTGGCACCTGTCAAGTGGTGGAACCTTTTAGGCAGCAATTGGACAGCCAGTTCTTTATGTGGATGTGTTGGAAGTGGGGGAAGTGGGGAAAATGGGAGAATACAGGGATCTGAGTCACTCTGACAAGGGCCAGACTGCAGTGACTAGACAACTTGGTCAGGGTATCTCGAAAACAGCAGGTATGCAGTGGTTAGCACCTACCAATAGTGTTCAAAGGTTGGGCACGAAGAAGGCAAGCTGGCACAGGCAGTGTGATGCCTTGGACAATGTTCGGCTGGAAAACCTTTGGTCCTGGCATTCATATGAATGTTACTTTTACACCTACCTAAACACTTTATCAGAGCAAGAACAGCATTGCATAGTAACAATGTTCCCTAATGGCAATTTCAGCAAGATAATGCTTCATCACACTACAAAAATTGTTCAATGGTTTGAGGAACATGAGAGTCCAAGGTGTTGACTTGGCATCCACGTACACTAGATGTCAATCTGACAGAGCATCTGTAGGATGTGCTGGACAAACTAGTCCTATCCATGCCGGACCCACCTTGAACTAAAAGACTGAAAGGATCTGTTGATAACGTCTTGATGCCAGTTACCAGTCAGTGGACGCCATGCCTTGAGGAGCTATTTTAGTGTCAAAAGAGGGACCTTAGGCAGGTGGTTTTCATGTTATAACTAATCAGAATAGATGAAACAATCAAAAGATGTAAAAACACGAGGATCCAAATCCTCATATAGACTGCATTTTATGAACAAACTAATATGAGCTCTTGTGTTGGCTGTTTGTTAGAAATCCATGTGCTGATTAATCCATACATTCCAAAAGATAACAGCCAAGCATATTATTTATAGGACTAAATTGTGCATGGAAACAAGTATTAAGGACTAATACACATGCAAGGCCATCTTACTTTTCCAGTCCCCTTCACCTACTTTAGTCTAAACAAGCCTCAAATAAACCCAAAACCCATTGTTGCTCATGGTGAGACTGTGGCTACATTGTGCTCAAATTCAGATCCAGACAAGCAAGCAAATAAGGACCAAAACGGAAAGCTTGCAACAGCACATTTTTTTCTGATACCAACCATGAAACCCTGAGTGTCAGTAGTTTTTTAATAGAAAAATCTATTTCAGATCAGCCAGGATTAATGACCATGTCTTTTTAATTGAAGCATTTAATCTAAAAGATGGTTCTCTACAAGTGCCAACCTGCTCAAGAAAACAAGCTTTTCTGAACGTTCAGTTAAACTTTTTCACCCAAAAAACCCCAGAAATATACATAGGGCTAAGGAAAAAATTAATCATAATTGTAGTACTCATTGCTGGCTAACTATTGAGGTTTCTGTTAGGGAGAGTCTATTTGTGGCTAATAATGTTCAATTCAGCATTTTGTGTTGGTATCAGACAGATACCTACATTGGGTATTGGACTGATGCCATTTGCATTAATCACACAAACAGGAAAACACAAGAGGTCTGTAAACCAGTCAAGTGTTAGAAAATGAAGTCATTCACAGTCTCCCTGAATAACAGTCTCAGTATCAGGCTGTAGAGACAGAAACAGAGCAGTCAGTGCACTCAGAGCACACAACAAATAAAATTTGTCAGAGTGCTCATTTGGAAAGCTGTTCTGTTTGTAATTACACAGACTTGATTCCCAGGCGCCTGGACAGATAGAGCCAAGGAAATGGAATTGGGCCGACCACTCGGGGCAACAGAATTGCAGTCCGTTATAAAAAAAAGCCACAGAGATGTACAGTGGCGAGAGTCACTGGATTTTCCTTCAGGCGAGATGCAAACAACCAAGCTGACTGGCTGTCTTGAATTCCTCAGTGAAAGTGTACTGAATTCAGACATCATTACAGGACTCGCCCTGGACCTGGCAAGTGCAGCGAGTATAAATGTTTGATTATGTCGCTGCAGCTTGATTAATAAGTGTAAGGCATTAAACGTAGCTCTTAATCTACTGCTAGACGAAAATCCTAATTTCGTATGCGCAGACCTCAGAATTGGAATGTCTGCATAACGATCTTCTTACATTTTTCAGCCACAGCGAAGCTTTTGATCTTCTATGTGACATTAAAATCTAAGTGCCAGGTCAGATCAATTTTTTTTTATAACAGGGTTGAAGAATTTGTTCCCCCTCTCGCTCTTCATTTTAACCGAGCCAGTATCAACTGAAGTAAAGGTGATCTGAGTTTTTTAGGCTAAGGCTTGCATCAGGAAGTTTTCTGAAGTGTCCAAAATACCATCTTCAGAAAACGCTCTGCTCCGTTTGATTAAAAAAAGAGTAAAAAGAAGTTCTGGCACTCCAGATTTAGATCAAATAAGCCATCATTTTGTATTCTGTCGCTGGAGAGAACAACCCGCAGCTGTTCAAGACAGATTTAGTAGTTGCTCTTGCAAACGAGGAACGGCGTAACTTCCTTCATTGTCACATAAATAAGATGTGCCATGGATCAATGAGCGCAAGAGGAATCAAAATGGGAAATGATCCAGGATTAGCAGCCAGGAAACAGTGTACCTTTCACATTTAAGTTTGCATTTGCTCCAAGGCTGCAATATGGCTGGGTAGGGAAGACATCCCCCTCTTGCTCCGATCAATCCCAGGCGATGCAGTATATCTCTTACCCTGTCTCTAGAGAATGACAATCTCTCTCTCTCTCTCTCTCTCTCTCTCTCTCTCTCTCTCTCTCTGTGATCCAAGCTATCTCCCGAGGGACTGGCCATGACATATCTCCAGTTAGGCCCACATTAGAAAGTCTCTCTGACTACCATGGGTGTAATGCAATACCAGTCTGCAGACAATAATGGGCTAAGAGGTCCATAAGTCTTCCTCGGGGACAGCTGGCACGGAAACCACGTGGTGTGGACACTTGTTTTTCCCCCTTTTTCACTTTAGAGAGGGAGCGATAACGGTAATGTTTCCCAGCAACTTTAAATGTTGCAACACATTGTTGCCGCAACAACATTTGCTCTCATGATTCATGGGCATTTTATACATAAATGGTGTGTTTATACAAGATATCATTAACTTAAACAGCACTAAAGGGGAATTTAATTACTGAGGGGAAAATCCAGTACAGGAAAATGTTCAGCATTACATAGGTTAGGAGGTATACGGGGCAATATGGTCACACTTATTGTTACCAAGACAAATTACTTCACACTTTTCAGTGCTTCAAGGACATTGGTCAACTGCAAACTCCATTTAAAAAAAAGACAGCACTATTAGGCAGGTTTAATTGGATTCAGTGCAGCGTAATCATACAAATAAAAACGTTGCAGCATGATACTGTGCACCTCTAAATATTCTTGAAATATTGTGCTATTATATCTTACCATATTGCTCACCTAATAAAGTTCCTTGGCAGTTTCATCAGTCAACATATGTCAATGATCATTTATTGTTTTAATGTTATTTTGGGGGCACAGGTTGCATTTTTAGGGGTACAAATGGTACGCAATGGCTAGAGAATCCACAGTGGTATTGAGGAGTACCAGTTTCAGGTTTGATTTCAACAGAAAATCCTGGATCGAATATCAGAGGGGAACAATCAAATGAATCTGATTCAGTGCTGAAAATCAAGACTGAAACAGCATGTGAACAGATCGCGTGACATCATGTTCCTGTGCGGTAGTAGCAGGTTTAGAGTATTTTTTTTAATTTACACCTTTGTTAATCCTAAGTGATTTAATAAGCTCACTTTAAGATTTGTATCTTTAAAGGTGGTCTACTTAACTAATGATCTTTCTATATTGTTATCAAAATTAGAAAAGAAAGAGCGGTACTGTTCCAACTCCAAAGGCCCTTTTCCATATGTATACAGAAACTGTGCGGTACCTGAACTGTAGTGCTATGGCACGGAACTTCTAACACGCTTTGTTTTTCCAGTGTAACCAGTAACAGTGTTTTTGATGCGTCAGCAGAACAAATCTCTCCCCACAGTTTATGAGCGTCTTCACGCCAAAACCTCTTCCATGGAGTCGAACCAGCAGAACGTTTTTCTTTCAGAGCTGCTTTTGCAGTTGAGGTCCTTTAATTATTTATAGTCTTGTTTGAGTGAGTTTTAAAAAAAAAATAGCCATGTGAGGAAAATCTAAACCAGTTAAATTGTTAGTGATGTCCTGGTACACCTTCGCATTTCTCACAGCGTTTTTTGTTAGCATCATAGAAATCTCCCACTGAAATTTATCTTCAGCCCAAACAGAGTTAGTTTGTATCTCTGCTGTTGTTGGTTTATTTGCATAGACAGTAAAAAAAAAAAAACAAAAAGCATGATCATGACATTTCAACATTTTGGCCAGTCTGAAAGCAGTGACCTGGTCAGCTCAGCAGCAGCCTTCTTTCAGCCCTGACATCGAGCAGAACAATGATAACAAGGGTACAACTCGGGTACGGGCTCCTTTATTTGTAATGGAAAAACATTTGTTCGTGGTACAGCACGGTTCCTTGTGTGGAAAAGCAAAAAGCATCAAAACATGGGAGCATTTTTGCACCATTGCCCTGGTTATTTCTCTCCCT
>JBBPCX010000035.1:3486876-3497649 GCA_037974365.1 Hydrocynus forskahlii
CTATGACACTTACCAATTACCAAATGAGGTACTGAGTAATCTCTGAGCTAATTAAGCATGCACTCATCAGCCGTATGCTGTCAGCTTTGACCTTCACTGTTACCACAAAATGACCCAGATAAATTACCTTCTTTAGTGTTTAGACACAATCCTTACTGAGTTGAATCAGCTGTGATAGAACCTGCCAGGACTAGGAAACATCTGGTTAGGTCTATTTCTAAGCCAAAAGCGAGAAAATACTCTTATATGCCATGTTTCGTGAACAAACCAACTCTGAACCACTGAAATGAAACACTGTCAAAGTATCCATTTGACCTGCTTCAGGAATGAAGGCATACTAATGAGGAACTTATGCAGTGGAGCAGAATTCTGCATAAATCTTTTCTGCAGACGCAAATCTTAAGCTCCGTGTGCAGATAAAAGGCCTCAAGAACTCCATACGTCAATTCCTATTTCTATTTGTCAGCAATTAACAATGGGGGAAAATCTATTACCGTCACATGGGGAGGTCAGCATGTGCCCAGTAAAAATCCAGCATTCTACAGGGAAATGCAGCATCTCTTATGCAATTCAAGTGCTGGGTAATTAAAATCTTGACTGAGAGGTGTTTCAGATTAGCTGCCTTGGAGAAAGAGAGTTAGAGAGAGAGAGAGCAAGAGAGAGAGAGAGAATGTGTATTTAGGTGAAGGAGAGTTCAGTCTTTGTCACTAGTCATCTAGTGTCTCATCTGTTTTGCACTGGACTTCACACCTGACAAGCATCAGATTTTGCACGCACTTCCAATACAGCTGGGGTTTTCATTACGGCTGAAACGCTGAACCACCAGGGATCAGCCAATACATAAACATGTTCTTCCAACACTGTCAGGGCATGATGTCAGTGTAGTTTCACTCTCGACAACAGAAACAGCCATGAGCAACCGCCAGGGCAGGCATTTAATGGCAGTTTACTATGCAAAGGCAAAAGAGACCTAGCAAGAAAATAAAAAAGGTGAGACATACATATAACAGTGGGTTCTGTCTTAAGCAATAGCCATGTCTTCAAGGCCAAAGAGCCTAAAACATAAACCCAGAGGTAAGTTTAATAGTCTTCAGTGGAGCCAACATGATTACTCAGTTTAATTATGACTTTCTCAATCACTAATGACATGGTGAAAGTAGGGCAATACTTTAAGAGGACAATACTTTAAGAAAGAATTTAATTAATCGTTATAGAAACTTTCAAGGCTCCACATCGGGGTGCCCAACTCCAATCCTAGAGGGCCTTCCGGGACCAGAGGTAGGGCACACCTGCACTACGTGGCTTGTTATTTTTCAGTTAAGTCTTATTAACTGTTTGACCAATTGTAAAACTCTGATCGTCAAATTAATTAGTAGATTACTCAATTGCCAATATAACTGTCAGTGGCATCCCCAGAATAGTGCTGATATTGGTCATTTTAGGCCAATATTCTGGACATGGATTGAACCAAGTCTTAGAGTGTGTCTGAAATCGCGCACTTGCACACTTTGAACACTATGTCATAGTGCATAGTGCGTTCACGCTGACAACCAAGCTAAAACTCAGTGCACTGAAAGGACCCGGATGGTGCACTGCCATTTTGACTACGTAGTGGAAGGGGAGGGACTTTCAACAAGTTTTCAGAGTTGAATAATGGCGGCCAACAGTGAAGTGCCGGTGCAAGCACGAGCGGAGGCAACTGCTTCGTATAAATGTAAAGTAACGTTAATAAAATTATTTTACTGATGTACACTGCGGTGTGTAGCCTGTCACTCTCTGACGACAGTTAAGGATCATTTGTTTGAGTCTTCGATTATACCGACGAAGAAGAGTTCGCACACGTAAATGTTAGCAGTTTTTTAGCCAGTTAGGCGGTCGTACATAGGTTACACATGTTATAAATGTTCTATGTCGTAGTTTGTATATGTTTACTCACTCATTGTTGTAATCAAATGTTAGTCCGTCACTTCCGCTAAGTGCCAAACATCAGTGTTCCATTTAGGACAATACTTACCCATGGCAGTGTGCACTACAGAAGGAAGCGCTCAGTGCGCACAATCCACTACATTCCAGTGCACTCACGTAAATGCTGGTTCATCACTGAAAGCAATTCTTAGTCTAATCCGGTAGAAGGGAATTGGCTCGTAGTGTTTAAATGGTGCAGTAATACCCCAGCCCTCCACAAAACAGACTGAGTTTCGATTCCTCGTGCAGAAAGTACACTACACTACACCAATTCACCAAAGCTACATTTGTTAGCAACATGACTAACCTTGTAAGTTGGCCTGAAAGGAACTAATGTCAAACATATCTATGGATCAATGCTGAACATTTTAAAATGTCCTCGTTTCCCTTGGTATTAATAATATTCATGTCAAAGATGTTTTATTCTTTTGATATACATGGAAAGACCTCCTCAGCAGAGATGTGGTTCCCTATGCAAAATATGTATCACTAAAATGGCATGGTGACCTGCGCAGAGATCGGTGATCGCTCATGTTTTCAGCAGCACTAAAACATTTGTCATTAAACTAACATCCTTATAAAGCTAACATAAGTGAGGGCTAGAGACAGCTAACTTGATCGGTTACTATAAAGCAACTAATAGCGGTCTCACTATATACTGGTTTCAACAGCTTAAAACAATTCTTTAATAAATTAAGAATTTTTTTCTCATGCCTATACCTGCACTGCTTGTGAACATCTTCTCCTGACTTCTAACTAGGACAGTATAAGATGCTTCTGAACAACAGAACAACCTCACTATGAGTTTTTATTACTGTGGAATGATTTATTTTTCTGTTTACAGATGGCAGTCACACTATGTCTGTAACTGAACGCCACCGTCTGGGTTTCTGAACAAGAATAATGACTTGTTCTTGTTCAGAATTCCCTGAAGAGTAGGTTTATGTTTATTTAGATGTGTTTATCTTGGAGAAAAAGAGACCCTCAAGTTTTCATCTCCCCTTGGTTTCAAAAATAGTAACAAATCAAATATTTTCAAGGTATCATATTGACTAATACACTAACAATGAACTTCAGCCAAATGCTTGAATGTAAACGGGTAAAATAACATCAGCCAGGGTTCAAGTTTAGTAAGAGAAACTTATTCAACAAACTTGTTAGACTGAAGATTGTAAACATCGTCTTGCTTTTTAATCTCTACTCGTCTGCTGTTCTTCTTCAGCCTAATAAAGAATTTTGAAGCAGAACACTAAAGAGTGTCATTAACTTGGCTCCACACTCAATTTTGCCATTTGCAGCCTCCTAATAATTGCTTCAAAGGTAAAAGAAGTTCACTGACATTCCACTAAGTATGCAAATAACATTTAAAATGAAATGCTTTTATGGAGCTTATTCTGAATCTGGTTAACTATTTGGTACTAGTACATCATACTGACCCTGTTAGACAAGTTGAGGGCCTTCAGCTGCACCTTTTCTTCCCATGATTGACTGTTCCAACACAATTAGTGGACAAGAGAAACAGCAATTCAAGTATGTGGCATTTAAAACAAAGTCTTTGCTTTTGCTTTGTAGCGAACATTTGCATACCAATGAGTGGTCAATCAGTCCATTAGAAAAGACAGTTTGGAAAACGGAAGCCCTAAAACCAGTCAGTGCTGAAGTGATCTGTGCGACATATGGTTAAAGACACCACATGTTCGGATTTAACCCCTAAGCATACATCAATTTAATCCTCTTCTTAGGTTTCTTAAGCAAGAAAGGGGAATTTACACCACTGTTTGGCTTTAAGAACAGGAGGACATTGAAAAAAATGTGGTCAATCGCACAAATGTACCGTTTCCCATCCCGATTTGGAGTAAAGTTCCACTGTGTCTAGCTGCAGGGGTAGCTGAAGGTTACTGCTGAATAAAATTCACTCCCCTTGTCTTTTGGCTGCGTCCTCTTTAAAAGATGTGACTTTATTTGCCAGGTCGGGGACAGTGAGCGGTTTAGAGCAGGAAAGAGACACCGCTTTCCTACAAAAGCTGAGGAAAATCTGCGACATGCTCAACGTCTATAACCCTCAGAATCAAAGTCTGGGCAGGTTTTCCACTGTCTCGCTCGGGAAGTCCCTCATTTTAGAGTTTCCCAAGCTCTAACACACCCATTTGAACCTTGTGAGGGTCTTATTAATGAGATGATGAGGAGGGGAAACACTACCGTGGACAGGATTGGGAGGGAGGGAGAGGGGGTTGATGGACCAGGAACAGGGTCGTTTCAATAATCACAGATTCTTCACGTCTCTGTCCTTTTAAGGCACCACACACTGCACTGCACGCTTTTGGTATCTCATAAATGTCCTGAGGATGGAATTTCTAATGCAGTAACCAGCACCGTGTGGCCATAATGTGGGCTGCATCAAGCACCGAGCAGCATGGATATGCAAGCAAGGACTCCAAAGCTATTCATGTGTAGCCAATTCAGGTAAAAAAAAAACACTTTAGACTCTTATCACTATAAATTCCTAACTGAGGAGATAAACATCTGAAACTTCAAATGACAGCAACGTTTGACACATAGCAGACTTAAATATGTGGAGGAAATATAAATAAACACAGGAACCCACTGCTAACAGTACTATGGTCCTCCCTTAGAGTACACTTGTCTCCTGCAATGTTAGAGGGTTCCACTTGCAAGCCAGGTCCCTCAGCTTTCCACCCTTTAAATGACTAATAACATCTTCTCGTGTGGGTCGGGCTCATCCAAACTTCCCCTCGTCCTCAAAACCGTGCACTGGACACAGTTACACTACGTGAATAAAAGTATTGGGACGCCCTTCCCTTACAACAACCGGGACTTTAATCACATTGCATTAAAATGCATAGATTTCAACATAGAGATGGTCCTCCTTTTGCAGCTATAACAGCTTCCACTCTTCTTGGAAGGCTTCCTACAAGATTTTGGAGTGTTTTCTGTGGGAATTTATACCCTGTAGAGCATTTATGAGGTCAGGCACTGAGGTTGGACGAGAAGGCCTGTCTCGCAATCTCCATTCCAGTTCATCCCAAAATTGTTTGATGGGGTTGAGGTCAGGGCTCTGTAGGGGCCAGTCAAGTTCTTCCCCACCAAACTCATCCAACCATGTCTTTATGGACCTGGGGGCCACAGTCCTACTGGAATAGAAAGGGCTTTCCCCAAACTGTGTCCACAAAGTTGGAAGTCCAAAATGTCTTAACATGCTGAAGCATTAAGATTGCCCTTCACTGGAAGTAAGGGGACAAAACCCAAAACCCTGAAAAACAGGTGTGTCCCAATACTTTTGTCCACATAGTGTAGCATCCGCACACAATGGCAGGTCGTCACGTTTGGGTAACTACAAAAACGCTCCACTCTCCTCTCAGTATCCTCCTCACAACTTACCGCAGCCGAAGACGGAGGCTCCACTCCGAAAAGGGATGAAAACCCATCGAAGGAGGGTGAGAAAGACGTGTCGTTTAGGCTAGTCCATCACCCGCGTTCCTCTCTCTTCCCACAGCGTGGAGGAGCCTATCTGCCCGGCTGAGTAACGTTAGTGGCTACAGGAGTAAATCCAAGCGGTGAAGGAGGGGGCGGGGTTCACACTCGCGTTGCTTTTTTCCCCACCTATATTCCGATAAAGCCCGCTTCCTTACAATCCTTAGCCATTGATTGGCTAATATTCTCCCATCTTCCTTACAGCGAATGGCTGATATGTGCCGATTATGCATTCCTAGCCAATCCGAAACCTGAGAGGCGGGATTTGTTCTGAATACGAGTGGGAAAAAATATCGCATTAACGCAGGCGTGCTCGTGCAAACTTGGTATTTCTATCATTGTGGGGACTTTGCCCTCGATTTCAGCAAAATAATGTTTATGCTACAGCTATGTTCAACTTCATGAATTAAACTACAGCATTCGTCATTAAAACGTCGTCTTAATGTAATTTTATTGGCTTATTTATTTACTTTTATTCCTGGTCCAAATGTGCTGACCTGTCCAGTCACCCTGGGGGGATATGGGGTCTCCACAAAGAGCTTAAAACAAATGCACAAACAAAAACAACACTATACACACACACACACACACACACACATAGACACGCACACAGTCTCTCTCTCACACGCTCACACTGAGAGAGAGTCACGCAGTGCCCACTCATGCGTGAAAGAGGATCCAAACACAATCGGAGCAAGTCCCTATAAAGGAAAGCTAAAGCTACAAAAACGGGACACCTAGGGCGGGTGGCCTGCTCGCCGTCCCACACCGTGGGTCCGCAGCAAGACAGGATCCACAGCACGCGCGTTTGGGGGCGCACTCTCTCGTGCGTCGTCTGGATCCAAAATGAATCGGAGCGTAATCTGGAGCGGCAGGCGAGGCTGGCGCATCTGTTTGGAGCGAGAGTGCGCCGTCAGCCGCGTTAATGCGTGCCGGTTGTGCGCCAATATGAGGACAAAGGGAGTGAAGGAATGCAGAATAACGCGTGTTGCTCTCTCAGCATGCTACCCCTCCTCCATCTCCTCCTCCTCCTTCTCCACCTCCTTTCATTAACTCTCAAAGGGAGATCCTCCTTTGTACTCATTTACAGATCACATACTACACTTCCCAAAGTATCCGGACTCTCTTTCTCAATGAGGACTTTTGCACCTATTAGGACTATTTGCACATATTTGGATTATTAGGACTGGTGCAATTATTGCTGGCACAGGTGTTCAGATGCATACACACACACACACACACACACACACACTCACAGTGTATAATCTCCATAGAAAAGCAATGTCAATAGAATGAGATAGTCCGGAGCCCCTGCAGGTGACCCTAGGTCACCATCCTACCAAGCATCAGTCAGACTGAGTTATAATCCCCCAGCATGGGATTGTGGAGCAGTGGTACCATCTACAAAGTACACAGTGAAATAAAAACAATGGCGCAACACAAAGAACAAAAAAACAGAACACAACAAAGACTCCACAAGTGCGGGCCGGACTGGATGAAAAAGAGAGAGTGCCAATAATATTCAAAATATTTAAAAAAAAGAGCATGAGTGCAATAATTTGCAGGACAAAACAACATACATTGCAGTCGACAGGGGCAGTGTCAGTACTAGTGTGAATGGATACAGTATTATGACATGCTGTAGTCTAGCAGCAGAGTCGTTAAGTTTGCAAAAATTACAAAGAAATGCAAAGACTGAGGTAGGCAGCAATAAATAATTCTGCAAAATAACAAGTAGCAGCAACAGGATTAGGAGTCTGATGGCCTGGGGGCAGGAACTGTTCCCTACCCTGGTAGTGAAGGCCTGCGAAACCTTCTGCCAGATGGCGGGAGGGAAAGGGGTCTGAGGGGTGTGTGTCAGGTCATCAACAATGCTTGTGGCAATGCGGATGCAGCGTGTGGTGTAAATGTCCGTGAAAGAGGGGAGGGAGACCCCAATGATCTTCTCAGCAGTCCTCATTATCCTCTGTAGGGTCCTGTGATCTGTTGTAGCACAATTACCGTAGCACGCCAGGATACAGTGACAGAGAATGCTCTCTAGTCATCAAACATTAGTACCTGAACTCGCCAAACTTGTTCTTGTTCCATTATCTAGTGTCCTTTCCAGAAGAGGCGAGGCTGCAGCAAAGAAAGAACAAGTTCCCTTTTGAGACCCTTAATTTCAGAAGATACTCTGGATGAGCAGGTGTCCACACACTTTTGGACATGCAGTGTATTGGTGATGTGAAAAGAGGCAAGGCTATAATGAGGTTTGGGCACTAAAATAACATCAAAATATACTCTGCAAATGAGCATCGGCAATTAGGCGTGTGTAACTTCGGCACAGGCCTAGTGGTCCAACTGCTGATTACTAAATGTGAGCAGAGTACAAAAGAAAAGTCATTAATTTTTCCACAGGATGTTCGCGCCCAGAAGAACTCTACTGGGGAAAACAACAAAGACTCACACACTTTTATCTTAGGCTGGGCACACTTTTGTAGGACATGACCCTTGAAACAACAGGGATTTGTACATTTTAATTATCCCACTACATTATTTTTATGCTTTTACCCCAGGATGGATATAAATGATATGCCATTTGAAGCTAACTAAATTCAGTGAACAATATCATTACACACTGTTTCTAGTGCAGCTGAAAAGGCTCTGTTGTTAGCTAATGGAATAGACCTAACTCAAAAGAAAAGCTTACACTGATGGATTTAAAAATGACCTTATTACACGCTCAGACAGGAGTTGCCTTTATAAGGAAAAAAAAGAACCCTTTCAGATAGAAAGTCGTGTTTTTCTACTGTTTATCATTGCAATAGTTTCGTAAAGAATGTAAATTATACTGGATGGTTGTATGAAGCTCATAACTTTGCATTTCCACTGGGTGCAGATTATGGTGCTAAAATGCTGTTATTATACATGCAAATCCAAACAAACAGTCTAATCCAAACAAATGTACATCTCATTAAGTGAGCAACTGAAGTACAGTAGACTGAAGCATGGCAAATACTTGGTATTCCATGTGTTAAAGCAGTAATCCCCAACCGTCCTAGAGATCTGCGCTCCTGCCGTGTTTAGCTCCAGCCTGGAGCAGGAACTAGATCTCCAGGATGAGGGCTGGTCCTGGACCAGCATTGCTATGTCTGTTGTAAACATGCCTACTCATGTCTCAATGTGGTGCCACTACAATTTTGAGAGTTTCCAGTTTAGATCCTGCGGAGGTGCAGTGGGTAGCGCTGTTTGAATCCGGGTCCTGTATGTGGAGTTTGCACATGGATTTCCTCTGCTTCCTCCCACGATCCAAAGCCATGTGCATCAGGTGAATTAGGGTTTCTAAACTGTCATATGTGAATGCACCTCAGCACACAGTGTGAACAGCATGTGCAAGTGAAGCAGCAGGCAGCCAGGAGCAGAGCGCCCGGGGAGCAGTGTGGGGGTACCTCAGAGGCGCCACTAGCAGTCCTGGGATTTGAACCCACAACCTTCTGGTCACAGGGCTAAGTCCCTAACCACTAGGCCACCCACGCCCATTGACCCCAGGATAGGCTTACCTGCAACCCCAGTGAGGACTAATCAGTAACAGAAAGTGAGCGAGTTTCCAGTTGAATCCAGTTTGAATTTAGATGATGCATCACTGTAGTGGGAGGACCTTCTGTAAAACTACAAGCAATCTAGGGCAAATTTCAAATGTAGTCTTCATGTAAGTGCATTTCTTTATCACAGGCTGAGGGATGCTGGGTATTACACGCTAAAAAAGGTTAAAGGCTGCAGGATAAAATGGCATTTAACGAGAGCAGCATTACCATTGTTTACTCATTGCCATTGCATACAGTCCCCTGGGTAAGTGAACAAATTAAATATAATTAAAAACCTCCATTTGTGTAAAAACCTCCATTTGTGTAACGAAATGGAGTACAGATCTGCTCTCAGTGATATCCAGGAGTAAAGCAGGAGCTGCAGTAAGTCACAAAGAAGCTAATTGGAGAGTCCTGCTTCATTTTGGCCTCAGTTAACTTGACTGTGTGTAGAATAAAGTAAAGTGTCCATTTGTCATACATGAACACACCACAGCACACAGTGTGAACAGCACAAAACCCAGGTGAAGCTGCAGGCAGCCAGGAACACAGTGCCTGGTGAGCATGTGTGGGGATGGTATCTTGCCCAAGCATACCTCAGAGGTGCCGTTAGCAGTCCTGGGATTCAATCCTAAGACCTCCTGATTGCATGGGCAACTCCCTAACCACCAGACCACCAGCTGCGCCAGATAAAAAGTATTTTTATGGATAAAGGGTCTCTAGATAAAGAACTTGGACAAACATAGTGTTTTTTAAATAATAAAATATAATGTAATATAATATTTTTTCAGATTTTTCTGTTGCCTAAGATGATGAGTGTGTACAACAACAGAACTTGGTCAACTTCACTGCAGTACTCCAAGCCTTCTTATTAGCTTTTTCCTCGCCCGGATGGTCATTTAGTTAGTGTAAAGGCATGGCAGCTGATGTGCTTTGTGTAATGAACTTTGTCTAGAGAAAACGCAGAAAGAGCCATCTGCCAGAGAAGCAGCCTTGTTTGTTAAGCAGCCGAGAGACGATGTTCGTGTTGGGATGTAAAGCACTGTGTAGCACCGTGTCAGTGCAGCTGTTTATACAGTGGAGTATAATGTGAGAAAGTGATCACTGCTTAATCCAAAACGCTCAGTTCTTTATTTAAACATACAATTGGAACTTGGTACGACCAAGAACATTTCATGATGTTCCCCTTAACTTAAGTGTCATTTATTGGCCAAGATATGTTTGATGCCCAAAGTTTCATTTTGCACTAGGGGCTACAAGGCCTCAGATCATCACTTGCTTTAAACCATGTCAGGTGTATTATATTTATATAGTTAGTATTTTTTCATTCATAAGCACCACTGCTGCTATAATGTTTCCTCTACTGTGACTTCTGCTCCATCAGTCCAAGAACTGTGGAAAAGGTCACTACCCTGAGGAACTGACCAAGAACAGCAGATTAGAGCTTGGGTCAGTTCAGGGTTGGGCTTTCCCAGGCTCCCAGGCTACTCTGCAAAAGAGCCAAAACAGAGAAACAAGGGAAATGTCTTGAAATGAAATCTGACAATGAGGTAAGAAAAATTTGCTTACGAAGACTTCTTGAAATGAGCAATAATATCTATTTCTTTACACGGCCCTAAATAACCTAAAACCAGTAAACTGTGCATTTATAACAATTTAAAGTATAAAAACAAAAACAACAAAAATATTTAGCATTCAAGATTTTTTCCATTGATAGGAATACGAAGCAGGGACTCAGTATAAATCTGTTTCT
>JBBPCX010000035.1:3499320-3513850 GCA_037974365.1 Hydrocynus forskahlii
CAACAAAAATATTTAGCATTCAAGATTTTTTCCATTGATAGGAATACGAAGCAGGGACTCAGTATAAATCTGTTTCTCTACATGTCTGTATATATATATATATATATATATTATTATTATTATTATTTTAATTTTATTTTATTATTATTATTTTTTTTTTTTGTGTGTGGTGTAAATGTAAGAAATCCGGTACACAGTGATAAGTCTACACTCAGTCCGGATATTATTGATTTAGATATTCAGTTTCTGTGGTGTGGAACGGTGTGGTCCTCTGCTGACAAGGTTGCCATGGCAATGGAAGCCGGCATGGACGGAGGTATTGCAGGCCCCCGGTTCTAAATCAATGTGTCGACAGTTTTGGCTAAGCCAATATTTTGCAAACGAGGCTCTGGAGAGACAGGCCAGCCAGGACAATGGAGACTGTTTCAAACACTTTCTCCTCCTTCCAGGCTCTAGTTTTAGGATTTGGATGCTTAATTTACTGATCGCTTTTCTTTCTTGAGAGAGTTCTTCTGTGTCAACCCACCTGAGCTCCCTCTCTTGCCTGGACCAATGTCCTTTCTTCAATATTTTAGCCAGAAATCATCTCACTCTATTACTACACTACTGATATAGATATTTCTACAATGTGAGGCAGGTATGTTCTTATTAGTTTATTATTGAACATAGGCGGCAAATGCAAAAAATGCCACTTTCTTTTTTTGCTTTCAATATATTCATTATTAAAGATGAGACTGGTATGCATATGTTTGATGAGGAGAATTATTAGATAAAAGACTTAGTAAAAAAAAAAAGGTGATGCACCAAGAGAGATGACTGAAGTGTCTCCATGTGGGAAAGCAAATATGTCATGGAAATAAATGACCTTTCCCATGATGAGCTGGTAAACAAAGCTCTGAGTCTAAAATAAGCCTTCCTGGATCTGAACTGGTCAGATTGTGTGAAAAGTGGAGGAAAAACAAATACCAAGAAAAAGAGAATAGAACAGTGCACTGAGAACTGAGGGAGACATGATGAGAGGGAGGACCCTTTTTTCTCACCGGTTCTTTTGGTCATTTGTTAGGATTGCAGAAGCAAATAAAATAACATTTCAGCCAAATTTATTCTGTATACTGAGTTGTAGTTACCACAGTCAAGTTGCCAAGATGTTTGATTTGTTTGGCATCCACAGTTTGCCTGGTCAGTTTTGCACTTTGAGGCTGATTAGTTAAGTAACGCAAGCTTTTAGCCGCAAGTTTAGTATTAAGAAAGAATTAAACTAATTCATTTCTCAAATCACATTAAAGCAGATTTTACCAATTATTAAAAATAATTTGCATGGTTTAATAGTTTGCTATGAAATTGCAGAGAAACCATCAAACTCGGCTTTCCTTACAGTGGTGGTGATGGGAAGTCTTTATTGAGTTTTGTCCTTTACACTGTCCTTGATGTATTTTGATGTAAATTTTGGGCCTTTCCTCAAAACTATCCTAAACTGGCTTCTCAGGCATCAGCCAGCGCTGGAGGCTAAAACAATGCTTTAAACAATGTCAGGTTGTATGAAAAGTCATTTCTGATGTTGTGTAACATACTTGTATCTATAAATATGAATAAAAAGTAAGGATTAAGTGGTTACAGAAAATGAATGAATGAATGAATGAATGAAGTTTACATTTGTTGAAGTTGTTTCATTCATTTACTAAGTGAACAGAACTAAGACAGCTGGTGGTCTCCTGGTTTTTGCCAAAAAATTAGGCCTTTGCTCAAAACTATCCTAAACTAGCATTTCAAGCATCAGGCAGCGTCTTCATAACCAGTGTGCAGGTAGTCTCTTTCAGAAGCATTACCCTCATCAGATGTCTGGTTCATATCACCACCACTGTGAACAATTCTAACTCGAGTAGTTCCTCTAGAACAGAGCATTTCATGTCAAATCACTCATAATAACTTTGTCTACATCTAAATGATTTATGCAGAAATGTTGATAATGGATAGAATTTTCCTTCAGGTAGTCTCCAACATGCTTGCTTAGCTTGGTTTTCTGACACTTTTGTCGGTTTTTATATATACATATGTTGCATAGCTAAAAACGATAGTCATAGCCATCCTGAAGCCTGACTTTTGTGCATTTAAGTGTCATGCAGTGTCAGAAAAGACATATACATATAAATAAAACCACCATGACTGGGACAGCCCCAAGTGTGCGGGTTACAGTATCCCTAGAAAACATTGTGCCAAATACAGAAACAGTCCATCCATTTTTAAGGAAGGCTTTTTTAAAAATAAAAAACTAAAAAAACAAAGCAGTCATTTCCACAGTGTGGTTTCAAAATAACCACGGGAATGTGACACGGCAGGATTTATTGCTTTAATCCATCATGAATGATGTCTGCACCCAATTCAGCTCCACAAAAAGCAGTTCGGGATAAAGACATCGTCTCACGACTGGTGGAAAGGAAGACTACTCCAACATTCGTGCAAATCAGTCTTATGGTATTGTTGTTTGGAAGCATCTGTTGTTTCAACACAAATCAACCCCTTCCCTTCCACTCCAAATCTATATTTGACATTTGAATGTTCAACACCTCGTTGAAATTCAACTTCAAATTCGAATTCGAATTCGAATTCAATTTCAATTTCAAACTAATGCCACTCATAACTGAGCAAATCAATACAATGGAATAAATGCTTTCACATCATCATCTTGAACTGGCACAAATCAGATTTTTTTTGCCTTAATCTGACACAAATCTGATCTAGATCAGATACATGTCCATTCTCTGGCCAGGAAACCCTAATGAGAATGGTTAAATTGGAATTCATGTATATTTTAGTTTCTGCCTGTAAACACTGCATTTAAACTTGCGGCCTTTTTTACACCTCCTCCCCTGATCATGAGCAGCTGAGAACTGGTCAGAGCATTTAATCTTTGCCACAACGGCTTGTGTCAGTAGTTCATCCATTCTTTGTTGCCGTTGTTCATGATGAACGTTGTTCATTCACACGATTAGAATGTGCTCATGCAGCAAGGAGTACAGGTTCAGTCTCTCTGGATGTGGTTACTTGCATACACACAAGTAAACCATGAAGACAAAAAGATAGGATCTGAGCAAAACATGGTAACTGAACGATAAGGTTTGTAATATGAATGTAGCTTAGGATGCCATGGCAATCATATTAGAGATGCCAGATGGTCTCCGAATCATGTAAGTATCTGCATATGACTGCTTAAAAAAAAAACAAAAAAAAACACTATTTCAAATGGACATTTGATTATATTTATTGCCTGCTGGAAGGTATTTCTACATTTTATAGATGTTTATGGAAAACATTGGATATTGGCACACAATTCTCACATCAGTGCATCCCTAGAGCATAGTCTTTCTTTGCATTATTGTGAGAAAGTCATCTATTGCAGCACAATCCAGGATGGTATTTGCATCCCATATGCACAGCAGACTTTCCCGCATCACTAACATGAACCTCATTAGCACCAAACAATACAATCCTCCTCATGCCTCATTCTTCATATCCTCCATTTTTTTGGCCGCCGATTTGGCAAAAATCCTCTCCGAGCAAAGAACATATCCGCCCGTGGTGAATGCAAGCAGATGCTATAAATAACCTGGGCTGAGAGAAGGTAGCCATGGTAACATCACAACGAATACAACGGCTAGGGGGCTCTTCAGAAAGCCTGGCTGAAATGGAGAGTGGAAATTGTAAAGCTCAGTCTCACACACACAAACACACATGCACACACACACACACACACACACACTCACACGGATCACCCCTCACCGCGCTCCAGTCTACTGCTATATCCACTGGTGTATCATATCAGTGGACACAGAGGCCATGGGAGCTTGTAGATAAACAGATAGCGGCATCATCTCACCTCTAAAGGGACATCAGGAAGCGTGAGCAGACTGTTTAAAATGTATAATCAGCTGAATGCTCCTGTGCCTGGCTGTTTAGTTTTTTTTTTTTTTATAATTTCAATATTTATGATTAATGAGGAATGGCTTTAAGAGTTAATGATCTGGCACTTTAACCCTGTCTACGCTCCGCCCACAAACCAATCTTCCATAGCAACCTTGCAAGGTTGCACAAGCTTTACTAACCCATGCAAAAATCTGTTTTGTTCCATTGCACTTTCAATCTTCTTTTATTGATTTTCTGTGTATTCTTCTATATATTTCTTCTATTTCTTCTCTATTTTGTATTTTATTCTATTCTGTTTTTTTATTCTATTCCTGTAAATCCCATTGAATGACCCTTATGTATGACACTGTATTAAATAAATAGACTTGACTTGACTAATGTGAAAGGAGTGCACCAATAAAAACGGAAAACAAAATTCATTATTAATCTCAAATGCTATTCATGTAATGAGGCTAACATTATTATGGTGGCAAATTCTTTGCCGCTATTTGCATCCTTTCACGACAACAGTCCAGCTCGGTAGCAAAACATTTTTAATGGGGTAATCAATTTATTTATGTAGCAACTATAAACTAAACGTGATACAGTTTCACCTCAGGCCAGGATTCTAAGATGCTTGTTCAGCTTGGAAGCGGCTGCTGTGAAACAACACATTGGTCAGAGTATGTATAGGGTAGTTCCTAATGATGCAGCAACACACTCAGAGTTCATCATAAAATCATCAAACTCCATTACATTAGTGTATTATTCATTCATTTTCTGAGCCGCTTATCCTTATACAGGCTCCAGGTGCTGGACCCTGTTCCAGCATTCAAAAGCTATGAAAACTTTCACTGGACAAGATGACAGTCCGTCACAAAGCAGACAGACAAACACACTCACACACACACACACACACACACAGTCAGACCAACGTGGCAATTTAGCATCTCCAGTCCGCCTGACATACATTGTTGGACTGTTGGAACCTGGAGATCCCGATGGAGAAATGGGGAGAACATGTACATTACACACAGAAAAGGTCTTGGCAGCCCCAGTCAGGAACAAAACCCAAGCAGTAACCAGTGCAACCCCATGCCCCCATTATTGTATTACATTTACAATAAAATCTGCTTCAAAATCCAGTGTTATTTTCAGCTGTTTCAGTTGTTTCCTCTGTCTTTTTTTCCACATTGTCCACTATTTTGGTGTGGATAGCTCTGCAATTACACTGTGTTCTGGTTTTTGTGTGCAGGCAGTTTTCAGGCATATCTGATACAGGACTGTAATTGGTGGTAAGTCTGTACAGATGCATCCCCAGAGATTTTGTCTGCATCGCTCTCCTTCCCCGCTGGAAGACGCTTGCAAAAGCTGCCTTATCTCCTCCCGTGAGATTACATAGCAGGTCAAACATTTCAGATTTTATTCCTAATGCTCGATATATTCCAAGAAGCAAATAACAACTAACGTACATTTGTTGCTCATTTTGTTAGGGGAAACAAGAGTCCCTCATTCTGTTGCATTAAAAGCAATTACAAGATGAAGTGACTAATTTTTTATAAGCTAATGTGTTCCTCTCTCCAGCCACCAGAGAAATTAAGTCCTAACAGTATTTCAGTGTCCGCTACACAATGCAGTTTACTCAAGTTACCACTTTACTCTCCAGTAAAGCAGACACTATTAGCTTATAGCCACTAATGTCACTTTTATGCAATTGTATTTAACACAATGTCACTGTCAGTACAAAACCTCATCTCCAAAAATGTAACTGTAGAGGAGATGCGACAAACTTTTTACTTGTGAGGTAATGTGAAAAGATTGAGATTGTGAGTTGTTTTGTATCCTGACATATGCATGCAATTTTGCTCCAGTGCACAAAGCAAGCTCCATAAAGACACGGGTAAATGAGTTTGGTGTTGAAGAACTGGACTGGCTGCACAGAGCCCTGACCTCAACCCCATAAAACACCTTTGATAGGAACTGGAAGGAAGATTGCAAGCTCGGCCTTCTCATCTGACCGTATAAATGCTCTACAGAATGAATGGGTACAAATTCCCCACAGAAACTCCAAAATCTTGAGTAAAGCAAGGAATGGGGAAGCTGTTATAGCTGTGAATGGGGGACCAACACAATGTTAAAGTCTATGTATTTGAACGCAATGTCATTTTGGAGTAATGGTCAGGCGTCCCAATACTTTTGTACATATATATATAAATGCTGCTTTTAAGTGGTGTCAGTTGTACTGGGAAAACAAGTTTCCCACTAGGAACCACCACATGAACACCTTTCAGAGACATCGTACACTAAAGTTTCAGTTCTACTGAACTGGCCAAGTTCTAATCAGTTCTATTCTTTAGAATAAAAGCACACAACATTGTACACTGGGTAATTCATGGTAATGGTCATTCTGTACAACATCTATAAACCAGGGTCATATCGAGACTCACTCACAGCTATCTAATAAACTACAACACCTATTTCATGACCTCAACCTTTTTTTTGGTTCCTTCCCACATGGACCATGTGGACATTGACTTTCTCTACTGCTCCACTTGCCCTTGAAGACACCAGAATAATATTGAATTTTGAATCCATCTTTGCAAAAGTTACTAAATCTGAAGTGTTCCACAGACTCTTCAGAGTTCTGAGGTTTACAGATACAATAAACCATTTTGTATGTAAATCATTTCAAAATTTGAACTACTGATACTTTATACATCGCAAAATATATCTTGGCAAGTGAATCATCTAATCAGTATATCTTACATTTCTGACATTATTGAAGTTGTTTCCAGTAATTTGATCTGGTAAAAAGAACAGATCCCAGAAAATGATCTGCCCAGTAGAATTTTATATAGTAACATCTCTTAAAACCAGACAAAAATGCTTGGAAATATGCTCATCATGTCCTTACAATAATCTCAAATTGAGCAGTAGCAGGTTTATCAGCCAGACTGAACACTTGACAGTGTATTTGTTTTTACAGTGTCCCAAGAATCAACATTTGATATCTGATCAAAATTGTTCAGTAATCTAAATAAAATGACATAACAATTACAAACAATAAACATCCAATAAACAAATCATGTACCATTTAATCTGGGTTTAAGAACTCCTCATATCATGAGAAAAATAAGACAATTCTGAGGGCAGATGTTGCACCACTTATCTCCAGCGAGTGTCATGACTGCTGCCATAATTTTTCCAGGCCGTTTCTGAACCACTCAGCTCTACCACGTGATTATATGAGCCCCCAAATGAATTATTATACCACTGTGCATGGGGGGATTGAGGCCAACTTCATTCCCCCAGGACTTCCCACACCATATCACAGCTGGGATGCAAGTGTAGCATGTTTACATTATGTACAGTTTTTTTAGCCAAAGCACCACCCAGGACCCCTTGTCCTATTTATGTGAATTCCCTCTCATCCCACCCCCTTCCTTCCTTACCTATAGCCATCAAAACCTTCATCAGACTAAGGCTAATGAAACACTACGCTGTGAATTAAATAATAGCGCAGGCTTTTGATTTCAGTGCTGCCGGTTCATGAGTCATCCCTGTGCTTCACGTGACAAATGTACCATTCTAATTTATTCCATCATGCCCTGAGGGTAAAATGTAGTGCTGGGTATTGCAGAGGTGAAAGCTCAGTTTAGCTCATACTGTATGTTTTATTTATCATACTGTTGGGATCAACTGGTCAAAATATAAACACAGTTCATACACATGATATATTTTGCAAATGCAATGCTTTGTTTTTACAAAAAAGTGAGATGTGTGAGATATGATTTGCACCTATGTCGTCACTGGCTATAGCTGTTATGTTGTTTCCACTTTGTGCTGCGTTTAATTTAAATCTTATTTTAACTACGCTTTTTGGCTCTAACTGGATATGACTGGGAGGTTGTATCCGTCTGTCCTAACTGATTGTAATTTGGACTCAGTATGTACACTTGCCTTGTGTCCTTTTAGGTATGATGGGGACCTGTACCCTCACTGGTTAATTGTAAGTTTTTTATGTTGGGAGGTTGGGTAATAAAATTTTTAGCCTTGTCATGCAGTATCTAAGGATTACGTTTCACTGTGTCAATAAAGAATACAGTGGCCTTTAACCAGCTATAAAACAAACCACGAAACAGCCCCAGGTTGTATAACTGACTATGGTGTATTAATTGACTATACGCATGAATGACTATGGTCGGGGTATGGCTGGCATGCCTTGATATAACATTAAAGGACCCAGTTAGCTGCTGCACTAATGATGGGCTGTTATTTAATTAACTAATTAAAACACTGTTTGTTGTCCTTGTTACAGATTCCTTTCAAGGCCATTCTATTTGAAGAAATGCTTTTTCCCATTTCACAAAATAATTTAGCGTTTCGCCGGAGCTCCTGGTTGTGCATGTGGCCCCGTGCCTGACTCGATCGCTGGGCTGTTGAAAGGGGGAAAAAATACCAACACTCTCATGAATCTGGCCTCGTTTACCTCCCTGCTTCTGCCAAAGTGGATGAACGACTTTGTGAAAGGGAAGAAAAAAGTGAGAGCTAGAAACGCCGAAAGATACGCCGAAAGAGAGACGGAGGGCAAAAGGAGAGTGAGAAGGAAGTGGCCTCCCGGGGCACTTTCTCAGAACCTGATGACAGCACTTCTCAGGCGGAGACAATGCATGAGCAGAGAGGGCTCACACGTTCACACACAAAACGGCAGCCAGGGCCCCTGCCAATTTATCTGATTAAAATCACAATTTAAATGGGAAGGAGCAGCACTATTAATCTTCATTATGGCAGGAACTCAGTGGAAAAGAGACAAGGCTTTGACAGAGGACTGAACAAACAGCTCCGTATGAGTCATCAGTGCAGATGAACTGCACTCAAAAGCACCGCAACAGAACGAGCTCCGCGTGAAGACAAATCTGCAAGGAACGGCGGCTCAAAAGAAGCAGCAGGTTCATTTAGAATACCACACTGCCACTGAGCAAATGGAATTTGCCATTATGGATGTTTCATAGAGCAATCAGTCACTCCTCCTGCCCATGAAGGGGTCTTCATCAGTGTACAGTACTTACAGCTATTACTCAGCTCAAATGCCTTTTGTAAATGTGCAGTGATACTGAAGCCCACTATTATAGCACATAGGAAGGAACTGCACATGAGCAGTCTTAATGACACTTTATGAACACCGTCTCTGTCGGATCTGTATAGTCGGCCAAAAATAAACTGAAAAGGCTATTACATTGACAAAGTTTGGTCATCAGAATCCAGAGCCATGATATATGATGATAGTAGAGCTGTATTTACAGAAGCATTAGGCCATATTTATCATGAAGTCTTTAAAACCCACATAAAAGACGCAAGACAAAATCTAATGTAACTGTGAACCCATCTTTTATCACTGCGTTTGTTTGATGTCTGGCGTCTACAGCTTTTCCTTTAGCATGTTGAAGCAGATTTAGTTCATGTTTGCCATGGCTAAATGGTTACATATAAGAAAAAAATCGGGCAAAAAATCAAATTTACACAAGTATCCCCTGCCCTGGAGTCAGTCTAACAGCCTCAAGAAAACTGTCCGCTTATAGTCACACGTGAACACACTACAGCACACAGTGTGAACTACTTTCTCTGCAATTAACCCCCTCACCAAGTGAAGCAGGGGGCTGCCACCAACGAGTGGTACCTAGGGGGCAGTGTGTGGTGATGGTCCCTTGCTCAAGGGTACCTCAGTGATGACACTAGCGGTCCGAGGATTCAAACCCACAACCTTCTGATCACAGAAGTGCTGATCAGCAACCAGACCATAATAATAGGAGTACAGAGGAATCAGTACCTTCAGGGAATTTTCTGGTCGCCGCCATCTTGAAATTAAGGCATGATAAGTCGACTGACAAGCATGAACAAGCAGGTAGGATAGGGCAACTTGGTGTCCTCACATTCTGCCATCCTTGCAAGATTTGTCAACTCCTGTGGCACCAACTCTAGTCCACAACTAATGGGAGTATCCACATGACTAATCAGCTGTAGTTCCATTCGTGCTCGTCAGTCGACTTATTGTGCCTTAATTTCAAAATGGTGGCGACTGGAAAATTCCCTGAAGGTACTGTCTGTATAAACTGTCTTTTTAATAAACTATCTGTGCACTTTCAAAGTTCACAATGTCTCGTTTTAAATGTCAGGGCCCTCAGAATTCTAGAAATTAAGTGTGGAGCTACTTTGAGCCTTGTTAATGGTGTAAAAAATGCAATTTATCTGCAATGGCTACATGATGCCCCATGCCCTACCATTATCAGCCTAGTAGAGCCTTGAGGTTAGCATCGGCTAAAAGCGTTATGTTTCAGAATGCGGGGCCCGAATGAAGGTGGGCTACTCAACAAAAGTTCATACTCATTATCATGTTTCAATGCACCCCAGGTCCATTTCACACCAAACTTCTCCTTTAAGTTTCCTGAAACTGCTACCTGCTGGCTTGTGGTAAGTTACATGGTGACTTAAACCGCATTCAAAGGTCGGCTCAACTTCATTGATGGATCTGAAATGTTCTCAAAAGTTTTGCCAATGCCTTTATACAGAAACAGCTTGAGTGACTATTGACTTTAAGTGTCTGTTCACTACATTAGCCTTGTAAGTTAAGAAGCAAAATCTAGACTCCAAACACATGTTGGTTGAAACTGTGTGTTTTTGTGTCAAAGTTTTAATTTTGTTGCTGTTTTGGTAATTGAAAATGCTTTAATATACCAACTGATCTACTTTCAGATTGGTTGTAGCCTCTAGCAACACACTCTGCACTACAAAGCTGTTGAGTTGGTCATTTGCAAAAAAAGGAAAGTGTTGCGGGTTGAGGGCGCATGCAGAGGTTATAAATAATGGAATGTTTACCTCCAGAGCAAATGAATAATGTAATTTCAAACTATTTGCTTTCCTCTGGAGATGTCTGCCACCAAAAGCTCTCTTCCTTTACTGGCTGAGAACTTTCACTGTGTTCTGTGGTTCCCCTTATGGGTGGACTTTTTTTTATATTTATTGTGTACATGTAAACAAGTTATGCAAAAAAATGATACCAAAAAATAATCATTTATGTCAGTTTAAAAGAAAACTTCAGATGTGACGCAACCCAATCTCACGAGTTTTCGTGCAGCCATCACGAAAAAGAATTTAATCAAAATACGTGCTCCGATCACGATTAAGGGCTTTTTTCATGCTAGGACAACGCCTCACTTTTACGTGCTAGGACAACACTACACCTCCCAAAGTATTTTTATGCGCACTGCGTTAAATCACCAGTATCTGCGCTAACTGGTGACTCTTACAGGTTAATGTTAAGGTTAGGGTTAGGGTAAGGTTAAGATCAAGGTTAGGGTTAGGTTAAGGTAAGGAATCAACTCATTATTTCTCTCCTACTGTCCGGGTAGTGAAGCGTTGTCCATTCACGAAAAAGAGAAGCGTTGTCCTAGCACGAAAAAAAGCCCTAAATCATGATCGGAGCATGTTTTTGATTAAATTGTATTTCGTGATGGCTGCACAAAAACTCGTGAGACCGTGCTCTGTGACGAGTAGTCTAATCACTATTTGCCACATCTTCATCATACCATGAAAACTAAATCCACTGTATTTCTGTTTAGAACAGAAAATTTACTTATAAAAAAAATTACTGTTTTTTGGGTGTCACGATTCCATTTTTTCGTGTCTGATACTAATACCAATTTGATACTGTCTTTTACCCTCTCTTCAACTTCAACTGTAAATAACCCAGACAAAATGGACTTTGTCTGGAGGCATTTTGAGTCTGAAATGGATCTCCACATCCTCTATAGTGCACTGTGTAAGTTATAAAACTATGTAAGTTATAAGTTCTTACAACGGTATAGTGCACAATCTATCCATTATGGAATTCTGCGTATGTGGCTGAATCACCACTGACTCTTTATGAGATATACTCTGTTTGGGTGGAGGAGCCTGTATTTTAATTCATGTCCTCATATGTGTATAACATTTTTTGAGATAATTCATTCCTTTTCCAATATCTGATTGTGGCCTGTATTGGGCCAAATACCGGTACAGATCAGGACACCTTAGACTATCCATCCATCCATCCATTACATTTATGGCATTTGCCAGATGCCCTTATACAGAGCAACTTACAATCATTAGTTACAGGTACAGTCCCCCTGGAGCAACTGAGGGTTAAGTGTCTTGCTCATGGACACAGTGGTAGAAACTGGGGGGGGTTTGAACCTCCATCCTTGTGGTCATCGGGTTCACAAGTGTTTTACCCACTGGGCTACTACCACACCTGTTTTACCCTGTTTTATTCATGAGGCTACTAGTAGTGTTTTACCCACTAAGCTACTACCATCTGTTATTCATCAAAGGACAGACACAGATAAAAACTCATGCACACACCTAGGTACAATTTATCAGCATTTCAACTTACATGCATGTCTTTGGACTGTGAGAGAAAACTGGAGTACTCAACAGAAATCCACTTAGAGAACATACATCCCCCACACAGTAAGGACCCTTCACTGCTCCTATCCAACCCAAGACCTTCTTGTTGTCCATTGCACCATCGTGTCGCCCTCCTTAGACTACATAATGCAAATCTGGATCATTGTGGTGTAACTATATAGGTATTAGACAAAACTTTGAAGTATAGTTTTTTAGATCACTGGAGCAACATGGCTAAAAAGCAGTTACTTTCACTTTCTATAATGTTTCTTGGTATTCTTGCGTGATCTGACAATGCTTGCTACTGCTGTTATAACAAATACCTTTACCAAAGAATACACATTTCTCACAAACCAGCATACATTTTCAATACAAGTTCATATAAAAAGTCAATTTGGACCGATTCTGTTGGTCCATTCCTCATGAAATGTTGATAGCATCTGATATTTTGACTTTGAAACATGGAAAGCAATAAAAATAGATATATCTATTAATATAATATATTCTTATGCCAAACAATGCTTTTCTCAAGCATTTGCAGTGGATAGCAAGTTTTCAGCAGAAGATTTATTTCTCAGTAATACACAACAGCCAGACACCGGAGCCAGCAAGTCGCTGCCTAACACCCATGTTAAGTAGTTCAAGTATTGTTTTATGGGGCTGTAGAATGTGCAAGATGCTCAGATGATGTGAATCTCTGACATCTGCGCTTTTCTTGTCACGGTCTAGTAGAAATCAAAGGCAAACAAGACTTCATCTGGCTTCATAATGGGGCTATATTTGGCCTTATAAAGGCACTAAACAATGAAGCCACCACCCTGGGGGCTTAACCTGAATACATCAACACAAACAAGCATGGTCAGGCAGCGGAAGGAAAGCACCTCTGGCTAGCAGAGTGGAGCGGCTGGGTGCTGCACCATCTCCTCCAGTACTGAGACTGCAGCTAACCAGGGTCATTAGCATGGTCTACATTAACATCAGCGCAGTGGATGATCCCTAAAACAACCATTTAAAATGATGCAACCTGCCTTAGTATTTTTGTCCTTCTACAAATGCCTTATAAGGGCCAATCCCCTACATTTTACTTGGATTTTTTCCACTAATGTCCAATTATTATTATTATTATTAGTAGTAGTAGTAGTAGTAGTAGTAGTAGTAGTATTTCCATTCATAATTCACTCAATATGACCACTTCTCAAACTCACTTTATTCTTTAGAATAAGAGGGGTTACTTTTGTTCCGGCACCTTTAAGACTAATATATGCAAATAGACTTTGTTCTGAAGTTGGCCTGTCACTATGAATGGTTTTAAACTGCTATAAAGAATTTAAACTGCAATAAATGGTCATTTTTGCACTCTTGTTTCCAAATATGGACCATATGGACTTATGAATGTATAGTATGTTCCAAAAATATTGAGGAACACTGGGATTTACATGTAATGGGATCGCTAGAGCTGGCAGTTCATAGATGGGCAGTATGACTTGGGCAGTCATAGGAAAAACAGTTTCACTGGTATAGAACATTATGTGGAGCTTATGTAAAAAAAAAGCTGCTACACACCAATATTTTTATAAAGAGAGAAATCCTTAGGGAAATTAAAGTGAATCTTCTGTGACATCACTGCAAAGAAGCTTTTTTGGAGCCTTAATTTTTAAGTGCAGCTCACCTAACAATAAGGAATATTTTAGAAAGTTCACATGCTCCAGCAGCTCAAAGCATGCATTTCAATTTCCTTATTCACTTCATTCCCTCCTAGAAACTGCAGTCCCCTGAGCTCAATTTATGACCAGTATTGAATTTGTACTTGCACTGAGAAGTCCTGTTTCCAGCAGGAGGCTACCTTTTACCTCCTTTTAAATAACCCACAGCAATGGGGTGGGCTAATGCTACCCTCTTAAAAATGCAGGTTCTGAAATGGTTGTATGCTTGGACTGTGGATCTGTGAAAAAACGATGTGGAAGCTCATTAAAACACTCACACATCTAATTTGCAAAAATGGTTCTATACACTGTTTCTGTAAGGCCATGGATGTCAGTGGGATTTGTGACATATAGCCAGAATTCACTTAATAATTTATTTTTTAAAGAATGTGACATGTGGTTTTATGTGTTACATTCAAAATAAAGATGGTCTATCATGAGTTACATTCAAAATAAAGATGGTCTATCATGAGGTAACTATATAT
>JBBPCX010000035.1:3513950-3524275 GCA_037974365.1 Hydrocynus forskahlii
GGTTAAATCAGACACTGGACAGCGACTGAGCTCAACAGCCTCTTTTTATTAAAGGTTTATTCTGTAACAGTTAACACTCACCTTTCACTTGCTCATCAGTAACACCCACACATCGTGCTGCTCCTACACACGCTTTAAATTAAAAATATGGAATTCAATGAAACACACTAATGTAGAAATGCAAAACAATAGATAAATAAAAAACTAAAAAAGAGCACAGTCTGAACGGAACGGTCCGGAAGGCGTCTGGATGTGGCCGCGCCATCTGGTACACTGATTTATATTTAGCTGAATTTATATTTGGATTACTATTACAAAATGTGTATTTTTTCTTAATAATTTAGAAGTGACATGCGTAAAAAAAAAAAAATTGCCACGAAAAAAGCAACAACAAAAAAAAAAGCTTAGAATATTTGCAGGTCCCGCGTTATTGTGGAGATTTTCGCATAAAACTATCAATTTGGTTCTCAGTAAAAAATATGTGTGTGACTGAATCCGGGACTCCTAATCCACGTAAAACCAGGGGGTTACTGTATATTGAATCAGTTTTTATTCTACCGGTTATCCCACTTCCGGTTGAGATTCAAGAATGTGCACATATATAAATATACACTCTTGAATTTGCTCTGGTCTTTCTGATGGTGACAGTCAGACTACGAGGACATCCAAATGTTTTTCGCCTCCTTCTTCCTAAATCAGAAGGACATGGCATGCAAACAGTGGCCCTCATGCATATTCATGATGGCCTGTGATTTAAGGGCAGGGTACTCAAGCAGTGTGTGGCTGTACGGAGGAAGGCAATTTCAAATTCTTTCTTAAGACAGGACAAGTAGGCCATTGAGAGCCTGAGAAACTTTCCACCAGTACCCGCCTCTTTGATGGCCCACTCCATCTATATAGTAAATGTGTACGATTTATATGGTTAGGCTAGACCTAAATAGAAACCGGCTGGGGGTGTGGGGGGGGTACCCAGGCGAGGCGCTTTGGAAAGCACTCAAAGGCAGAGGCAGTGGATCATTTGGGGGTGCATCTCATTGATCAGCACTGCGAGGAAATCAATGCTAATTTTCTTCGTGTGTCTTAGGAGACGCGCATAGGATCAATGGCAAAAAGGGCAAGCAGCCGAGACATGTGTCGACATGCGCTGTCTGAAAAACACAACTTAATCTGAGTCATTCTCCAATCTTTGTGCTTTTTTTTTTTAAAGCAATCAAGAAAGGAATGAATGGTTTGACTTGACTTGAACTATGTACTGACGTAATTGTAATATTCTCTTTTATATTGACTTTTTTTTTACAATATAATTTAGTATAATGCTCCAGAAATGAAATGGAAAGTAAAATATATACATGATCGAAATGGAATATCGCTACTGGAGCAAAAACTCTGTCTAATAACATAAATTTACAGAAGTTAATGAGATATTTAAGGTAAAAATAGTAAAGAAAAACATTTCTTTTTAGTCATTTTGGACCATCTATATGGGTTCCCTCATTATGAAATTTTGGCACCGTGTAAATGGCGGCTAGTGCTGCCAAATTATGATGAAAACAAAACCAGCAACAAAGTTACCATTTGGAGACACGTGATATGGACAGCGATGATATGGAAATCTTGGAAGTTTTACATTTTAGAGATTAAAAACTCAAAATTATAACCAGTGTCAAGTTTCAAGCTTAAAAAAAGAGCTAAACGAGTCTGTGTGACAGTACTGTGAGAGGCCGATTGATTGTAATATTGATGCGGTACGGGGGGCTTGCATAATGCATGGTGAACTGCATGGTTTCAAAGTCAAATCAACCAAGCAGTTTAATAAATACCAAGTTTTATTAAAATGGATCAGAGAGAGCAGTCACTTTTCCAATCAAAGAGTGTTTACATACAGCGCCTCGGGTTGCAGTCAGCCATCTCTTACTGCATACTTACTGACTGTGTGTGTGTGTGTGTGTGTGTGTGTGTCAGTCCGTCTGTGTCTCTGAAGGCATTCGGTGTGAAGCCATGTGCACACACCCTCTTTTTGTAATGGCAATTCCTTCACTGCCCCCCCCCACCCTCTTTATCACCATGGCAACGGGATCCAGTGAGCTGACACTGGCGTCTCTTGGGGCCCAGCCTTGTTCTCCTGCTTGCACACAACACAGCTGTTTCATCCCCCCAACAAAGCAATTAACACACAAGGCCAAACAGGGATTTTCTCCCCCAAATATGGGGGTCTCTCTTTGTCTGCCAGAGGGATTGTAGAGGAGGGGGGGCTATTTTTCTGTGTCATTATCTGGGCTCTGTGGAACTGCCGTAAGCAATCTGCTGTGGATGACTGCATGTTGATACAGTCTGTGAAGGACTCCGAGGCCAGAAATTTCAAGACGAGAAGAGCGGAGGAAAGAACTTGCACCGTCATGCTGCATTTGGTACAATCTAACAGGTTTCTTGCTAAAACAACACAATTTTCTCATCCTCTCTTTAAACCTGTTGATGTAAAACTCCACTTATCACTCTATGACTTACTAATCAAGTCATTTTCAGTGTAGTTACCGAACAATACGTCTCTGGACGTGGACATACAAACAAGATAAAGTAATGATCTAAGGGTGAGTTGCACAAGCCGAGATTAAACTGAGCAGAGTTTAGAGCTAATCCATTTGTTGATCTGTTTGTTTTGTTTGTGTGTCTGATCAATTTGTTGGTTTGTTTTTTTTTAAAGGGACAGTACATAAAAATAAAAAATGGCAACAAATAATTGGATGATTTTATGCATTATTGTGACATCCCCGTCAGCGGCCGCTAGAGGCCGCCATTGCGTACCTTGGATGTGTTGGACTTTTAAGTTGAAATTGTTCCGTGTCTTATTTCTAGTAAGTAGTCACGGCTGGGTTGTGTTAGGTTTGAGTGTTTGTGTTTGCTCATTGGTTCTTGTCTTAGTCCTGTGTGTGTATAAAGGGTTTTTGTTCATGTTTGTGGGTCGGTCCACCAGCACGCACCTCTCACTTTACCTACCTGTATGTGTTAGCTGTTTCTTGTGTTTGGCCCTCGAGCCTTTTTGTTTGGGTCTTGTATTTGTTAATAAAATCTGGAAAAATTATGGAACCTGCGTCTGCGCTTCACTACCTGTGACAATTATATTATATATTATGTTATTTTATATAATATATTTTTCACTGTTTCAATGTTTTCAAGGTTTTATTTTAATAAAGTTATGTTGCATCACTTGAGGCAAGACACTACAGATAGAAATGACCTGTCCTGTCAGTCATTTTTCACAGTGCATGTCCGCTAAGATCTCATTGGTACTTGCAGTTCGGAGACCCAATTTTTTAAATCTGATTTTTCTACATTCAAAACCAAAATTCTCAGCTCACAGAAAAGTACACTAGTTAATTCCTATACATACTGAATTATGGTAAAGAAAGATCTCTACATGTATTAATTAAGATTAACTAATTATTAATTAAAGCCTGGGCTGAAATTCATCTATGAAGGTCAACAGTAAAATAATAATAATAAAACTAAAATAATTTACTAACAAACTATTATTTAAGCCAAGTAAAAGCTTAATCCCATTATGTAAATATCCTCACTCATTACATTCAAATGATCCAAATGGATTTATATCAGTTCCACACACCAGTGCTGTGTGTGTGTGTGTGTGTGTGTGTGTGTGTGTGTGTGTGTGCGCCTGTAGGTGTGTATGACTGTATAGGCACTGTATAATCAGGCCTTGAAATTCATACGTCTGAAGCCGTATTCAGTACAGTGGTTGATAATGAGTTAATTAGCTTAATGCAGTGCAGCACATGATCAGAACAAATACCCCCAGGCTCTGCGGCCCTCTGGGACTTCACTACGCCTGTTCTTCTGCCACAGCTCATGCTGGGACCAGTTTGACATCCAAATCTAAGTCAGTGTGATCCAGCCAACTGGGACAGTGGCATTTTGAGTACAACTGCAGCACTTTCCTCAAAGCACCTGGTAATGAAAATGACTCCAAGCTAAACACCTCCATAAACTCATCCTTCCGTGTCTGACAAGTAATTAGCGGGATATGCAATGACTAATGAATTATGACCATGATATCACCGGGAGGAAGCATGACCTGTCAATCAAAAACACGCAAAGTCATTAATTTATTCCCCATCATTCATTTATTAAAGCAGCACTGCAGAAGGGCATGCAGTAACTCCTTCTTTTGCAAAGCCTACCTTGTTGTGCGTTCAGATCTCTTTTTGCTGACTGAAGTTATTAAGACTTTGGCCTGAATAGCAGAGTGCACAGAGGAAAAAGGGATGTGTTGCATTTGCTTAATTCAAAAAGGTACATCATTTTTACATGAATAAAACATTCTTATAAGCATCAGCATAATTATAGTCAAAAACAACCAAAATGAATGACAAAACTGTTTTGATGCAATATTTATTAGTTTATGCGAAAATCAAGTAAACTAAACGCACGGATTTTGTCACTGTATTACTACAGGACCAGCGGCTTTAAGAGTGTGACGTCAGTTTATACTTAAATAGAGTGCTACAAATGAGTCAGCTGAGGTTGTCACATGTTCCAAATTAGAACTTGGAAAACACATGCAACACTCGGTTCCAGAGTTCACCCTCCTCACCACTAAGGGCACTCTAGATTCTTAAGTTCTGTGTTTCTGTTTAGCCCTATATAATGAAAAAGAACTTTGCGTTGCATTGCTGATTCTTGGTCCTGGGCTCTGTTAACCCATTCACCCGAGCAGAACAGTGGGTGAGGATGGTACCTTGCTAAAGGGTACCTCAGTGGTGCCACTGGCAATCCTGGGATTCAAACCCCTTGGCCTTCCAATCACAGGGGCAACTTCCAAACCATCATGCTTCCAGCTACCCCGGTTGTATCCTTCTAGTCATTTGTGAGTTTGATTTTGATTTGTACTTTAACTCATGCCTCAGAAACTCCTGACCTCGTTTTTTGGCCCTTGCTCTGTTTTGATTGAATTCTTTTTTTCTTTGTCGCCTTGCCTCCATGTTGATGTTTGCCCCTGTCTGACCCTGCCTTGTCTTTGGAGTGTGAAATTGGATTCTTGATGTCATAACTGTTCACAAATGCCAACCTTGAACTGTTTGTACCCGTGAGATTGGATTTTGCTAATAAACCTCTAAGCACAATTGAATCCTCTCCTGGTCAGTCATTACAACACAGAATATAGGAGGAAAACTAACTTGGTGCAAAACAAGGTAAATAAACATAAGGCATATTTAATAAAGCATTCAAAAATAAATGTTTTACTATTTGCATTAACACACAGTGCAACCCAGTGCTGAAGAGAGCAACAATAGATTTGGCTCAGTCTCTTTGTTAGAAATCTTTAGAAAAGTGAAAAATTATGCCAAACATCATATAACTCCCAAACTGAACATAGTTCTTTCAGCTATCTTTAGCATTTATAGAACAGAGTGTATTTATTTATTGTGACTTATTTGAAAAGCATGCATTGTATGTTCACATGTGTGCTAGATAATAGCATAGCTTTTTGGGGGAGGGGGTGGGGGTAGAACATATTTATCGACAGGAGAGGGAGGAATGGAGTTTTTTCATAACAAAAAATAAAAACTTCTTTCTATAAAAATACTTCAGTAATACATATGGAGACTGAAAATTGTTGCTGAAAAAATAATGCTCGTCCACAGTGCAAGTAAGAGTTCTGAATAACTGACCCAGAAAATTAACACAGTGCCAAGCAACCTGTGTGCCAGCCAAGCCCATTCTCCCCTAAATAGCTCATCTTTAGGGTTTTATGTTTGTTTATTTGTTTGTTTTCATAAGTTTTTTTTGCTCTTCTACCACTGTGCTCGAAAATATGTATTGAAAGTATTGTTATGACTCATGGAGGGGACAGAAGACAAACTGTCTCACAGTCAAACCCGATTTAAATAATGTATTTTTCCCCGTCTAAAATGTGTTTACCACCACTTAGAGCTGAAACCTTTACCCGCACTCTCTAACTCCCACTCTCTATGTCTCTCCTCTTTTCCTCGCCTGTCCTCGTTCTGCAGTCTTTCTCCCTCCTCCCTCCATCTCTGTTTTAAAGAGTCCTGGCTCCTCCCTTAACTCAGCACACCTGGCTCTCGTAAAGGGAGGAGCCCCATAATAATAATAATATAACATAGGGGCATGTTATTATTTCACATAAATACTTCAAACTTAGTATGAAGTTAGTTAAAAAAAAAAACATTAACTTCATACAAAGTTCAGAATATTAATACAAAGTGAAGACAGTGAGATGAATTTAACTGAAAGTGTGCCAAACAGCCCATATGAGGACTATGAGGCTAAAGACTCTCACTGAAGTGCGGCTCAAACAGCCACATGTTGGAGCTGAGTGGGAATGATCAACAGCCCCTTAACTAATTGTAGCTTCTGAAATCAAAGGAGCCGGCAATTTAAATGTAATGAATTATTAAGCCATGCGTTCATGCATATTTCACAGCACCAATGAGAGAAATAGAAGTGGAGAATAAGGGCTTAAACTTTAATCTGGATTCAGATTAAACAGCGATGGACTGACCACTTAGTGAGCTAACAGGTTCAGTTTAACCCCTTAAACTCTCAGTCACCTGTACGTCAATGTCTCACTCTGAGGTTGTAGAAGATGCTTGCTTAAAGAAACTATGCTTGTTGATATTTAAGATGCTTTCACTTGTTAGGATATGCTATATGTCCAAAGGTATCCATACACCTATTCTAATTAGTGTATTTAGCTACTTTAAGGTGCATGTATTGCTGATGCATGTGTTCGGTTGCACACACAGTCGTGTATAATCTCCATAGAAAAGCCCTGACAGCAGAATCTGGGCTAGTCATACCTGGACTAAGATCACCATGCCCAATCCCAAATGTTGGCTAGAGGGGTATAAAGCCCTCCAGCATTGATCTGTGTAACAGGACTCCATTCTCTGGAATGATAAAGCTCCATCTAATACCATCATAATACCCTTAATAACTAACATCAGTACCTGGCCACACTAAAACTCTTGTGGCTGAATCCAGTCAGACCCTCACAGCAGCTTTCTAGCATCTAGTGTAAGGTGTTCCCAGAATGGCAGAGGCTGTTACTACTGCAAAGAGAAGACATACTCCTGCTAAACACCTTTGATTTCAGGAGAAATTGGATGAGCAAGTGTCTACAAATTTCTGGACATACAGTTGTACACAAAAATTTAGTTACTTAGGTTGCTTTGGTGCTAACTAATGCATCAAACTGCATTATGCCACTAATACATCTTAGCAACACTGCAATTCTAGCATCAGAAAAAAACATGCTTGTTGTAAAGCTAATTAAAATGTTTCTGCACTGAACATTGTCTAGTGATGACATGCTTACAGCTTCATTGTGTTTTATATATGCAGTATTTTACAATGGCATTGAACATGTCTCAGCCAAATTGGCTAAATCTAGTGACTGCAAACCATGCGAAAGTGGAGCCGGGAGTTGTGGGCCTAAGGGGCTGTTCCTCATATGTTATACATCACATCACATTTGATGCACAATCACAAATAGGCCGTGTGAATCTACAGGTTGGGCTAATTGTAAATCAGCCCGAGCATAGTCGGTTATTATTATTGAAGTTATTACTTAAAGTTATTATATAAGTTATTACTCATAAATCTGTTACTCATAAATCCACAAAATAAATCGGCTTCTAGTCATTAGTCAACAGCAGTTAAAACAATACAGATGCCAGAGGTTCAACACATTTTGGTTGCATTTACTAGTCCATTTATACCAGCTGCCTCTGGGTAAAGTCATGACCTGACTTAATGAAGCCAATTTAATTTCATCATATGCACTTATGTTCTGTTTCGTCTCATATTCCTACATCCTGTAGTTTGTTTTCTCCACACTGTCCTACTTAGCATTAGCAAGCTAAAAAGGTCACCAAAAACGACCTCACTGATTTCCTTCCAAAAAAACCCTCAACAATACTGCCTCAGCGGCAAAGCGGTAACTCTGAGTGGAAATAGGCCGACTCGCATGTCTGTGTGTGTAGACGCTGATTGGATGTGACACTTGTTCCTGCGCCATGCGGTGCCTGTGCTTGTGTGTGTGCATGGCGCTGGAGCTCAGAGAGCGCAGCCCGGCCTGCTGGCGTGGAAACTTCAGCTGTGTACTCGCGTGGATTTGGAAGGAAGCAAATGTGACAGTTGGCCTGAGGAGTTGCGTCACACACTTTCAGAGGCGTACGCAGTCATGCACATGTTTTTTTTTTCTTTGTTTCTTCTTCTGTTTTTTAAGGCTATAATCCTCCTGAGAGCCATAAAAGAATTATTCATTAAACGAAGCTTAATCACATAAACAGGTTGCTAATTTGACAGGAGGTTGACATTATGAGTTCAATCTGTGGGGGATGGGTCTTGTGTTCGCTCACATGGAAAAGGAAACAGATGCAAATTTCATATATCAGCTATTTAAACACTAGGGGGTCTGTAGGTGAGCCCACACTTCCATTACAACTACATTGTGTACACAGTTTCATAGCACTTTCCAAATAACTCACATTGTAGTTATTATGTAATTGGTAATAAATAAATTATTGCATGAGTAATGCAATAAATAATGAATAATACGATTAATAACTGAATAATCAGCCTGGGTTGAAAGTATTTTTGTAGTATTCTGATTCCTTTGCATAACTTGTTTTTCTTTTATCTTAAAATCAGCTGCTTGGTGCCAGCGCAGTATAATCTCACTGGCCTGTACAGTGCATGTGACCTGTGTATTGTAGTAAATATAACAGAGATATCTTATTTACAAGCATGATTGCATGTGCTAATCAGTACATGCATCCTGAATTCATCACATACATACATACTGTTATGCATACTGTAACGTGAGATTCATAAATGAGCACATGCACTTTCAGCAAGGATTTGTGGGTGGATCCACCCTTCAGTTACGTTTCTCTTTAAAACTGGCATAGAAACACTGCCCTCTTCTGGTGACTTGAACAAAGTGGACCGAAATGGGTGTGTGTGTGTATACATATGTGTGTGTATGTGTGGGTGTGTGTGTGTGTGTGAGAGAGAGCGAGAGACAGTGACTGAGAGAGAGAGAGAGAGAGAGAGAGAGAGAGAGAGTGTGGGTGTGTGTGTGTGTGTGTGTGTTTGTAGGATCGCTAGAAAGGTTGGGTTCATTATATAATAATATCATATAATATTATCATATTAAGTTTTAGATAGTGTTCTCTGAGGGCCCACTGTCAGTGCTGGAATCACCCTAACATCGCCTGCTTTTCGTTGCCCCTGTATATGTGTGTGTGTGTGTGTGTGTATGTGTGTGTGTGTGTGTGTGGTTGTGGGGGGTAAGGGAATTGAGGTTGGAATGTTTATAAAGTAAAAATCCTCCTCCAGATTTTCCCACCAGCATCAGAGATGTCCAGGGAAATAAATCTTTGTTTTCTCTGTCTTGTTTCCTGTAGAATCTAAATAGAATATCTATATATCATACACAGAAATGAACTAATGACAACATTCCCTCAGATGGTGCCAGTTCTCTGGGTGATGCAGTTCAGAGGCCCCCTGTTAACACTGTTTTTCTCAATACATTAATCTCGGTTTCTAAAGTAACGTCAAGTAAAGTAAAGTGGCCCCTTACAGTCGTGCATAAACACACCACAGCACATAGTGTGAACAATGTGAAATTCTTTCTCTCTATTTAACCCATTCACCAAGCAAAGCAGGGGGCTGCCACCAACGAGGGGCAGCCAGAGAGCAGTGTGTGGGGACGGTACCTTGCTCAAGGGAACCTCAGTGATGCCACTGGCAGCCCTGAGATTCAAACCCATGACCTTCCAAGCACGGGGCAACTCCGTTTCATTAAATTTTATATGTTCACTTTTAACCACATTTTGAAGTATATTACTGAAGAATGTTCTAATACATTACTCACATCTGGCTATTCAGACAGAAAAAAAAACTATTTTTGTGATAACATACAAACACCTTGCATACCTTTTCCTTGACTTGCCTAAAAACAATGAGGCTTTAATCAGCTGTTTTGTAAAATCCTTTCTCTGGAGGGTCTTCCCAATGAAATACATTTTAACTCTAGCATAATCCAAAGGCTAATTCTCAGAAATATGCAAATGTATGCATATTTAAGTAGCAAACAGCACATAAAACAACCAAAACAATACACATTCATAAGAATATCAGTTATCAGCTGGTAGGGATGCATTATAATATCTGCTGTTTTTTAATACCCTTTTTACCTGTAGTGTCTCGCCTCAATACTGTATTCATAATCATTAAATATGATCATAGGATAATGAGCTGAATTACTTTATTCTCAACTT
>JBBPCX010000035.1:3531504-3560795 GCA_037974365.1 Hydrocynus forskahlii
TAATTAATCGCCACACCATGTAATTAATTAGATCAAAAATTTTAATCGCTTGACAGCACTAATATATATATATATATGTGTGTGTGTGTGTGTGTGTATATATATATATATATTATATGGACGTGAATAATCCATACACACAAACTTATATATTTATATATATGTAATATTTTGTATAGAGTGCAGTTTCTTATCCTATTACGTTGTATTGTTTTTATTCTATTGGTGATGCTGCTTCTACTTTCTTCTCTTGTTCTGTCCACTTTGTTGCTATAACAATGCAAATTTCCCACCCTTGGGACTAATAAAGAGTTAACATATTTTATCCTCAAACAGAAAAGACTCTAAAGATGACACATTTTCACTAGTTGTCTGTGAATTTTGGACCCCATTGAATCTCTAAAAATGCAGCTCAAAAATATCTTAGGACATTCTACAAACCGCTGCAGGACATTGTGTACATTCGGCCTGTGTCATGCCTGTTTCTACCCATAATGCAGTTTGTTGCCCCTGGTATTATTTTCAAGGCTGTGAGGCTGAATGCAGCACTCTAATTGGACGGCTGAGGCGACAGATGACAGTTGGCCCTCCACCACCTGCACCAAACTGCGCCAGCATGTTAACACACATACACACACTCACATTCCCGCTGCCATGCATGCTAATAATTCACCACCAGAGACACAGCGGGAGATCCTGCAGCATTCTCATGCGTCTGTGTTCCCATGTGCAGGACAGATAAACCTGCATTTAAGCGAATATGCTTTCTGATAGAGCATTTTCACTGAAGGTGATTTGTGTAGAACAGACATCAATATTGATTAGAATCTACATTCCAAGAAAAATGGCTAGTCTTTGTGTTTGTTATTAGTAGGAGTGTAAAAATGCATTGATGGTAGCATTGATGGTAGCTTTCAAGTTGCACCCTGTTAGCATTACTTAGGGCCTGTTTTGATTCTCTGCACGGCCTTGGAAGGTTTTACTGGAACTGATTTACAAATAACTTGGTCTGAAAACATCAGTGCTGACACTGACCTCACACTGACGACACACACTGACCATTTCAGACACATCAGATCAACAGTTCAGTCACCCTCTAAGTGAAAACTCAATTTAACTCTTTCAGATGCATAGATGACAATATTATTACCATCATTACTGTGAATTTAATTACTGTGAAACTAAGATGTAAGATGTAGTTGCAAAAAATGACAATGACATGATTTTTCAATGGAAACCTGCGCTCCACAAACCAGTACACTGTAACCACCATGCCTAATACATTAAATAAATATGCAGATAGGGCTGAGCTGAAGCATGGATCCAAGCACAGGCCCTCCCAGTTTAAGGTATTTACCCCTATGGTATTTGAAACTTTGATATTTATGAACATGGTTAAAACATGGCATTTTAAATTATTTTAGATGAATGACATTGTTATGTTGATTATGCTGCATATTTGATTTGTGGTGATTATTTTTCAGTTACTGTATTATCCATGTACAATAAGAAAGAAATGGAAACTTCTGGAACATCTGCATCAGTCTATGAGGTGCATTAGGCGGTCAAGGTTAGTATATTGTCTGCAAGAATAAATGCAGACTCCTCCCTTCTTCTTCTTCTTCTTCTCTCTCTCTCTCTCTCTCTCTCTGTCTCTCTCTCTCTCTCTCTCTCTCTCTCTCTCTCTCTCTCTCTCTCTCTTTCTCTCTCTCTCTCATCCTGCAGGCTAGGCGGAGGACATGCTTTCTGCTTGCTGCCACCCAGTGCCCGACTGATTCCTCTGGAAAGGACCCGACCCGCTGTTCCACAAGGTGAAGCCAACGGTGACAGCGGTGTGGAGACCACCAGAACAGGGGGGAAAAGGAGAGGAGGAACAGGGCGAAAGAGAGAGGGAGAGCAAAGAGAGGAGGCTGCCGTGATGGGCACACCTCTGAGGAGGAAAGCTCCAGCTTGTGAGTGAGTATATCCATTTTCCCTCCTTTGCCGCCTCCAAAAGGGTTGGACATCATGGCCAGGTTGCCATGGCAACAACAGCCAGGGCAACGGGAGGATGATGATGTGGTTGCTGTCTGTCTGCGCTATGGCTTCCTGTGTCTGGATGTGTGTGTGTATGTGTGTGAGTGAGTTAAATGTTGCATGTGATTCCATGTGTCATATCGTGTCATGGTCATTGAGGACACTGGGCTTATAGAAAATGTTCTGTAGGAGCAGCCTACAATAAACTAAATCTTGATTCAGCAGAAGCTGCACTTTAAAGCAGAGGCAGGCTGGAGTGGAGAGTGTCCTGTTTTACACCAAACAAGGGGTGTTGCCTCCTGATTCATCAGAAAGCTATGCTTGACCTGTGTGTTCATTAATGCAGATGTAATGGCCCTTTTCCATTCACCCCAAATGGAGTTGATAATCTACAACATGTAGGGTGTCTGAAATGTTTTTTTTTTTCAGTTTTGCCTTGAAGCTGTGATGCTAATGCGGTTCCTAATGGAATCTTGTGGTTTTTAGCTTTAAGGCATACTTTTATGCATTTGTTTGTCCATTGTCAACTTACTGATCACTTTATAGGCCTACCTAGTATCTATACTTATTGTTCCCTTTCACTGACCATATGGGTGCACTTTGTAGCTTACAGTTACAAACTGTAGTCCAGTAATTTCCTGCATCATTTATCAGCCCCCTTCAACCCATTCATTATTGAACAGGGCCCCTACAGAACCACCAGTGAGCAGGTATTATTCGGGTGGTGACAGTGAAACAGTACAGCGTGGATCTGTAGAGTTTTCTAAACACTTTACTGTCACTGCTGGGCTCAAATAATCAACAACGCAAAAACATCAAGCCAACAGTGTCCTCTGACCAGAACCTGACCCGTTGTGAAGGACTACGGCTCTGGTCATGGAGGGCCAGTGTCTCACAGCTAATTGGTGATTTCCCAGCTAATGTCTTCTACAGACTGTGCAAAACGTCATCAGCCTGTGCTGGTGCTGTGTTAACAGAACAAGGTGACTTGCACTCTGGCAGTCGTGCTTTGAATGTGTGGAGAAAAATGCAAAGAATAGGTGGATTATCGGTGTTCGCGTATTCCTTTATTTCGGTTCCATGGCGTTTGGATTTTGTCGCGTTAATGTTTAAGCCATTTCATGCAGCATTTTTATCGTTTTGTCAGGAGACGTATGTCATAGCAGCACACACACTGTGAGATGGTCATCCTAAATTTCTGACATTGTCAGACAATAATCGCAGACTTTGGTCTTTGGTCTCTGTGACGACAGCCATCTTTGAACCTCTCTCACAGTAAGATGTAGGACCACCGTTTAGGAGCCATTTTAACAATTTTTATGATTGTCATATTTCGTCTGGAAACCCTAAAATCGTACAGTGTATACTGGGCATAAGACACACCTGACTGAACTTAATTAGGTTTAGCAGATGTGTTTCAGCGAGGAAACTACCAAACTGCACTCTGGAACAGAGGTCCACTAACCCAAACTGTGCAACATTAGATGATCTATCATCAATAACTTGACATCTACAAAGTGGACCAACAAAGCATAAAACAGTAGACAATTGGTGGACACCGTATTTAAAAACTCGAGCAGTACTGCTTTGTGTGATCTGCATTTACAACACACACTAACATGCAACTTCCATTTCAGTCTCAGAATCATCTACTATCCAAATGATACACGCTCAGTCATGGTCCTGACCCCTGTAAAAGGGTTAACGAATGATACAGAAACAGATGGGCTACAGTCTGTATTTGTAAAACACAGAGGGAACGTATATTCTGAGTGAAGCTGATGAACAATGATTGTAGATACAGGCTTGGTGTACTAAAAGTGAATGTGTCATACAGTGTCAAAAACCACAGAAGCAGGTCAGTTTGAGACTCATTAACACATTCAGTGCAGCTGTTGACTAAAGTCCCGCAGCAAATGAACATTTAAGAGTGCAGAGACTGACTTGAGTCAATAAATAAACCTTACAAGTCTAACAGAAAGTAGAAACATCTGCTTCTCTTCTCTCAGAGCATCCTGTGAGAAGCACTATAAATAGATCCACTGAAAGGAAAAACATATTTGGACCAGCAAACACATGAATTAGATCTGTTTGGAGACAGATCTAAAGTCGAGACAAGGAAAACAGTGCAGTGAGGGCGAGACATGCTCAGTGCCAGATGCCTAAAAATGGGCATGGCCATGCCCTTCATGATTTTGCAGGGGCTGATTGTTGACAAGCTCAAGGAGAGTCATGCAACTGTGTTCAACCATCTAAACCTATGTGATGAGAAGACAGTAGATGAATGTATGTGCAAAGTCTTTACTGAAGCTTCATGCCCGAGCTCCAAGTCATAAACTGTCATGGTAGGACTTCTTCAGACAGGGTCAATTAGTAAGTCGACAGATTTTATGAGAGATGAAAATGAGACAGAAAAAGAAAACATCAGGTAGTGTGGAAACAAAAGAATAAATGAAAGCACTACATGAACCACTGTCATAATGAAACTTCTCATATGTCTGAAATGGTATCCCTAAGCCTTACGAGTTTGAGCGAATTTGCAGTTTTATATCATTTTCACATTTTCATTACTGTACTTTTACAACAGTACCCAGCCTGTATCATGTAAAACTAAGGTTATGCAATGAAGCTCCTGTGGTGCCAACCAATCAAGCTAGCATTAGTGTAACTCTTATGCTGGCCTAAAGAAAAGTAGCCAAAGAATATAGATATCCTAATAGCCACTTCAGCTCTTGGCTTGTTGACCTCTTCATCTGACCAGTCAATTCTGTCACTTGATTAACCCATTCTTTCCACAGTGATATTTTAAAGTCAGTTGCAACAGTTACACCAATATAAATTCTGAGTTAGGGATAACTGTGGGGGAAAATATTAGATGAATTTTTTTAGAACAACGTACAGAATTTTACTGGATATTTATTACGGCAGCCATCTAAATCTGCTTTATTAAGGTTTGTGCCGGTTTGGTGAGGACCGTGCAGCTGTATCAAACCAAATGTTATCTGAAACATGTACATCATAAATCTAGCACTTAGCTAAGTCCTGTTAGTTCAGTCAGTCACACCAGCGCAGCTGCTGGAGAGCAGCAACAGGTGGCAGGGGAAACCGAGACAGAGGGGAAAGCAGGGAAGACGACGAGGGCCATCCTCCAAGGCCTCTCCGAGCTCCAAGGGCATTACAGTAATTTACAGCTTCCTCTAAAAAAAAAACAGCTGTTTTCAGTCACGTGGCTGTCTCTGGCTCTTTTTGAATTCTTGGCCTTAAGTCTGGAAAAAAATCTCCTCTATTAAAGACTTATGAGCACTCTCAACGTTTCATGCTGAATCAGCATTTTTAACAAGCCCACCTTCGAAGGAGGTTCACCCAGAACTCATAACCATTCAAGGGTTGTATGATGCTTAAGGCTGGACTTTTGCATTTGCAGTGTAAGGTCAGAGGGCTAACACGGCTTCACAAACGTACACTGGAGTTTGCAGTCCGAGCAATGCAGCTGTCGCATTCCTACCTCAACCAAATTAGCACGGTCAGAACCTTAGCAGTGGACAGAACACATGAAAGTATAGTGGAGTGCTAGGCTGTATTATTAAAGTTCAATGACAAAGAGTTTACTAACGAATTATGATATCACAGTATCTGATAGTGGTCAGTTAAGTTTGTTAGGATGTTTTGTATTTTGAAATATTCTTTTAAACAAGCTAAAGCACCTAATACATGGCATACATTTCACTGAAGTAACATTGTTATGTATCAGTGGCACTTTAAGTGAAAATCAATAAAACTATGTGACACAAATCCCACTATACATTTATAGACTGGATAGTGGGGTGGTGGTCACCTAGTGGGTAGGCTACTCTAGACCAAGAGGTCATGGGCTCAAATCCTACCTTCAGCACACCACCACTGGGTTCCTGGGCAAGACCCTTAACCCCAAGTAACTCCAGAGAGACTGTTCCCTATAGTTAGGGAATGGAAGTCACTTATTATTATCGTTTTTCATTTTAAATAATTTAATTACTTTAGTTTTTAATTTTTCTATTTTTCCCATTATTCTTCCCACATTAGTCATTCCCAGTTCTACCTAGGACTCTCCAGACATATGCCAACGTAGACACATATGGCACCATCACATCTTTTCTAAATGCTGTTGGACAGCTCAACAGCTTAGAGGGGAATGCTGTTACATCAGCTAACAGACACCTGCAGTGTCTTGGACTGTGCTGAGCACAGAGAGAGGGAGGGCCATGCTACCCAAGATTTTGCTCTCTTGGACTCTCGACCACAGCTAGCTATGGCAGCTCATGACCCCGTGATGACAGCTGGGATATCATGCAGCCCTAGTGAACTCTACAGTATGATAAAAATTATGTAATTAATACAGCATAGCTGTACTACTAAAAGTGTGCCTTTTGCCCCAATTTAGTGATTGTCAATGCCACCTGCGTAACAGCAGGGAAGGTCAAGGCTAGCAAGTGCATCCTCTGAAACATGTGAAAAGCACCTGCCTCCTTATGAAATGCCTCTACAATAATATCACTGGACAGCTCAATATGCTTGGAGGAGGACACTAATCTCCAATTTTATTGTAGGGACGAAAGGGCTATACTATCCATCCAAACTTGATCTCCAATGCTTAGATGGTTGTGTTGCTCAGGAGACCTTCATCTACATTTCTGAATGAAGTATAATGCCCTTCAGACTTCTGGCCAGGTACTTTGATGTTCAAACCAGTCAAATATCATGTGACCTAATAATTGCAAAGTTCAGATGCATGAGATTCTAGCATAGTTCTGTGCTGCTGATATTTATTACAATATTTTATGACGGAAGGTAGCAGTAAGGCCTAGACTCCCACTTTATAGAGGTCACATGTTCGGAAAGCTAAATTCCCTCATGCCTGATATCAGTCTCATTCACAGAAGAGTTAAATAACAAATTCCCTAGTGGCGGCTACTTCGTGTTTACAATGAGTGCGCAGACATACTACTGAGCCAAGAGTGCTGACAAGGTCCAGAGCAAATCCAGCCATAAACACAGGGTAGGCAAGTATAGAGCAGACTGCATGGGAGAAAGAGCAGAATTAGTGTGTGTCACATTTCCTGGGTCATGCTTCAAATGTGCCCTGCCTGTTAACCCCATTTGGTCACAAAGACAAACTGTTTAGAGAAAGAAAATCCATTCCCAGCACAGGCACTTGATGTGAAAAAACTATCTGCATCAAAACCTGTGGGAACAATATTTTCACAGAAACTTCTCATTGAAGGAAACTTAATTCATTCATTTATAATTTAATGAGTTGTCAGTAACCAACCTCGTGTCTCTGAAATGGTCATTCTGTTGGACCAAGATGGAACTAATGCAGTTTTATTCCATTTTCTGTTATTCCCATCATCATGAAAGGTGCACATGTTGTAAAAGACAGCAAACATTTTCAAATGTAAGAAAAAGGAATAAATGAACACATAACTCCATTATTTGATGCACAAATAATCAATGCTATTTTGTATTTATGTAGCTGCTGTGAATGGCGAGAAATCAATCGGATGTTTAATAGTGTGTGTCATACATCACACGTGGCTTTGTAAATAAGATATGCCAGGGTCTCGCTGCCTCTGTTCGATTGTTTTGGGTTAAACTGCTCGACTGCAATATTTGTACTTCATCGAGGGATTTGTTCTACCATAACCTTATGGCCTGATATCGTATCATGTAGCAAGCTAACATTAAATTAGTCCTTCTATCAGTTCTCCTTCCCAAAATGATTATCACATTTGAGACACAGTCATTGGATTTGTTGTCAGTCATAACCAAGATCCAATTATATCATCCTATCATCCAGGATGTCACCCAAATTAGTTTCTGAACCCATCATCTAATGTTCTTTGCTGCAATAAACACCATGGAAAATGAGCAAGTGCAAAGAAAATCAAGTTAAAGTTGATTCGTGGTGGTAAAGTGTCCTTTGTTTGTGGTCTACAACAGTGCAGCATGGCATAAAAACAGCTTCCACTCTGTTTTTGTGTAAAACACATAGGAATCTGAAATGTTGAAATGTTTATTAGAAATTGAGATCATCCCTGCACTCTCCATGGTTGTCCATCCAAGTGACTATCCATCCAGAGCATGCACACTTCCATTAATCATGAAAACGCTTACATGATTTATAGGTGTAATGAAGGAATAATATGGTAAGTGGACAAAATTATGAGCCCTTGTAAGAGTTGGTTGAATTGGTTGCAAGAGGTGATTGCTGAACTGGTAAATTATGAATGAGTTCTTTACTGGTCTCTTCAGCCAGTTCCTGCTTAATCCTGACCATAGAGTTAAACATAGCTTGTAGCTCTAGTTTATAAAGCACTGCTAGACTCACAAATACTGAAAAAAAATGATGCACTGAAATCTAATCTTTGTTAAGAATTGACCATCTTTCGTGAATAAATAATTCAATGGTTCAGACAGTGCTACTTAAATCTATTAAGCTGTTTAACACACCACTTCACATGCCATAAATAATGCATATTCAATACAATCTGCTATTTAATAGAATTTGATTGAGTGCGAACTTATCAATGTGACAACTTCAAAAAGCCTTTGTTTCAGACACTTTATGAAATATTCATTGTAGTCTGTGGAAGTCTACGTCTTAGTCTGCAACCCTAAAAATAAAACATCTTCAGGCATTAAAAAATGGCATGTGACAAGATGGCCAAAAAGCTATTTTCATGCCAGAGCTTAAAAAAGCACAAGTATCAGCTCGCTAGCTGTGTGTGTTTTGCTTTAAAAGAACTGGAGGCCAGTTCATTCGGTGTTTATTTGGTCTCTAATTCCTAGCTTTTGGACTCTGGCACATCTGGAAGGCATTAGCCTGCCGCGATGGCTCGTGGGATGAGGTCACCGTGCCAGAGTAACAATGTTGCTTTTGTCTGTTATGCCGACCGATGACGTGGTGGTGAGGCCAAGGGCTACAGGCAGGAGGAGAAAACAGCCAATGAGAGAGCAGAAAGGCAAAACATCCAATCAGGGTGAAGGACCAGATCAGCCAATGAGGTAATGAGCTTCAGCTACGAGGCTAATGCAGCTAACAAGTAATGGAAGCTTGTGCACAAGCAGGGGTTAAACTGGGCCGAGGCTATCCAAAACTCATGCTTGGCACATGGGCTTACGCTCTTTTATGTCATCAGAGGCCCCTCAGTCTCACACATCTTCAACTATGTATACATTTTTACACTTTTCTTGTTCTGAATAAATTAATGACTAAAACACATTTTCTTTGTAGCTGTAAAGAACTGAAATGAGAAGAAATCATCAAAACTTTGATATGGATTTCCTTTTTCTTTAAAGTCACTTGTCTGTTTGAGTGGAATATCAAAGCAATTCAAATGACACCATGCAAGCTAATTTGACCATTTTCAAGTCAAATGACAGGATGGGTCTTGGAAGAGAAGGACAATAGCCTTGAGTGGGGGAACTGCCCATTAATTGCTGACATACTTTCAATCACTGAGATGCCTGAGCCTTATAAACTCTGGGTGTATTGGTGGTTGGCAGCCCATCAAGAAAAAGCATTTCAGTGTCCAGAGCAAAGAGTTGTCTCGATTTTTTAAACTTTATTTACAGTTTGTCATATCATATCAGTCAGATTTTGTAGTCCATGCACACACACACACACACACACACACACACATACACAAACACACACACACACACACAAACACACACACACACACACTTTTTTATTTAAAAAAAAAGCAATTAAAATGGGGTTTTCCATTATATGGGCCCTTTAACAACTCTGTGTTTCATTTGCTGCCAGAAACCATATAACCCGAAATAAGATTAATTAACTGAATGCATTTTGGGGCAAGTATGTGATGATTCAGACCTTTAGTGAACATACTACCAATGGGTGTGCCCAGGGGTTAAACTGGGGTTTGTTATGCCGGGCACTGAGGTTTCAGGGATGGCAGGGGTACAGGTGTATGTATGCGTATGCGTGTGTATGTGTGTGTGTGTGTGTGTGTGTGTGTGTGTATGTGTGTGTGTGTGTGTGTTTGTGTATGTGTGTGTGTGTGTGTGTGTGTGTGTGTGTGTGTGTGTGTGTGTGCATGGACTACAAAATCTGACTGATATGATATGACAAACTGTAAATAAAGTTTAAAAAATCGAGACAACTCTTTGCTCTGGACACTGAAATGCTTTTTCTTGATGGGCTGCCAACCACCAATACACCCAGAGTTTATAAGGCTCAGGCATCTCAGTGATTGAAAGTATGTCAGCAATTAATGGGCAGTTCCCCCACTCAAGGCTATTGTCCTTCTCTTCCATACCATAACTCTCCATACCATACAAACAGCACGCAGAAACTAAGATGCAAAAACAGCCCGTTTTGAATTCATGATGTAATAAAAACCAATGCGTTTAAATATGTTTACACATACATAAACATGGGTAGAGATCATTTACATGTATCAGTTTAAAGGCACAGTAATAAAAACAGATTGTTTAATTCTAAGGGACAGAAAGATTGGAAAATGATCATGTAAATTGTTTATTTTTTCACAGTCAAAACCACATTAAAACAAGACCTCAAAAATTAAATGCAAGAGAAATGCAGGACAGCCCTCATAAATATATTGATTTATATGAATTGTCATTGAAGGCCAGCAGGCATATACACTATATGGCCAAAAGTATTGGGGCCCCTGCCTATTATAGTGCCGGGCATCCCTAAACTTTTGTCCATAAAGTGTAGATTTTGTCCATTTACCTTTTAATGGACTTTGACTTCCAAACATATCTTACCTGACCACTATAGTGGGTAAGGGGGAAATTGTATAAATTTTTTTGCCAAATGATCACTTGAAAAATATGTTTGAAATAGCCATTCCTCTGCCATGCTTTCATTTTTCAAAAAACAACAATACAGTGGATGTACAGAAGCCCTGTTAGCATGTGGTGCAGACAGGCAAACCTACTGTACACTGACCTGGCCAAACAGACCAGCCAAGCAATGTTTCAGAGTGGCCTGCTGAATGATTTAGCCCCCGTTCTGCACAGTCGGCAGACTCACTAGTCTTCTGAAGTGTGGGGCTGGAGTGTGTGAGAGCCGTGTGTTCTGTGGCTTTTAGACTATTTCCAGTAGTTACGTGAACAACCAGGAATTTCCTCTCCTCACCAATGATGACTACCACTGCAATTTATGCTCCACCAGCCCGACAGACCTACAACAGATTTTCCACAACAGATTCTGAAGTACGCATATCTGTCTCTGCAGTGAATTGAATCTGATATAGTCTGTACATATATCTATCTATCTATCTATCTATATATATATATATATATATATATATGTACACATTTTCAATGAGTAACTGAATTGTGCAGCTACAGATGGGCTACAGACGGTAATTATATATATCTATCTATCTATCTATCTATATATATATATATATATATATATATGTACACATTTTCAATGAGTAACTGAATTGTGCAGCTACAGATGGGCTACAGACGGTAATTAACTGTAAATAAAAAAAATGCAACTACATGCTATTTTTCTCAATTTTGTCATTTTGTACACCCCCTGTACGTTTGACAATGACTGAGTTGATGTAATTTTTATTTACTGATGAGGAAGCAAGGGGTACATTTAAATGAAACAATATATCACTTTTTTTCAATGAAGTGTTAACACTTTTAAATGACCAGTAGAAATGTAGGAGGGTGTTTTGAGGACTGTCATTTTAAGCAGCATATGCATGACATTCACAGTGAGATCAAGTTTTGCCTTTTTTCATTTCAATTTTTTAGATAATTCACATAGAATAGAAAAAAAATATAACATGAGTAGAGACAACATAACATATGAGTGACAAATCAAACCGCTTCTCTCTGCTCTCTCTTTTGGGACAATTCAGCAGAGTATAAACAAACAAGATATGACAATTTAAAGTATCTCTAAAAAACAAATCATGTGTAAAGAGTTGTATTTGATCAGGATGCAGCAGAGTACAGTTTAAAAGCTTAAAACATTTTGCTATTATGTTTATGAACCTTTGCAGGATCTATAGAAACTGCTTCATTTAAACCCCATTATTAGTTATAGGTATATCACTTCCTGCATCTTTAAAATGTTTAAGGATTACCCATTAAAATCAAGCTTTCAATGACTTATAAATCAGGCTATAGAAAATACAGAAATATTTCAAGAATAAAAAGAGGTGATGTAAAAATGGATTATGACACAAAAACTAAGTATGAATAAAGCGAATGCAAGAAAAGTGAAGGACATGGAGATTTTAAAGAACCTCTAAAATGTAAAGGTTCTATACCAGCAATAACCAAATATCTAAGCTTAGAATAATTTATACATCTTTATATTATATTATATTATATTATATTATATTATATTATATTATACTATATAGGAGTAAATAGGAGACCAAAAGCCAGAATAGAATATACTAATGTATCTCTCTCCCTCTCTCTCTCTCTCTCTCTCTCTCTCTCTTTCTCTCTCTCTCTCTCTCTATCTCATTCTCTCTCTTTATCTCTTCCCTCTATTCATCAGCTAGTACAGAGAGGAGTGGTGACTTGGGAAACGATTGTCTCTCTAGCAAACTCAGGGCCAAAAGCTGGCAGCTAAGGCAGTTGACCTCTCTAGCCTACACAGCAATCAGTTCAACACAGCACTGTTTTCCTCAGGCTCTCTGTGTCTGCCTGACACTGGACTTCACACCAAGCCAATAATTATCCTGCATTTTTAGCATCCCCTCTCACTCTCAGATAATCAGGCAAATGGTTCCTGCCACTCAATTATTAATGCTACATATCACTTAAGGCCAATGTGGGCTTCGGGAGCTCCCGACTCCCTGTCAGCTTTACTTCATCACTTCCGATTACACATGTGGCACATGCTGTGTTTATGTTTTACTCTGTGCCATGCCCGTTTCTACTTACAGTGTGTAAAGCACTGCTCCAGACCACGCCCCAGCTCCAGGGCTACAGGTCAAGTCAAGTAGGGTTGTTGCCATTTCAGCCAAATACACAGTACACAGTGAAATCAACGTTCCTCCCTGACCATGGTGCAACACAAGTGCAACAGGCAGGGTAATATGTGCTTAGATGGCTGATTGTTGACAAATTTCATTAAAAAAAAAAAGCTAGATAAGAAAAATAAATGTTTTAAAGAGTATTTTTTCTCTATCTGATGTATTAGTAATCCTTTACTTGGATCCTACTTCACAATAATGGCATATCCATGCCATCAACATGCAACTGAAGATCTTATATGAAAGTGAAAGTCATACATGAACATACCACAGCACAAAAGTGTGAACAGCATGAAAGTGAATCAGTGGGCAGCCAGGAACACAGCACCCAGGGAGCAGTGTGTGGGGACGGTAGGTTGTTCAAGGTGCTTAGCATGCCGTGAAACATACAGAGTTTGACAGCTTCTGGCAGCATATAACATATATAGCAAGTTTTTGTCATTTCAGCCTTATACACAGTAGGACCATGGTGCAACACATGTGCAATATTCAGGCTAATTGGTGTTTAGATAGGTTGATTTTTGACAATTTTCTTTTTTAAAAAGCAAGATATAAAAACAATTCTCTGTCCGGTGTATTTTTAACAGTTTACTTTTATATGCTGTCATGTGCTGTTATGAGCAGCGGTTTAGCAGCACATAGAATGTGACCTAACCTATCAAGACAGCTTACAACCGTATATATCATATATAGCAGGTTTATTCTTGTTTCAGCCATATGCACAGACCAGTGAAACTGCACAGTATGTACAGCATGTAACCTGAGCTTCGCCATTTTGTCTATCTGTATACTTGTATATGGTTGAGATGACAATCAAGTTCACATTGACTTTGACTTTGACATTCACTTTGAAGGACCATGGTGCAACACAAGCGCAATATGGAGGCTAATATGTGTTTAGACCGTTAATTCCTGACAAATTTATTTTTTAAAAATCAAGATAGGAAAACTGTAATACTTTCTTAAAGCATTTTTTCACCCAATTCTCTATCTGGTGTATTTTTACTTGGACTCGCATTACAACACTGCCATATCCATGCCACAGAAGATGTTATATGCTGTCATAAGCTGTCATGACAAATTGTGTTCTAAAAACATCTGTTGTGACACATTCTGCAGAATGGGACATAACCTGTCATGACATTGAAAGTTGTAGCATCTGTCATGACCACATCCGCCACTGTTAACATAACGGGCATATTCTGCATATGACATCTACCATGACATGTTTATGGCATGGTTATGTCAGTGTTATGTAGCTGGGTTTAAGTAAAGTACACTCAATAACGACAGACAAGTCAAGCTTTCCGATTATTCTTTTCTAAGTTCAAGGAAGCCTACCAAAATTATTGCCTGTGGTAGCAGTTTATGCCAAAGACATGTCAGACAGAGATTGGGTTAAAAAAATGCTGTAATATTTCTTTAATAGCAATGCACTGGCTAATATATTGTAGCTGTCTGCGCAAAATCTTGAGTCTCTATTTTTGTTGCCTCTCATTTTTTGCAACATTTAAATGGTCCAGCTGTTCTTTACATTGCGTTTAAATTTTAATGAGGAGCAGACCAGAAGGAATTGCACAAAATGAGTCTCATTCCATAGGCTTACATTGAAAGTTAAGACCTATTTGTCCTTCTCCTTCTCACTTTTTTGGCGAAACTCTGATGGCGACAGTATGCTTAAATGGGTGACCCTTGTCAGCAAAGTGAAATATTTCTTTTTTGTACAAGTAGCATATGCAAAATTGTCAATTGTTCATGTTCAATATGTTCACAAGTGATGTGGTTAAGTGTTTCCGAGAGCTTGGAGCCGTGCTATTGACTATGGTTCATTATTAGTGAACTACAACAACTGTTATGTGAAGTACTTTTAGATGGTGAGTAACATCAATCTAATAAATATTCGAGGAGTGCTATTACCATCACTGAGTGCTTTGTTATTAAATGCTCAAGCTGTCATTACCATAATAGCATTTGTAGCTGGAGGATGCTATAGAGAGTGCTACTCAGAATCACCTCTACATTCACTAAACCTACACATGTACTGACTGGCTTAAAAGGATTTTTAGTGTCTTCGCTGATTGCAAACTATATGTTTATGTATCTTTGTATAGCTTACACTGAAAATACATAGTAGCAATACATAATTTCTATTACAGTTACAGAAAAAATAGTAACCAGATTATTGATGTGGTATTAATATATTACCAGCAGGCCTACATTAAAACTACTCAACTTACTCCACCAGTCAGCGTTGTCTCTGAAGCTGGCATAGCAACGGCCAATCTGACTGGATGGTTGTGTCTAAGCAACTTACGAAAAAGGTCCAGCTAGTAATTAAAACATTTTTTTCATTATGTTTAATGTCTGACATCTGCAGATAACAGTCCTTTAAATAGCTTTTTAAAAATGGTTCTTTACAGCACCAAAAAAGGTTCTACTATCGTGGCAAAGATAGTAACTTTTTTCAGTTATTTACAGAACTGCACACAGTTACAAATACATGAATATGTCAAATGACGTGATGTGTGCAGCTGGTATAGTGTAGTGATTGACACCACTGTCCTAACGTCTGTGACACAATGACACCCTACAACAATTTTTTTTATACCATCAGTGCTGTCACTTACAACATATTATTTCGTTAAACAGCATTACAGCATTACTGTTTGTCATGTTTAAAGACATCTTATTGAGATAGAACTTTATTTAATTATATATAATCCAAGGGTTACAGAAAGATTATGGTACCTTTCTGTAGTAATTCTTTAGGATTAGGCTACAGGTTACAGTTCTAACACTTTTTAAACTACTAATGTTTTAGTCAGTAATCTGTGCTGAAATTATGTTAAGTAACCCTTCCAAACCCTGGCGATAAGTATTTGGAATGATCAATGAGTATTTTAACAGCATTCCCTAACCATAAAGTAACTTTGCATCGAAAGGAAAAAACATTCCTTGGGTTCCTAAGAATAAAATGAATGATTTTATTCTACTAAATTTTGGAGCATTTCTGTTGGTCCATTTGGCATGAAAATTTGACCCAGCTGGTGTTTTCAAATGATACACAAAAAACTGAAATAATAGAGTAACAAGGTTTTGTTCTGACAGCAATATAACTGGAAGTGATGAAGGCCTACTCAGTTTATTCCATTTAACTGTGTGCATCACGTCCACATAAATAGAACATTGTCTATAATTATTTACCTGGCTGTTTATTTACCTGTGCTATATTAGTCATGTGTGCACACAGGTCAGTTCAGTGCATCACATTGTTCTATTGTATGCATGAATGTATTTGATTCATTTACTTTTTTGACTTCCTCAGTTCAACTCAAGTTTGTCATTATATACACATGCCAGCATACGCCGTATAATGAGAAGTTGGGTCCATTAGTCTGAAGATGCATGATAAACACTGAAAATGACTAGTAGAACGAGGCCTGGGAATAATACAGTGAGAAAAAAGGCAATCCCTTCCTTCTTTTGCTGGGATATGAAGAAAACCCCCACTGTACTCCACTACATTTATGTCAGAATCCTGTCCAGTGCATTTCTGTCTATTCCCCTGAGCTTTCCTCACACACACGCACACACAGCGCTCCAGACTGAGCTGCTCTTAGCTCAGCCTTTTCACCATATAAGGACTTTTTGTATCCCTCCACCGGGGAGAGGCAAACAGGAGGTTGGATGGGGGAAAGGGGCCAGTAGGACCCCCATGCTCCTTCTGCCCGTGGCCCCCCTCCATTTAACGACAGCGGTTGCAAAAAGTAGAACTCAACAAACATACTGAAGCTGTTGAAAGCCAGGCATCAATAGCATTTTTTTTTTCATATTCTCTATAAAAGTGAACTGAGTCACTGTGAAGTTAACCCATTAATCCCCAAGGACATATATGTGGGCCTCACAATTTTCCACTCTCCTAAGTACTCAAATTACACAGTAGATTCATAGTGGATGCTGAATAATAAACAGTAGATACAGAATAATATGTCATTAGAAGAAATAAGAGTTTAATGCTTAGACATTGTGTGTTATTACCTTTGTTTTGCAATACCATTTTGTAAAACTAATTACAGTCAGCTCAGTTTACATTCTGTTTCGATGGCTTTGAGTTTCTGACTTTGTTTCATAGTAAAAAGATGGCAGAAACTCTACAGACCATTGCACACTTAGTCACAATGTCCCATCAAGTTCAAATCAGAGTAAAATATTTCCTCTTGCAAACACAAATGTGATATAAAAGGTTTGAAGCTGCACTGTGGTGATGAAATAATTATGACTGCATAGAAAAACTGCTAATTCAATTTGAGTATTTGAGCATATTTAAGGATCTTAAATTGTCTTTGTTATAATACTCGACCCAGAAATATGCAAAAGTATTAGCTGTTAACACACAAAGAGCAAAAATCATTTCAATCTACTGACGCTTGTGTTACTCATGTGTTAGCAGGTAACAGCTGGAGGTGTTGTACACTGATCGGATGGCTGAATCTGATGAACAAAATAGAGAGCAGCCTTTTCCTCTGTGAATATCCCAGGTGTACGACACACCTCTCTTTTTCCTCTCAGTAGACTCTCTCTCTCTCTCTCGCTCTCTCTTTCTCTCTCTCTTTCTCTCTCCCACTCACAGTCTTTCTGTCTCTCCCACTCTCTCGCTCTGTCTCTCCTCCTCACTTTTTTTTTTTTAATTTTTCCCATTCTCTTTCATTATCTCTCTCATTCCTCTCGCCCTCTCTTTTTCACTGTCTCTCTCTCTCTTTCCCTCTCTCTCTCTGTCTTTCTTTTAGTCTCACTCTCTCGTTAGGTGTGTCGGTGTTGTCTTTCCCTCCACCTTAGTGACAGTGCTGCCTGTCTCCTAGCAGCTCTATGTGAAACATCAGGAGTCTGTCTGTCTGTCTGTCTGCCTGTCTCTCTCTCTCTCTCTCTCTCTCTCTCTCTCTCTCTCTCTCTCTCTCTCTCTCTCTCCCCCTTCTCCCAGCTGCCTATTTTGCTGCACATACATGGCCTGTGACTGCGAGGGAGGGAGGTGGGAGGAGAGAGAGCGAGAGAGTGAGTGAGAGAGAGAGGCAGTCTGGCAGGCACATGGCCAGTGAATGAGAAGAACCTACACTCAGCACACAGTCTTACTGGATTTGAGCTGTGTGCAAGTGTGAGTGTGTGTGTGTGTGTGTGTGTGTGTGTGTGTGTGTGTGTGTGCGTGCGTGTACCTAACCTACTGCCCCCTACACACACACACGCACTGGGACAGCAGATCTGAGACATCTACCTTTGTCTTTCCAGGATGGCTGAGGCCGAACTTCACAAAGAGAGGCTACAAGCTTTGGCGGTAAGTTTATGGCTTTGTTCCTCTATTGTCCCAGGTAACAGTGCTTTGATTGCACTGGCAAAAGTCAGACATTTGCTACTGAGTAGCACGGATTAGACTCTTTTGGAGGTGTCTTTTTGGACAATCTGACATCTACCATACATTAGTCTCTTCTAGAGTTTCCTACTGAACGTCTACACTGGAGATGTTCAGTGGAGAATCATGAATGAGCCTTCTTCAGGACCTCCATATTCAAAGCACCAGCAGAACTGGTGGGCTTGTCAAGTGGGCGCGAGTGACTCTGCACAGGGATTCCATCATGGACAGAGGGAACATGTAGCTCTAAATACCCACCAAACACGTTATGAACCAGAGTCCACCGGTTGTAGCTGAGGGTAGCTGAGAGTAGCTAATTTTGGCAGTATCTACAGGGCTTCAGTGCTCACTGGAGGAGTGAGCAACAGATGGATAACTATTTTGGCTGCGTCTCTAGCATCTTTGTGATTCCATGGTGTACGTATTTCACACAGAGATGGTACAAATGTTGACATGGTCAAGGAGAGTCGTACGCATGAACATGTGAGGCTGTTCAGTAACCTCCAGTTAACCTTTGCAAGACACTTACCAGCAATCAAAACAGAAGCATGCTATTGTTTGAAGTGTTTCTCACTGTAAAAGGTGAAGAAAAGTGTAGACTTTAAACTTTTAATCCATACCTCACTGCATCTATAGGTAGAACAGAAAACATGTTATTAGGACTTGAATCCGATGTTGAGGGTGCAGTTATCTCTTAATAAACGGGAAAACATCCTTGACATATTTTGCTGATTTTGTCATTTCTTGACATTGATCAAAGCCTGAAGCTGTCAGTGCAGAATAGGAACCGAATGCAAATATAAATGTACTTCATGGCATTACTCCCTATGCACCTACATATGCAGTTGCGTAATGACCCTTGAATGGTGTAGCCCAAAAAAAGTAAGAACTCTTGACATGTAAGGGTTAATGAGCACAAGTTCTTGGCAGGGGTTAGCATGCAAGCGCGCTAATGACTTCGGGATGACAACTGCTACACTAAAGGTTAAGTGTGGAGATGGATGGTGCTTCACCGAGACAGAGGAGGTTTGAATAATTGAAGTTGGAGGGTGTCTGCCAGCAGCTCGGTAAATGAACTAAGCACATTTGTGCAGCGTCTGTTCCTGTGCCTGGGCTTTGAGAGTTTACTCCACAGGAGAGGAAGCTGCTCTCTAGAAGAGTGTTCGATGGGACTCATCTGAAAAAAATTTCCCCTGCTTAAGCATGAGTGGCCCACAGCCACCGCTCGAAGCTCGAATCCAGCTGTGGGCAGAACGTCAACAAAAGGAAATGACGTCGATAGCGGAATGATTTGAATCATTACACAGGTTTGGTCTGGTGGCACACTCAAAATTAGAACTCGGACACATGGAAGAGATTATTGTAGGTACAATACTGTGAGCTGGGTGCTCATTTCATGTTCAGCAAAAAAGCAAAAGAGGTAAAATAACTGGTCATTATGTTGTTGTTGGAGGTAATTTTGCAGTAGCTTCAGTTCAGTTATTATAGGCGTCTTTGTCAGATTACATATAAGTATCTATAGTTGGTCAAATAGTCCCAAACAGTCAAGAAGATACAACTGCAAACATAACTATTAGGGTGTCATCAGTAATGACTACAGTAATGATTATCATCAATCACATGGGCTAATGGATGGGCTAACCTTGCAGTAACCAATAACTAATAACACCTATCAAAAGATAATGCACAGCAACACCACTGAGTAATCAAGCTACTACATACTGGTCATATTTAAGTGTACTTGTGGATCATTTCCTACCAGGTATTGCAAACTAACACGATGAAAGGATATTTCACAGCAGCATATGCACTATTTATGAAGTACAGCATGAACATAAGACACAAATGTTGTGTATAACAGCAAGTATGTCTTACCTAAATGTTATAAGGTATCACATTTCTCCATTACAAGCTCCAAATGTTCATAAATAGTTGCTATAACACAACTGCTTAACAATAATACAGAAAATTCCATAAAGGCATTAAGGAAACTCAGCATTATTGCAGTTGTAGAAATCAAACAAAAGCTTGTCCTGAAGCTCATTGTTATTTAATGATATTTTCACAATTTGGCTGCAAGTGTTTAGTGTGGACAAAACATATAAGTCCATATTCATATGTAAATGCAATACCAGTATATTACTTTGAGCATGTCTCATCCAATCAGGTTTTTGAATCAGTCAGACCTGATCATTCCAATTAATACCAAAGACATAGGTTAACCAAGAAAGCATTTGAGGTCAATCTGTCGAAAGGTTTACGTTTCCTGCCTGTCAACTTCACCCCTATCTCAGACTTGAAAATGGCTGCACTTTCACTGTAATCATGAAGGAGAGAAAAAGAATCGCTGTGGACTGATGAGTCTCTTTTCTACATGAGGGGGAAATTAGTCTCATCTTTCTCCTGCCAAAACCATGTGACATGTCCCCAGAAACATGTCGTCATGGCAGCTCTTGCCTCATGCATCATCTCTGCTGATACTGACTGTTGGGTGTTTCACTATATTTAATAATGCATTGGGCGCAGAATAAGTGTCAAGCTGCATGAATCTATCCACAGTATCCACACCCCTATCAGTTCTCATTTTTCACAACCTGTTGGTGATGCAGTCCTCAGTATATAAGAGTCGAAAACAATCAGTTTGTTAACAGCAAGTAAAACAATGTGGATGACCATAATTAAGCCTACTTTTGATTCCTAGGCCACTTTTACCAGCTCCCCTTGATTGTTGTGATAAATTATGTCACTTTTGTGAGTTTAGCAGTACTTCCAGGAGACTCAATAAATTTCAACTGACCAGTTATAAATAAACGCTGCTGCTTTGCTAGTGCATTGTGTCCGTTACAAATTGTTCACAAACCTCAGAAAAACAAGACCTGAGACACACAGCTTTAATATCTAGTTCAAAACTCCTATGAATGACATTAGCCCATGCTGAAACTAGAGGGATATTACCCTCTTTTTCTGTTTATGGCCAGCAGCAGCAAGGTTTAGAGGCGGGCAAATGTTTACTGCATTGTCTTTTCTGACGCCAACTCACTGGAAAACCGTTAAAGTCCCACACACCACTTTTAATGGTGTGTGGCAGCTTGGCTATATTGCTTTCAAGAATGCAGACATCAGCCAAACAGATAAAAACCAACCATTATTAATTCCTCATATTTGTTGCATTTAAACAATACACTCTGGTTAACAAGCAGATCTGAAATTGCCTACTTAATGACGTTGGAAATGCAATTACAGGCATTTCCAGTAGACCACACAGTATGCAGCCTTTTCATATCTCCATTGGCCTTCTGCTTGATCAAGCATCATAAATTATTAAGACATTTCTATGTGTTCTTAGAATGAGTGACCAGCTGATATTAGGTTTCTCTGTGCCAGCCAATGACGTTATCATAAGGAGTAGCCATGGCTGCAGTTTTATTCCACAGAGGCGCTTAACGCAGGGCTGAAACAGACACCTACCACATGTCTGTATTTACACACACCATAAAGCACAATGTTTCATGCTCATTTTTTACCAATGGTGTAGTCAGCAATTCATTTGGAAACTATGGCTTTGTCTCCTTTAACCCTTTCAAACTTCAAGCATTGTTAGCAATGCATTCATGGGTTTTGTCTTTGTGATGTTACATACTGTAAAATGGATCAGCATGTGGAATTGGAGCTCTCACATTACTTATAAAAGAAGCTCCATGTTGGAGATCGATTGGAGACCATTTCTGAGCAAATATATATATTCAGACCACAATTTGGACCAGAAGCATTTAAAATGTATTTGTTTCTTTAGAGATGCAATACATAATCAACAAGAAAGAAAACAGTACAATACACCACACACCCACACACACAGTTCCCCAGCTGGCAGGAGGAAAAACTCTCCAAACCACCCTACCCGGGATGTCTTGTGACTGTGGTGTAGTGTCGCTCTAACGGCTGGCCTGGCAAGCCTCAGAGTCACAAGGAAAACATCAAAACATATACACAAAACAGTACCGTAACAAAACAAAGGAAAAATGATGTAAAACAGAAGTTATTTTGAACACACACCCGCACACAAGAGGAGCTTTCTGTTCACCACCTGGAAAAGCACACAACGCTACACCAGTAAGAGTCCTTGGGCAAAACTCCAAACGCTACATTCACCTACATCTGTAGCGTGATTCAACTGTAGTTACCCTGGATGAGAGTGTAATAATGCATAAATGTATATGCAGTCTGCGACACTAATAAATGGATTTTGGTTGGTTAGTTCCTGTTCTTGGCATTTCAGAATAAATGCCACAACATAACTAAGATAGCAGAAATTAAAAGTAAAGAATGAATGTTTTAGCCATGTCACTAAAAGTTTTCCAAAAGAAAAAGTACAGATTCAGTGCTGAAAGCTGCTATTCATTCTTGTTCCTGTCAGGCCCTCCATCCAACATCTGTTTTATTCCAGCCATTTAGTTAATCTGGGCCTCTTTCGTATCCCATGCACTCTAGAAGAGCAATGAACTGTGGGCTGCTTGAAGTTTGACCAACAGTGGTCGAGCTTCTGAAGCCAACTAAGCCCAAGGTTGTATTTTTGGGGGCAATTCATTTGGCACTGATTACAGTTTGCAGGATTTGTGTGTCTGAGGCACGACTGCACTGCCAACACAAGCTGGCCATGCTTCACTTATGCTTGGGAGCAATATATTGCAGTCTAATTGTATTAGCGTTACATCAGCAGTACGCAGCACTGCAGACAGTATACACAGCATAGCCAATTAATGACGGACTGAAGACTGACAATACCACTGTCAATTGTGCATTTCATATCATGTGCTTCACATTTTGGTGGAGCTAAACCCAGACATATTATTTTTTCTCAAACAATTGTGCATTGTTGGTACCTTCCCCAGTATCGTTAACTCCCGTCTGCAATTTTATTCCACGGGCTTCAAACCACAGCCAGAGCTTCAGCACAGCGCAGGCAGACCAGACTAGTCCTGAGGTTTTCCATCCCTGGCCAGTGAGTGAGGCTATGTCGCTAGCTTCAATAAAAGGAAATTGAAGCGGGTTGCTAATTGTAAAGGACCGGGTGAGGGAAAGTTTGCGTGGGCACCAGTTGGGAAGTCAGAATTTTCCCTGGCGTCTACACGCCTGCAGCAAGCGATTCAGACATATTTACATCAATGACTATGAACGAGCTCGGATCCAACTTTCTGCCGCGCCCCTTAGCACTGATCTTTGGCTAAGAAGGGCAGGGCAGCTATCAGAGGCAAGCTAAAATTAGCAGCCGCTGTTTTAGCCAGCTTGGATGGGCTCCAGCATATTTGAAGGGGGTGGGGTAAAGGCACGGGACCTCCTCGGCTCTCAGGTGGGCTCAGGCCTAGGGGTCAAGGCCCAGCTGCCTGTCTTCCATTACCGCATGACGTGCAAAGGGGGCTAAACTTAAAGCTTGAACCCCCGAGGGTGAAGGATAATGTCTTTGTGTAACTGCTTAGTGCTGTCAAATGTCTGTGGAGCCGTCAACCAAGTGTATAAATGCAGTACTTTTTTAGTATAGCTCATTAGATTAATGCATTCCAGTTTGCCCCTACTGTTCAGATCAAATTCACCACATAGTTGAATATTATTTAATTATCTGCAAGAGTGAAGCTGTTCATTAAGTTTAGATCATGCTTTTGTTCACCTTGTTTAGAGACAAAATCCTACTAGTCTTGTTTAGCTGAAAGCATCCATGCCCACAATGTTCTGGTTTTTTTTTTCAATTGATGTCCATGTATGACATTTCGTGTGGGTTTATGTACCTAAAACTTTTTTCATTTCATTTTTGCACAACTATTTTCCAAACATTCCTAATCCCTTAGAATTTAATAGTCTGTTTTTGCAATTTTGCTTTCTGTGTAAATGACCTCTGTTCAGACTGCCTGCTCTGTATTCCAAATAAAGTTTAAAAATTGCTAACTTTAGTGTGACTGGATGTGGCTGAACTCCTTTAGGCTGAATAGGTGGATGTATTTAAATCCATTGGTTTTTGTGATGTCACAAGAACAAATAAAATAAGATGTCCTGTTTTTGCTGCTTTTCATAAACTGGCAGTAAAGACTAAAACATGAGAAATATTTTTTTAAATGAATAGTGTTTATATACTACATATTACTTATTACTTACATACTACTTATTTTAAAAAGAAATGTCAGTTTTTCATGATATAGGCCCTATAACCGATTGGACAGATTTATAGTTGAAGGTGTAAGAATGTGAGCGCAAAATACATACATATTTAGACCAGCTTGTAAAAGTCACAGACATCTTGTATGCAGTCAGCTGCTCAACACCTGCTACCATCACGTTTAAAAAAAACAAACAAAAAAATTCAAATCATTCGAAGAGTTGGTTTGCTTTGCTCAAAGAGCACTATGACCAAATATTATGTGAAATCATCTTGCATTACCATTAGGTTTGCTTTGTTAATGGGCCAACTGTGATCATTTTAAAGGGTCTATATTATGGAAAATTTAATTTACTTTGGTTTTTTTTTAAATAAAATAGTTTCATGTAGTATGTAAACAGTACTGAAGCTTCAAAAAGTTCCACTGACTCCGCATTTCATACAGTCGGTCAGTAAGTTGCACCAAGAACCTGTTCTGAATCCACTGGTTTAATTCGAAGGGACAAAGACAGGTTGGAATATTGCTATTTTAAAATATATTTATAAATTATATAATTGAACCTCACAGAAAAACAAATAAAATGTTATGGGCAATTCAGTGATCATTTCATCGATAATCAAATTTAATGAATACTTTTATCTCTAGCTCTAAACTTGGCCTTAATAGAAGATATCACAACACAGTTCTTACTGAATGCTCCGAATGCTGGGCGTAGCCTACGCTGATATTGGAGTACACTCAGATTCATAAATAGCACATGAGCACATGAAGCTGTTTGGTGCTCCTCTCTCACATCAGTGCGTGTTCATACTTCTATGCCGAATAATTATAGCATGTGGCTTCGGAGTCATTGAAGGTAATTCCCTTTTGTGGACGACATTCTGACTTTTCTCCACAGAAATGGCTTTTATCAAACCTAAAAGTCTACAGCTGGTCTGAATTGTTTGTTGGGACAGGAAAATTATATTTCAGTTTTTAAAATTTGATAGCCTTCTCCAGGGAGACTAGAACAGTTTTGTTACTGACTGTGCTGATTGGTTGCAATGCGAGGTATTTCAGATGTGCAGGGCATATTACAGTCTTGTTTTAAATGGCAGATTTCAGGCTTCATGTTCAGGAATGGTTACTGGCTTGAGCTGCACCCAGGCCGGATTTTAAAAGTGCAGAGGACAAAACAGCCCCTGTGTGTCAAAATCAAGTACTTCCATAGTGCACCGACCACTTTCCGTAAATGTGTTCAGTAGAATGGAATTCAGTGTACTGTTAATGTTGGATGATGCACTGGAACGTCACATACGGTGTGTATGCAGAGGCCAGAGGCTGCCATATGCAGCAAATATTGAGGAGTCTTTAGAGGCTGCTGGATTTTTTCATTATAAAAAATAAGTTAGATGTCTTTACCCTTCACTTTAGATGTGTTTTTTATATAATATACAGCTAATAATTTCAAAAATGTTTTTTTCGCTAGCTAACATTAATAATGTGATACAGTGACAGAGCCAGATGATACAAGCTTGCAAAAATCCAAGCAGTGGACAGAGAAGTACACAGTGTATAGTGCAGAAGCAGATCATGATTTTAGAGCTAGGTACCACAATTGGATTCCACTAGTATGTTAGCACTAAGCTAATGGCATTGCTTATTAATTTATTTTGGCCATTCTAGATTAACCACAGACATTTGAACCTTGTAACAGATATATTAATGATACTTTATGTGTTTCCAGAGTGACTCCTTCAGTAAAGAGCCCTGGCGTAGTGCTGCTCCATGTATTACCTACTGACTGGATAATTGTGGAAAGTTTCTGTTTGGTCCCATTTCCAACCAAAACTTGAAATAAGAGTAGTCCTACAGTAGTTGCCATGTTTAAATGAATCTATTGAATTAAAAAGTACTCCAAATTACAGACCTGAATTTTTAGTTCCCATAAATCGTTGGGCCTGTTCTGAAGGCCCAGGCTACCCTGAGAGCTCCCCTCTTGTATAGTGGCAGAATACATAAAGAGTCCACCTAGTATGTTGTATAATAAGATAACACCAGAACTATCGTGCAGAGGATTATAGGTGTACTTCTGCCTTCTGAGTTAAAGAAGAAATTCTACGGCAATTTTTGGTCTAGGTACTTGGACCATGAATCATTCCCTATAAGCTGTACATACAATTGAGCTTTATGGTAGCACCGTCGCAGCAACTTGACCTCACACACTCCAGACAAAGGACATGCAGACATCTAATGCTAATGTCATATACTGTAATATTGAGACTTGTAATGCAGTTAAGTCATATGGCAAGAGAATTATAATGCGAATGCTGACTCATGACCAAATATCTTTTGTGTTATTTTTCTCTAAAAATGTTTATGTATAAATGTTACGTCAAACATTTTTCGTCCTCCTGGAGTCTTGGAGTGTTTAGCTCCAACATGTATATAACATGCTGCCCATCCCCCCTTACTTAATGCTGATCCTCGGGACCAGGACTGGTGACCAGGTTAATTTAGTTCATAATGTAGTTTGGCTTCCCTTGCTCTTTTGATTTAAAAAAACAAAACAAAAACTGTAATGTCCAAAAGTTTGTAGACACTTATTCTTTCAACCATTCCTCTGAAATCATGAGAATTAATAGAGACTGTGTCTCCCATTTGTTGAAGTAATAGCTTTTACTTTTCTGAGATAGCTTTCCATTAGATGTCGGAGCATTGCCGTGAGCCACGAGAGCATTAGTGAAGTCAGGTACTGATGTTAGATGTTTAGTCCTGGATCACAAACACCACTCCAAACCATCCCAAAGATACTGGATGGGGCTCCATCACTCAGTTCCACTGCTCTGCAGCCCAGTGCTGAGTAGCTTTGTTTCCCTCAGTTGATGCTTTATGACTTAAATTTCAGTATCTGTCTTATTCTGTTATCAGTCATTTTCTATGGAGATTATAGTAGCTGTGCGTATGCACACTTATTACAGTAGAAGAGGTGTCTGGATACTTTTGGACATCTAGGGTGTTTTAAAGTATCTTGAGTGCTGTTTGCCTCTATGAGCCTTTAATTAGAAAGTCCCAGTGTTTAGCTGCAATCCTTGTGTATAGAATGCTGCACAGATGCGGGCCAGATTTGTTATTCTCTCCTAGATGTAGCCCAAATGCATACCACATGGGTGTAACAGGCTTTCATTTAGTAGCCAAAATATGGAAGTGCTTGAAAAATAACCACTAACGTTGCTTTTCTGCACAGACACTAATCAGCCACTCAGGGAGTGTTTACCTGAACCACTTTACGTTGAGGATATTTCCTTGCTCATTATAATTAGGCTATTTCTTTCTCTCTGTAATTATGCCTGAATAAGCCTGGAGCATGGTTTTAGTTCCCTGCTAAAGATGATGATGATATTGTTGATAAGGTCAACGTAAAAACGTTAATGACCAATACATTGTTAAATGTTATGCTCACAGTAGGATGCTGGTTTCTTCTGGATTACTCAAGTTAGTGGAATAGTCAAGAATGTACTAATGGGTCATTCTTACGATGAAATACTTATTATAAGGTGGTCTTAAAAAAATCCCTTCCAAGATAATGTGGTACCTGCTGTGCCCTCACATAGTGAATATATCGGTATTTGCTGCATTGTGTACAGTTTCAGTGAATTTTCGTTCATCTACCAAACTGTGACGACTGTCAGACTGTGGTAATAATGTGTGTTTAATAACTATAGACATCTAGCATGGCCTAATCAAATATCTAAACTACTTGTTGATACATTCCGCACCTGTGCCATCACTGTTGTTGAATGTCATGGACTTTTTGCTTGTAAAGTGACTGTTGTGTCATCTCTGTTGTTGAATTTGTTCTTGCTTAGATAATGACCTAACTCACAGACCAACCATAACTTGTGGTGTTATGATCTGCTATCATTCACTATGGGTCAAAATCATTGGCTCGGAAAAAGCCTGTAGTATTAAGTAAATGTCTAAAAAATGAAATTTAGAGCAACATGTAAAGAGAGAAGAGTAACACCTATGTGCAGCAAGTATGTGTCTCAGATTGCTCCCTACAAATTGCACTATGTAGAAATTAAAATACAGGTACCTGCATACAAAGAATCACTAGGGATACAGTCATGTATACAGAATTACAAAGTGGAAAAATAGTGCACTACATGGGTAAAGAAACTACACATTTACGACTTACATAGCGTGCTATGGAGGAGGTGACGATCAGCAGATACTCAAGTTTGCAGTATCGGTAACACTATCAGACATGAAAAACATTGTATCATGCCACCTCTAATCAAAACTATCACATAATGCATGTCCTACTACTTTCTCTTCTAACTCCTGACCTGAAGCTCTAATTTCAAGTTCACGACCCCACAAAGACACAAACCGTGCCATCAATATTTAGATGAACACTCCATAAGCCCCCACATTAACAAAGAGCAGAAACATAACAAATAAATAGCCTGCATGTCTAGAGTTTCCGTTCTCATACTGCTTATACTAGGAAAGGCATGTCCGCTCTATTTTAGTCTGTCCACTGAGACGAGTGCTTGTGACTGTGTTGATAAGCAGCCAGTGACGGTTGGCGTTATCATCATCTGTATTGATAGGGTTTTCACTGCAGACAGGTAGGAGTGTTGCAGGCTCCCTGATTCAAATTACAAACACATTCTGCAAAGGGTATATGTA
>JBBPCX010000035.1:3560895-3580519 GCA_037974365.1 Hydrocynus forskahlii
AGAGAGAGAGAGAGAGAGAGAGAGAGAGAGAGAGTAAAGAGAGAGAGAGAAAGATAATCTGATTTACAACTGATTTACATTCTATACAATACATGTTCAGGTTTGTACTTCCAACTTTGTTTCACTTGTTTTTCCAATGGAAAACATTGGAAGTCAATACTTTTTTCTCATTCAAATCATAGTTTTCCTTTTATTTCGCCTGGATAAGAAAAAAATTGAAAGAATTAGAATCCACAGCAATGAACAAGAAACAATTAAGATAACATTACACCATGGTTTTGTTATTGTTAATCAAACTCATTATAAATACTATGACACTGCTGCAGCCATGACAAGGTATTCATACTAACATTGCTGTAGTTTGTCCTCTTCAGGAGTGGAGGGGGGGCTCAGTCATCAGAAATGTCAGCATAGTTGCCAATGGAGGCGACACAGCGTAGGAGTTAACAATGACACATCACAAAACTCACAGTGTGTCATCATACCCAGTATCTCTCAACATCAGTGTGATCTTTCTCTACTCTGACTGGTTGGCTAAGTTCACTCTTTCAAAATGGGTTTCTCAAGTTCTTCAGAGCGATCCCGTAGGGTCCACGATGAACCTTTCAATAGTTCAATGCAATACAGAATTTTCAGTTTAATTTCTCTGTATTTATATCCTTTGTGGAGTTTATTCCACATCTGTGGAATAAACTACTTCTCATGGCCACCAGTATTGAAGAGAGCTGGAGTATCATCATTTGAACCAAAGATGGTTCTTTTATGGCAGCGTTGCTTATTCCTGGTCCTGGTGATCTATTAGCCTGTTTCACAACACACCTGACTCTAATATATTAGCCTGTTTTACAACACATCTGACTCTAATATTCAGATGTTTCTTCATTAACTGGATCAAGTGTGTTAGATTAGGGTTGAAGACGAACTCCACAGGGTAGTAGATTGCCAGGACCAGGGCTGGGCATCCCTGTTCTTTTCCAAGGAACCCATTTGGTACCTTTTATTTTTAAGACTGCTGAATGACCAGTTTTCAGCTGAAGACTTTCCTAGCAGACCTCAGTTGTACTGCAGCCTTCCCCTGAGGTTTCCCACTGAACTGCATTTGTGGCATCTTGGCCAGATTGTTGCTGGCTTTGAACTGGCCTTGGTGAGTCCAGGCAGATGTTTATGTGTGTTAATCTGAGGATTAAATTTAGCTCCATCACAGGCTGTCAACACTGCCTTACAGTTTGGTGCTCACATTGTGGAAAGTTTCATCAGGGGGAGCACAGTTTATAGGGACTGCTGCCAAGAACACCAGCTAGAGATGCTATAGGGAAGCTGCAGTCCCTTGCCAAGATTTACTCCTGCACAATTTGGGTTCGGCTAGGTTCTCATCCTCAAGAGGCTTCTGCAGGTCAGGAATTCAAACCACGGATTTGAGGTATCTTTCTCTCTCTCCAATATATTCCTGTATGCAAGCAGTGCTTTCAGAAAAACCCTCTCGGGTGCTTGTCCGTGAGATTTTGTGTTTTTGGCGGAAAGAGAGAGGGGTTGCTGTACCATTGCAAAGCAGATGTTTTCAATTTGTTCCCAGCAACAAATACTCTTTGTTTAGGCCTCATCCCCTCACTAAGTCCAGCTGACACGACTTTGCCTTGAATATTACCTGCTGTCATGCACAGCCTCCTTCCCTCAATTCAATGCAGATGCAGCATTCTGTCTGGAAATTAGCTATGGCTAAATTGCCAGTGACATCATCCCTGGCCTGTATCACGGCCAGCAATGTCTATGACTAGTCTTGCTTAGGAGGCCAATATCAATACTGGTTTCACTGCAATATTTCTGGAGTGTTAGAATCAGTTATAATAAATTTGAATCAGAATCAAAAAACTGTATTGAATTGCATGTTATGACTCAGTCACACAGAGACACAATGATAAGAACAATATAACTATGAAGTCTAAATAAATCCAGAAAATACTCAGTATGAAATACACAAATGCTGGTGTCTAAATACTATAGATAAGTAACTTACAGTTAAGTGAATTATTAGTAAAACAAATGGTGGTTATGAGTATGATATTGCTCAAATTATGATAATATGGAATAAAAGTTATTCTTACGTTTGCCCATAATTCAGTTCTGAAGCTATTGTATTGTCTGTATTTAACTGCTGATTGAAGTTCTTTTAGTTCCTCGATGTGCATGTCCACAGCGCAGAGTAGTTTTAAATAATTTTGAATTGTACTAAAAGAATCTAATTAAATTTACGATTAAGCATTGGGTAAAGAATGTTAATCGAGCTAAACTGTTGTCAGAGATTTACACCCTTGGTGTTGCAGGTCTGTATTCCAATCCCGGTTTCAGTATGTGTGAGCAAGCTTGGCAAGCTATAGACTAGCCATTAGTGCTGGGTTGGGTGTGGAGACTTCTGCCATTCCACAGTGCAGTTTACTGAACACGTGGTGAGGAATGCACCGCCAAGGTAATTATAGCTGCTTGGTCAGAACGCAAGCATGAGAGACAGCTGATGGATAGTAGTGGTGTTTGTTGATGAGACGCACAGTAAACACGCCTGTTTTTCATAATTAACTGTGCTGGACATGAACATTGTTTTCAAATTTATTTCCATTCAGAATGCAGCACAAATTTTATAATATGGCCTCCATATTATAAAATTTCCTCTGGGATCAATAAAGTCTTCAATTTGGTCTTCAATTTCTTACACTCTGCAATTTCCACTTCTGTGGCTACTTCAGGGTCTGTCACATGACCAACCGTATTTATTCATTTCTTGTTTATTTACTGGTTTGTTTGTTTTCAAATCTGCATTATATTCTAAACTAAAAAAGACATGTACTGCAAATGGATGTTCTGACCTCCTACAGTCCTATGCAAACCAGTCTAATGTTGTTGGGGTTTTTTTTGTTTGTTTTGAAGCAAATGTATTAATAGAGAGCATCAACTCACTGTAAAAACAGCCTCTACTCTTCTCCAACATCAGATGCTGTAACATTGCTGTAAGATTTTGATTGCATTTGGCCACAAGAGCATCAGGTACTGATGTTGGATGATTCATTCTGCATCACGGCCTTGGGCCTGTCCAAGAACATCAATAGTGTTTGACAACTCTACCCCTTATAACACATCACCTGAAGAGTATCGTGATCATATTTATGGTAGTGAGCAAAAGCTGGTGTGGCATAACATAAAATTCTACCTGTGGCAATAGAATTTTGGACAAGTCTATAGAGGAAACAGGACTGAAGCCTCAGGTTTCACAAAAAGACCCAACGTTTACGTTGCCTCTGAAGAGCCAACGTTTACACTGCCTCTGCCAAGCTGGTAATCATGAGATGGAGTTTATAACTTGAGAATTAAACACACCTCAGATGTGTCTGTTTGGACAGGGAGAGTTTGCATTGAGCCAGGAAAGTTCCAGGATCTGTCATGTGAACTATGAATCAATGCAGAGACAGACTACTACTTCTAGACAAAGTTCTCAACCCTTTAAATTCTCAGGCTTTTTTAAATCCCAAGGTTTAGTATTCAGCAGTGGACAACAAAACCGAGTTATTATTAGTTTAGAAGAGTAAAGAGCGAAAGCCTGTTCCTGTTGGCTGGTTTTGGCCATTTAATGCTGGTGTGATTGTTATTCACAGCTACACTATTGCATCAGAGTTGGGCTGTGTGTGTGTTTGTGTGTGTGTGTGTGTGTGTGTGTGTGTGTGTGTGTGTGTAGGTGGTATGTCCTTGATGTCTTTTTCAGGTGTGAATAATTAACAGGAGACGGTCTTAAATAATGCTGGCTTTCCTTGTACCGCTATCTTTCATATATCTATTTCTAAACCAGGAACTCTTTATATCTACTGTTCCAGTCTGAAGCAGTTCTCTGCTTTACCTCATGTAACATCATTCACTCTTGAGGAACAGCGTACATAAAAGCCAATTTTTAGGTCGACGTTTTGCTCCCTGCTAACATCTGGATTCCATATTAGTGCACATTCTGCATGAACGCACAGGGAAGTACGTACTCCAGTCCTGCAGCTCAGGCTGGAATGCGGCCGTGAATCTGTGTCAACGCTGACTTTGGTATTTGTTCAGTTGGTGGAGAACCAGAACGGCCTACACATGTGGCATATTGCTTTACCGGACCTTTTTTGAAGTTACTTGGAGGACAGGAAGTCAATCATCTGTGATGTATACCGGCTACATCTGTCGAACATACCACTCATTCAACTTTTATAGGTCTCGACCTCTTTATAGTCCGTGAATATTGTGATGAGAATGATTATCAAGCAGTCTTTGTTTACACTTGTTTTTTGGTTGTATTCTATTGCATCATGTGCGTGATAAAAACGAGTTAAATGAGAACTTGACCCTTTCAGTACATAATGTGAAATATATAAATCAAATATATAAATAATTAATTTGCAAAAATGATTAGTCTTCTTTGATCTGCCAAATTATGTAAATTAGGATGTTATGAGAGTGAAAAAGGGATGTATGAACAGCTCTTTAGAGTTTCAGGGATTAAAAAATATATATATGTTATACAACTTTTAACCATATAAGCTTGCACATGGGCAATATCTCTGGTGCAATATGTATTATTCAATGTTTGCTGCTACAAGGCATGTGAAGATACCCACCATGTACATACATATATATTTATATATACACACAAACTTATATATTTATATTTTTTTGTAAATTGTACAGTTATTTTTATATTATTATATTGTACTGTTTTTATTTCTATTGGTAATGCTGATTCTACTTTCTTCTTTTGTACGCTACACTTTGCTACAGCAAATTTCACACCCGTGGGACCAATAAAGGATTATCTTATCTTATGTCTCAGACATTCGAAAAAGTAATTCATGAATGAGCTTATCTCCCAGTGCCGCATTACTGACTTCCTGTCCTTATTTGTTTGTTGACGTCAGTTCAGTCACATCCCCATATGCAAACCACAGATTCTCATCTGAAATCAGGTCCCACCAAAGAGAGAGAACGGGAGAAGAAAACATGTGGGTTCCAGTCCTGAAGGGTCCCATTTGAGGTTGCCCTCATCTGACTGGCTTGCGGTCTGAAAGGAAGCAATACCACTGATTTGGTCAGGAAGGCAGGATATGATGAGTATTACATAAACTGTCCTGGGACTGACTTTATATCGCCTTTCAGGATGTTCCTGATATCATCCTGCTATCTCTCAGAGATACTGAATGACTGTGTGCGTCAACTCTGTGACCACCATGGTCATGTTTACTCAAAACAAGCATTTGTATCTGTTTGGACACATTAGGAAAAATACATTGATGCCTCATTGCATATGTAAGATCATTTAACTCAGTCAAAAGGTCTAATAAACAACACACTGCTGCTCCTGTAAAAGCCTCTTATCCAGAATGATTTAAAGGAGAAGACAAAAACATACGTGAAGGTCTCAGTTAATGGAAAATAGTTTTAAAAGAAAAAGTTTAAAAATATGCTATTTACTCCCTTTTCTATATGGGCTGTATGGTAAAACCATGTTGTAAAAGCAGCCTGATCTGAATTGATTCTTTCAGCGATGTCACAAAAACCCATACGCTTTCATATGCCCACCTAATCAATCTACAGCAGTTTAGTTTCACCCTCTTGCGATAAAGATTTAACTGCTGCTTGCGATGCAGTTTACAGCAAACATACACACGCTACCATGTTGGTGTTATTGCTGTACTGGGAATTATCCACCACTCAAATAATACTTGGTTCTATGGGGGTCCTGGATATTAAAAACTGTAAACAGATGGTTTACAGTTTTTTAATATGGAACTATAAATTGCACATATACAGTATGGTCAATGGAAGTGATAAAATGGACAATGAGTGAAGATACAAAAGGGGAAATTAATGAAGTGACAGAAGCAAATAGTTCTGTACAGTACAGCGCTAGACAACCTATAAAGCTATATGCGAAACAACCAATAAACAGCTAACTATATATCTGACCAGTGACATTAAACTTTTTTCAGGAGAAACGAAAAAGGCAAGCTGAGATTGAGGATAAAAGGAGACAACTAGATGACCTTGTCCTGCAACTTCAACATCTCAAGGTAAGAAACCCTTAACGACCCTTCTGAAAGTGTTCAGTTCTGACTGTGGAGCATTTAAACAGAAGCCCTGACAGTGATAATAGACTGAACCAGTGATGATATACTGTGTGTGTGTAAGCACTGGCTGGCTTGGACTGACACACAGTCTTAGTGCTCTGGATTGTTGTTTGAAAGAGTGTCATTTTAAAATGTTTTCTTTCTTATTCTGTTATCTTTAATTTATTGCTCCTTGGGCCCTTACATGGAGTCACTGAAATTCCTCTTAGTCACCTGAATTGGCATGATTCTAAAATTAGTATACTGATTTGATTCCATAATGACAGTCATTTTGTTTTCATTTTTTAATTGTGAAGTCATGGTTCAGTCAAAAAATGAAATAAAAGTATTTATATGTATATGGTCTGCTATGACATCCAGGAAAACCCCAAGGAATTGGTTTCTGTAGTTTTTCCAGATGCAGCGGAATGCCATTTTCTGTCTTCCAACACCACTGCCAATATTGAAACCATGCTAATATCATTTTCTTCAAAAACTTCAAAATGTCCTGTGAACTGCTGCTAATCCGTGGATCATTACATGGAGTCAATGAGATTCCTTTCCTGTTTACATTTATCTCAGTTGGCGTGATTCCTCACTCTAAGATAAGATGAAATTACAACTGAAATGCTTCTCTATACTTAGAAGTGCCAAAAGCTCACAGGTCTACAAACATCTCTGACCTTCAGGAATGTTTAGTGCGTTATCACATAGACGGGGGTTTGCCTCATTTAGACAGAATAGCTCTGTGGCGTAATTGCTCACATTTCATGCTAGTTGCGTTTCACAAAAACAAATGTGGCCAGCTTTTGAGGAACTCTGAAAAGAGTTTTTGTTCTCCAGCTCTCTTGAGAAAAGACAACTTTAGGGGGAAAGACGCACTTGTTCCCAGAGACCAGGGCAGAGCCGATAAAGCCTGGGCCTGGGGGACACTGCTAAAGCCTACATTAGCACACTGGGGGAGACGCAGAACAAACAGCAAAGGTTTACTAAGAATACATGAATGAACTGGAGCTAGCATACCTCAGCTAGCAGCCTTCTGACACCCACAAACACGGCCAGGAACAAATGAACTGAGCTGTACGGTCGTATATTTACAGGAACATACAGATTTTTTAGGAAGGCTGGATGAAGTGAATGAAGAGTCGGGCTGGAAAAGAAGCACAGTTCCAGGAAATGGAATGTTGATTTAGCAGTGGGTGTTAACAGAGACTGAGCCAAACTCACTGGAAAATAGTCAGTAAATGAGCAATTTCTGATTTGAAAGCATTGATATTTGGTGCAGTTCATTTCTGTTGGAGTGATGAAAATTCTAAATGAACTTTAAAGTAAATGGATATGTTTTACATCCAATATATTAATTTGTTCTGGTGTACTTGGAGAGGCCACAGGACCTGATACTGTCTTAATTTCCACGTAAAGTCAAATATATTGAAGGGCTTGATTTCAGCAATGGTAATTATTGAAAGTAAATCCAAGGGGAGTACCCCAAGTTGAATGCTAAAGTGTCAAGACCTCCGGTCAAACAGATTTTCTACAGGTGATGTTAACTCATCACCTGCAGAGAACAAATTTAAATGTGTTATTATGTTAAAAAAATTAGGGCAGAATTTCTATTTATTTATTGAATGTTGGGGGGGGGGGGGGGTTCCCAGTCCCAGAATCAGAAAACTTTCTTGATCCCACAGGAAATTACACATTACAACTGCACGGACGCAAAGAGACAAAGAGACAAGAACCGTCTAAAATATTTTAAAAAACAATATAACATAATAATAATAATAATATAACAATGTAAATATAAAAAATAAAGCTAGTAAAATTTGAAGAAAAGACAAGACACAGAGCAGTTGCGGTTGCAAGATCGCACCTGCGCCCTACGGTGTGTCAAATCCAGCAGATAAAGAGTAACTGTGAATTAAAGTGTGTAGAAATGTGTTCCCTGTAGAGAATGTGTACTTTCTTTCACTGGCTTTCAATTTCTGCACATAAATGTACCTCCAAGTCCTCCTCATTATTATGTAGCTTAAGTTGTTTACAATTCTTTCACACAAAACATTCACATTACCAGTTACAGGCCATATTCCTGGACACAGTACCAGAAGCAGGATCTAAACCATGCTGCTTCGTAAACATTATGCAACATTTATTCACATTAGAAGACCCTTTAAAATGCTTTATGGGTCAAATCATCCAGCAGGGTCTTCTTACAGCGAGCGAGCAGGCAGCGCTGAAATCTCAGCTGCTGCGCTCTGCTTGCTGCAGCATACCTTCAACAGCTTGTGAAATGGTCAGGAGCATTCCTGCATTCTCAGAGTTCACACTCAGCGTGAGGGCGGCGGAAAGGTCACAAGGGCCTTCACGAGTCCAGCAATAACACCCCACCCCTCAAAACCCCGCCAACAAACCGAAGAACCTGCTTCCTACAGCACCTATTTTCTGTGTTAAATTGATCGGAATGCATTTCATATCTGAGGTGACATGTCTGGGGGTGAAGTGTAGTAAGCCAAACTAAAGAAAGCCGAAAGCTTTCTGTGATGAGAGACTACATGCATGGGCAGGTCAGAAAGGTGTGCAACTCTGGATTGAAATGGAAAAATGGAAATGGTAAAAAAATATTTTAAAACATGGATTATGGCAGATATTGGTATGACGTGCTCAAGTGATTTCGACTGACGGAATACAGATTTGATTCAAATTAAACTATTATTTTGCTTGTCTATATTATTTTAAATTCACTATTTTAAATGTTCAACCCAAAAATCTTATTTACAACAGTACGTTTTCTTGGCTTCAAATGTATTTGATCTTGTGTGACATCCAGGGAAGCTTCTCTGCTTTTGCATGAAGACGGCACAATAGCACTGACACCACTATTAAGACTTTTAGCATTAGCCAATATTAGCCAAAATCGAATACTTTTTCTTCGAAAATGTTAAAATGAGGAATTTAAATCAAAGCACATCTACCTAAAGGAAGAAACTCACAGCTCACAACATGACATTACACTGTGAGTGTGTTTACAGTTTCGGGTTACATTTGCTACAGGACTGAATCGGATTCACTTTTTTCGTGTCAAAGTATCCAGTCTGGCTTTTTGTACTGATATCAGCCCGATACTGGTGACTATCAATACCAATCTGTCATCTCTAGACTTACAAGGATGTACAAGTCTAATGTAGCAAACAATGCATGCATCACACACTCACCTTGCTTAAACTAAAACTTGAACTTCACAGGTCAAGAAGTAAAACTGACTGAACAAATAAAATAAGTGTATTTAATCAAAGATTATTTGACTAATCTTCAACTGTACAACTGATGCTACTTTGTTGTGCATTTTCTTTCCGAGTTTAAATCACTGTAATTATGTGCATCACTATTTGCATTATTATCTTGCTTTGATGTGCAATACCGTGCAATTTTATTACTGGGTGCTAAAACATTATCATCATAGGCAATATATTATTATGTGCTTTAGTCTTACCGTGTGCAATTTCATGTGAAATTTTGTAAATGGGTGCTAAATCATTTCGTCATGTCCAATATCTTATTATTGTCATGTGTAATAGTTTTACCATGTGAATATCACTACGTCAATAAGTAATATGTCAATATTACTTATATACTACTGATCTCTGCTATGTGAAATAACATCCTCCTAACCACAATTTGTGTTATTAGTAATTCACTTAACTGTAAATTATTTATCTATAGTATTTATACCCTAGCTTTTTATGTATACATCATCTATTTCATATTGAGGTTTTTCTGCAGGTTTGTATTGGATTTATGTTAAACTTTATATTTTGTATTGTTCTTGTCTCTGTGTCTCTGTGTGTCTGTGCAGTCAAAACATAAGCAATTTCCTCCATGATCAATAAAGTTTTCTGACTCTGATACTGCTACTGATACTACTTGTTACAAAAAGAAGTTCGTCACGTTGAATTGGTTAAATATGTTTTGGCCTGATTGAACAAAATCAAATGTGAACCACAATTTGTCTCCTCTAGTCCAAAGCCACGAGGGAGAGGTGGCTTCTGCAAGGAACTCCAGCAGGACCTCAAGAGGATACCGAGGGCCAGAGGAAGCAGATTGAGCAGGATGAGCTTAATGTGAAGAAACTAGAAGACGCCATCCACAGGTATAGATACATTTCGACACGCTCACTATTAGAGACGTGTTTGCCTTAGATGTTCTAGGAGCAAAAGATTCTTCGTACATGGCTCATTTTTAAAAATGGTTCTTTAGCCACATCCACTAGAAGACACTTTAGGGAACCAAAAGAGGTTCTTCTATTTCCCAGCACTGGTCCTGGTGGCTCCCTGCTCTGCACATTTCCCTACTTTTGACATACCTGATCAAACTTATCTCCTCATTAACAACCTATTACTTAGTGGTTGTGTTAAGGCCAACAGAAACACAACAATGTGCCGGCAGGGGCCGTTATTAACATTCTTATTTGTAAGAATGTATTCTCTCCTCAGTTTGCGCTCTCTACATTTTGGTATCTTTGGCCATTTTTTGCTGAAGGGCAATATCAGTGGATTTTGGACCACAGCTTCTGCTACTATATCTCCTCCTTATGTAAGAAGTCATAAAGCTCCTAGCCGAAGTAGAAATATTTTGAGGCTACATATTTTGTTTCCTGAAATATCACCCATTTAGCAACCACTCTGCAAAACATTCGAGTTTCCTCTGCTCAAAGCTGGGATCTGTTTTTCTGGTGAACTGGGCTTTTAATTAAGAGGACTTCAAAGGGTACTCGCCTTCCACTTCGTCTGGCATAGTAACGTCATTACATTTTGGGTTTCCCCACATGTGATTGCAGGGTCCCTTCCATGGGATGCTCTTTTTTTTAACCCATGCTTATGTAATGGCACAGAAATAAGAGAAATAGCCAATTAAGAAGCATTGAGCTTAGTTCCGTGTACCTGCTGTGTCTCAGAGTTATGAGTAACTCAACATCTTGGCAAATTATGTGCTTTTTATATTTCAATCAAGATCTTTTCAAAGGCAGCAACAATGGTTTTTAATAGTGTCCCCAATGATGGGACTGAGTCCAAGAACAAATATAAATAAATGAGCATGACAACATAGCAAGGACTTTGCTGTCTAAAAAAGGAGAAAAATGTCAGTAAGGATTGTGGATTGTAACTGAGATTCAGAGTTTATAAATCAACACATGACTAGTGTATCGAGAGAGGCTTGAATTGACTGCAACAAAAAAAATGCATGCAAATATTCATTCACAGACACTTGTTTTTACACAATTTTAAGACATTTACATTACATTTACGTTTACGACATGTAGCTGACGCTCTTATCCAGAGCGACGTACATCAGTGCTCAAGTAGTCCACATCTGTTTCTTAAGCCTGTAAAGCTACACTTAAATCCACTATTCAACCAAGTTACTGCATACTAGGTACACCTAAACAAGAACCCATCAGCAAAATACTTATCCCATACTTGTCCCATATGTATTATGTATGTATAGCTATCTATATATAATAATAATATGTCCCATATGTATTAATCATGTATAGCTATCTATATACAATAATATATGTCCCATATACAAAAAACTTTCTTAATGTTAGTAATAATGTTGTAATAGTTTTTCTGTAACATTTTACCAAACTGACATATAGTCGTACTGACATATAATGAAGTCATAAACATGTCATGAAAAATGTCATATGCTGACCGATTATATTTGTTAATATGATAGTGCTATGTTACAATTACTGCTAGTTATTAGTGTGTGATGTTATGACTAAATCAGCGTGTGACACTGTTATGTTAATGAACATAATGCTAACTCATGTCATATAACATTTGCCAGTACATGTTTATGGCATGGTTTTGTCAGTTTTACATAACACGGTTCAATTAAGTATTTCAGAATTTTTTAAACCTATCCCTAAACCTAACCCCAACCTCAGTGACCAAAAAAGACACGGTTTTGCTTATTCATTTTTTAAATATGAAACGTGTAGCTTCTGTAAAAAGCACTTTACAAAGTTCCTATCATTTTGCCTCTTCTGTGTCTTGATACTGATTGATTTGTTTTGCAAAAACAAACACACAAACTCTCACACACCCCAACAAAGTAGCTGCATTCCACCGCTCTGACCATGAAATGCACATTGTTCTCCACAATTTGGTGAAGTAGCTCTGGCTAAAGCCCAATTCAGCAGTGAGACTGTGAACACTCAAACAACGCTTAAGCTATTTGATTGTGAAAAGTGGCTCTCTTTGCAAGCTTAGCTGCCTTTATTGGGCCTTATTGTATTAGCATGTGTTTTCGTTTATGTAGAAAGCCTTGAAGGCTCTGTCCACTCTGCAGCAGCTGCACAATTCAGGTGTGTGTGTGTATGTGTGTGTGGCTGATCAGTTTAGAGCTGCAGAGCCAGGCCCAGACGTGGGAGAGCGCTTCACTCTAAGCAATTCATGGTCTCTCTGCACTGTATGAATTAATCAATTGTATTATTTGGTGGTGTGTTAAGTGATGTGTGTTCCACAAGTAGATCTCTGAAGTGTACTATGTGGGAAAGTGGGCGATGCACATTTTCATCTCTATTCCTGGCATTGTGGAAAATATTAACCGCATTAATCACTGGTCTTATTGTCTTCCATTTTTGGCACCCTTACCCCATTATGTATCATGATCAGCGTGAGTGGGTACATGTGAGTCCTAATAATGACACTGTGCAGTATGTCAAATGTCTATTGTGTGGTCTTGATTTGTGCTATGAACATAAGGTGGGGTGTTATGACACTTTATGACCTCACTGCTAAGTGATCGGTGATGTCACACACTGGAAGCAAGTGATTCAAAGTTTAGATTATTATCACTCCTGGGAGGGATTTCCTTTCATCTTAGGGTGTATCTTAGTTCCCAAGGTGAACAGGAATAGAATGAGATCACACCTAAAAGCAACAGTTGCCGGCTACCGGATTCAGCACTTTCCTGTTTTATAAAGTGATTTAGCATTTTCTTGTTGAAAAGTGCACTGACAAATTGTTAGTATATATAAAACTGTGACAAATGTCAGAAAAACACCAACATAAGGCATTCGACAGGACTGCCTAGTGTCTTAAGGCACTTTTCCACTGGTATACAGTATCCGTGCTGGACCTAAACCATACTGTGAAGCAATGGAAGTTGTAGTATGCTTTGATTTTTCCATTGTATTTTTTATCCCCGAACTGTGTTTCTAACGCGTCAGCAGCACAATTCTCTCCCCGCAGTTTGTGGCCGGTAGTCGTCCCAAAACTTCGTGCACGGAATCATGCCAGCACAAAGTTTTGTCATTATGGTCTTTTATTTTCATGCTCTTGTTTGAGATTTTTAATTTTCTCAGTATTCTTTTGCTGTGTGATGAATACCTAATTCAGTTAACCTGTTAGCGACATAGTGGTACAACTTTGCGTTTCTCATAGCGTTCAAGATACATTTGTAAGCGTCATAGAAAACTCTACTGAAATTTATCTTCAGCAGAAACCGATAGTAGTGTTTGTACTTTCCAATTGTAAATTTGTATCTCCACTGTTGTTTTTCACATGGGCAGTAAGAAAAACAATGGCCTCTTTCCACGCCTGCCTGCTGTCATGACAACATTTTTACCAATCAGTGTCAGCTTGGCTGCATCCCGCTTTTGGCCGTGCCGTCGAGCAGCACAGGTACAGCTCGGGTACACTTTATTGGAAAAACATTTTTTTCATAATACAACACTGTTCCTTGTACCTCCATTTGTAAGGTGTTGAGCCAACACAAGCCTACAGAACAGCTTGGCACAGATTCTAACCGTCTGAATTGTACTGGACGTATACAACACTAATCATTTGACAAAGGTGGTGGAGTAATCTCCTCAAAATCTCCAGTGTTGAGATCTGTCGCAGGATCATTTTCATATCCAGCCATCCTAGAAGAGACCCATTCCATCCGGAGCTAAATATTTCATCGCAGATGATCAGTCAGGATAACTTTATTGATTTGTAGTGGCTCTTCCCTTTAAGGGACTCAAAACATGCCAGAAAAATGCCCCTCACTGCATAAAAAAGCCACTGAACACCTTTACTGCATGGGTTCCAGCATTCAGGGCTGTATGGTTCTCTCTGTGTTCACTTGATAAATATAGTGAAGGACAGCTCATTTGATCATGTCACTGTTTTCCACATCTCTGTAGACCAGAGCTTGTGGTTTTTATGCCATTGACCTCTCAAATGGTCATTTGTCTTTGTAATGAAGGGTTTGTGCACTGCAGTCCTCCCTTAATATCCTTCTCTGTGTAGTTCCCACTGAAACACTAACCAGTAGAGCAGTTGTAACTGAGGGACCTGACATCTGTGCCCCAAAGTCACTTTATTTCTTGCCATGTAGGATCATGATGGATGGATGGTTGGATTCCTAAGGGGAAATTTGTGTATAGCAGTATAAAAGACTGAACGTTATGTATCCAAAATGAATGGACAGACATGCTACACACAGATATACAGACAAACACTGCAAAGGCATGACACAAAGTTTAAGCAACATTAAATTAGAGCATCCTGTTTTACTGATCTGTATGAAAACACCAGCCAAAATGAACTATAGAATAGAGATTGCAGAATGAAGCTGGTGTTTGAATGTTAATGTATAATAAGTATGTTAATCTGTGACCATTCGGGACCATTTCAGCACAATCATTTTTGTCCTTCAGCACTAGCCTCTATTTTGGAATATCAAAACATGTGAGCACTCTCACTTGGTGGTCACTTAAAAAAGCAAACGTCCTTGGACTCTTGGCTCTCCTCTCTCAGCGAAGCTGGTATTTAAGTCCGTCGGGCAGGGCTGAACCGCTGCCTCTGCTCTGTGGGCTGGCAGGTAATTGTTCCTAGCCTGAGAGGAGTCAGTGCATAGTCATCTCTGCCAGGAAGAGCGAGGAATAAAACGCTCTCCGTGGCACTATTCAGAGGGAGTGTCCACAGAGTCCCCAAAATAAACGACAGCACAATGAGACACTTTTCACCCCCGATAAGAGACAGAGGTGGAAATGTGGAGGCTGTTCCTAACATGGCTTGCAGGGTTATTTATGAAAACATTTCGAGGGTGCTCTTGGAGATCGAGGTCACAGAAAGTGTATTTGTAAATACATTCTGGTTGTCTGATGTTGCTGATCGACCCAAAAAAGGCCAGATAAAAAGCCAAAGTAGCCTGCACAGCAGCTCATATGGCCCAGTTCTTTCAATGTAACAGATAGCCCTTATGGTATCCCTGCTATAGTGGCTTAAAAACTAAAACATTGCTTTTTTTCAGTTCCCACAGTGTCTTTTAACTGAGCATGCCTAGGCCTAGTCACTGTATTCTTATCAGTGAATATATCAGATATTCCGAGCATACTCTAATGAGTTTTGCTGGAATAATGAAATTTACTAGAAAGACAATTAAAAACATAGCCAGAAGCACCAAATGTGATATCAAGGCAGCACTGTCAAACATTACATTTAGACATAAAATGTAGGCTTTGCATGAAATTAAAGATGCTAGAAGATCAAAGCCAGCAAGAGGCAGCTAATATAGATGAGCATTATACTTGGCCACACAGTGTAGACTTTGCCTCAAATCAAAGAGGCTAGATGAACATTAAAGGTTCTCGCAAACCATGAGTAGGTATCCAGCTCAGATGGTGCTTGGACCCCTCAAATTACCACCTCTGTCTTGTTTATCTTCCAGACACGCACCCTGTGTATCCTACCGTGAGAAGTGAAGGCCTAATATGGTGAACTGGAGTGTTTATATCACCTGCACTACTAAAGCAGAAGGGGAAGAGTGGACTGTTTAAAAATCCATTATAATAAACATTATATCAGGGCTGTAGAGAAACAGCGTCAGCTACTCATGTACATGTGGTTTGAGTTTAGGCCGTAAATTACTCTCGTTGTGTTTTGAAGTTGTGAAAAGTCACAGTTGTGTAATGAATGTGGAATTTTTTTTTTTTTTTAGGTTGTTCTTTGTTGGTTAGTTTGTTTTGCATTACGTATAGTTTAAAAAGTTTTTGTATTGTTGTTATGAGCACAGTGAGGTTCAGATTTGTTCAGTAGGTTGACAACAACACACATACACATATAAACACACACAGACACACATACACACACTGATTCTGCTGACAAGGACTTTATTTTGGGGTGTCATTGAGCCCTTAATCTTATCCAGTCATCTCTTTCACAGTGCCCCATCTTGTGTGCTCAGAGACTTTGCCTGCATTTGACAGCTTGCAGGACTAGTTGAGCCTTTATGCCAATAATTATTTTCTGCCTCTCCTGGAAATAATCCCCAAAGCTGTTTTTTTTTTTTTTTGGGTGTAGGTGGGGGGGGGGGATAGCAGACATTGAGAAATGTGCCTGTCTCTACACTGCCGTAGGAGGCTAGTTGTGCTGCTTGTGTCCCTGCGGTTAATGCTCTGTGGGTGAAACACAGGGCCAGTGACAGCTACTGTTTGCTCAGGCCAGTTTCTGCCTGGGACTGGAGTGGAGGTCACTGCTCTCACCAATCAAGAGTCGATCTGAAATTGTGGTGACCTGGGTACTCTTGAAAATTAGAAGATCTTGTATAATCTCCATAGAAAAGCATTGTCAGTAGAATGAGCTGTTCTGGAGCAACCACACGTCTCTATGATCACTGTGCCCGATTCTAGGCACTGGCAAGAGGGGTGTAAAGACTTTTTGGGCTGTAGAGCAGTGTAACTACATTCTTTGAAATGATGGAGCTCCATCCAATACCCTTGAGGTTATGATCCATAACTAATAATTTGTTATCAATGCCTGACCTCACTAATGCTCTTGTAGCTGAATGCAATCAAATGTGATCTCACAGCAATGTTATAGTACCTACTATAAGGCCTTCTCTGAAGAGGAAAGGGGGTTACTGAGGCAATCCTTATAACTACCACTGATTTCAAAGAAAGAAGCAGGTATAGTGTGTTGATATGGCAAAATCGCATTGCAAATAAAACTAGAATATGTGTATAAATCTAAGTGTTAGAACTTTTTTCTTCGTCAAACCTGAACATTCTGGCCAAGTTTACCCCGTGATTCAGATTATTTGCACATGAAACTGACCAATAGGCTTCCTCCCAGTCCCCTGAATACTCCAGATGATGACATAATGTGGGGGAGGCCATTCCCAGTGCCCACTCTCGCTAACCAGAGCCAAATGAAGCAAATGTCACAGCAGACAGGAAGTGGAAGAAGTGGATCAGGAAGCAAGAGTGGGATTGGAGCCTGCGTGACATCATGGACCATCCACAGCCAGATGAGTTAAACAGAAGATGACCTCTTGCCCTCTTGTCCACTGTGGAAAAATAAAGGGGCATTCTGATCAAAGGGTACGAGCGTAAAAGGGGTAAGCAACGCCCACCGTAGGATATGAACTCATGACCAAGTGGTAGGAGCACATGGAACAAATGGGTGTTCTCATTGCCACTTCAGAGAAGCCTTTCTTCAGCTAGGACAGAGTTTTCCAATGAGGGAGCCCCTAGTGGACAAACAGGGCAAGGGAAACCAGAAAACACAAATTTTCCACATATGATAACCATTAGAATTAAAGACTTATTCTCTTTGTTTTGTTATGCAATTCAAGTGCAATTATATAATTTAGTGATTCCCAGAAAAGACAATGAAAAACACAAATAAAAAATTAATGAGAAAAACTGAAACCAAAAATAGTTGTTCTTGTTTGCCTTTATGCTTTTGAAACAAGGCAATAAATGTTACCTCCTTAGTAAAAATACTTTTATCACTAAAATTACTCCTTTCAGTAGGACCAAACTGAGCTGACAATGAATTAAAAGGTGTTTCTAAAATTACGCAATTGTAACATGTACAGTATGTGCATATGGGGTGGCTGGTGGCTTAGTGGTTAGGGAGTTACCCCTGTAATAAGAAGATATTGGGTTTGAATCCCAGGACTGTTTGTGGCCCCACTGTGGTACCCTTGAGCAAAGTACTGTTCCCACACACTGTCCCCAGGGTCCTTCCCGTTGGTGGCAGCCCACTGCTTCACTTGGTGAATGGGTTAAATGCACAGAAAGAATTTCACATTGTTCACACTGTGTGCTGTGGTGTGTTCACGCATAACTATAAGTGGCCACTTTACTTTATATCCAGTATCCTCAACAACAAATATGGCTGATTATCCAAGGCAAGGAATTTCATCATTTCTGATTATACTTTGCATGTGGCTCACAAAAGCTGTGGCCACAGGTGGCGTTGTCGTTATAGCAGAGCACAGACAGGCTGCTCGGATTTCCAGTGGTGTGTGTGTCCTTCTATCGATTAAGTGGAGTGAATTTTTTCGCGAAAGATTCAAGATTCAACAGTGTTGGGGGAACTAATTATTTATGTTAAATGTGGGGGGGGGTCCAAACAAATAATTATGAAATGTGAGGGGGACACGTCCCCCTCTGATTGAACGGCAGCGACGCCCATGCCCTGACAGATTAATAGTTAAATAAGCAAAATGATTAAAGTTGCATCAAACATAAATCAGCTGCAAGCTGTGGGAGAACGGCATTCCAGTTATGACTGTGCTTGACTTGTGACAAGACTGAGTCATAAGTCAGTCAACATGCTACTTAAGCGGACCTTATAGAGTCCCTAATGTAAATTTAGCATACTCATGTCTGCTCTATTTTGAAATCTATAAATGTTAAAACAAAACTGTCCTGGTTACTTCAAAATTCATAAACTCAGAGGTCACACATTCAAAAGAGAGCACAGAGCAGAAGAGAGATAGAGACAAGCCAGAGGCAGGCCAGTGGGCCAATTAATTGTTTCCTTGTCTTTATGTTTGTCTGGAAGGCATGAAATAGTGATGCTGTGATGTGGTTTAGTGTCTGGATCAACGGCCTGCTCTGCACCCACACCCACACCCCTCCATACCCCCATCTCCCCCATCCTCCCCATCCCTCCTCCTTTTATTGCCATGCTGCACGCGTCGGCACTAAAGCTGTGCCTCAGGCAAAGACAGATTCTGTAACTCGCTCTTGGCTATGTGTGTACCCACATGTTGATGTTACATCAGAATTGTGGATTCTCTCATTTGATTGGTGACTCTAATTACTTTTGTCCTAAATTGTGTTTTACTTAACACTCAAAGTTATAGTTATTAGCAATATAATGATATAGTCTACTTATGATTTTTTTCAATTCAGGGTTCACGGTATGATACACTCAATATATTTGACCAAGCAATATCACTGGTCTACAAATTTTTTAAAGTTGCTTTGGGAATAAAATCTGCCAATTCTGATACATTCTGGTGTGCTGATTTCAAATATAACAATAACAAATATAACAGAAAAGCCTCTAGCGGCCGCCAACTGTCACAGTACCATGACATGACAGGTGTATTGGGTTGTTGATTGGCACTGGTTTAACAATATTGTTACGGAGAGAGGGAAGGGGATGACGCACACGAACCAAAGTAAATACAAATTAAGGGTTTAATGGAACAGACAA
>JBBPCX010000035.1:3580619-3597503 GCA_037974365.1 Hydrocynus forskahlii
GGGGGGGTCCAAACAAGTAATTATGAAATGTGAGGGGGACACGTCCCCCTCTGACTAAATGGCGATGACGCCCATGGCCCTTGTAGAAACCATGCAAAAGTTCCACATGGCCAGTATTTTCACTATTTAGCTCATGTCTCAATTTCTTTAACATTAAATTTATCCATCAGTTTTAGAGTTTGACCGTTTGTTACATTTAACGTTGCTTTTTGTATTTGCATTTCAGCCTTTTTTTCTTTAGGCCAAAAAATGGAAGAACCACATTAAACTATTTTCGGCATACAATTTTGAGTGGCTGAAATTACAAATTAAAAATGTAACCACATCGCTGGTTACACAATGAACTACATTAGAACAATGACAAAAATCTAGTGAAAATGTAAAAAATATCTTTCTGCAAAATCATAATATACACACAACAATAACTTTTCATTAAATTCAGATCATAGTAATATATCTACTCTAACTCAAAGGACATTCAGGGTTCAAAGTGCAGGCGCCAGATAAGTGTGGGATGATAAAATTGTAATAAGTGTTACAATTTAAATAAAGGTAATAAGCGTTAGATTAGTAACTAAATTAGATTAGTAACTAAATGACTAGTTTTATACATAACTATAGCCGAAGTGGCCAGTAGGGTGAGTAATAATGGTCAGGACAGTACAATACTCAATGCAGTATGCAGTAGCTAATATATGCAGCATGGTGTTTGGCTCCAGCGTGACACCAGGCCTTCACAGCACTGTACACGGAGCACGCTGTGCATATAGGAAGTGCTGATTTAGCAGTTATTAAAGATAATATACAGCATGTGTTGGGCCTCCGCTGCCCTAGCCAGCACAATTCCGGCCTTCACAGACACACAATCAGACCTTACAGAGGCTCTGAAAGAATCACTGTGTCCCATTTACAGTCAGGGAGGGAGGTATACAAAGTGCTGATTGAGCAATTTCCTTGCGTCTCCTTTATTTTCCACCAGTTGTAAATTAGGGGTTCAGCAGCTCCCTTTGTGCCTTCGGCTCTGCAAGCTGTCAGTGGCATCGAGACTAAGGGCGCTCAGCTGGTGTAAGGTTATATTAATCTTGCCAAAGAAACTGTGACAAAGCATGTTATTATCTGTGGTGCAGTATTGCCGCAATCTGTTTCGCACCAATCAAAAGTCATTCTTACAACATTATTTCTCACAGTTCAAATATTATAAAAAGTAAGTACTGAGAAACATCATGAAGAGAGTAAAGAGAATGCAGATCCTGACGTTGCCAAGCTCAACAAAGGTCAAATGCTGGCGATGTTGGTTCATCTGCATTATTCCACCACTAGAGGGCGATAAAGCGCTTCTGCTCCTCTAGTTCTGTGCAAGCAGGAGGGTCTCGTTATTAGTACAACAAATAGTTCTCTGAAAGGTTGCGTTTCAGTATTTCTGGAATCCAGACATGAACAAAGCCTCTTTGTACTGATTATTAAAAGATTATTTTTGGGATTTCCTTTAAGGTTATGTTGCCGATTCATGGAAAAATAACTGACAGTTGTTTCATATAAAAACAGTTTAAGGACTTGCTGTGTAAATACCTTCCCTTTCATCCGGGTGGGGGAAGAACTGTAAGGGTGAGACATTTCCTCTTTGGCTTGTCTAGCCAAACCTACTATTGAGTCACTTCAGCAATTCTCTCACAAACACTAAGGCTACCAAGGAGTGTCCTGTGAGTGATGTAATTCCTGAAGTGGAGAAAGTATAAAGTTACAAAGCAACCTGTTTCTGTGTCTTTTTTCTGTAAAACAATTAAGAACGTAACAGACAACGTGGTCTATTACTGAGCATGTTAGGGCCATAAAAGGCTTTCTTTCTGCTTTTGTTGTAAATGGTGGACAAACAGAATCAGAACTGGATTCAAGTATGTAAGTATGGCATCATTTACAAGAAACGAGTCTCTAGGCCACAGCTTTGTCTTGGGGAGCCAAAGTGTAGAGTTTGTATTGGGCTGAGATCCATTTTTTTTTACATACTCAATATCATTACACAACATTTTGTTACTGAAACATTTAGAAGAAAAAGTAAAGTAAGTTATAGCTAGTACAGAAATTCTCATTGGGCGAGGGGGTGGGGTGTCTGGTGGGCCAAATCAAACATCCTCACTGGCCAACTTAGGGGTGGTTTCACCCTTCTAGCATGTACAATGGTGTTAGTTTACTATACAATAATGTAATGTAGTAGCTGAGGAGTCTGAATGTTTTGTTTTCTGATATCAATTTCAACAAATGCAGTACAAGTACAGTGTGTTTTTCCACACAGGCCTGCGAACTGTAACACTGGGTTTTCTCATACTCTGCAATCAGCCAGTGTGATTTGTCGCTGGTGGGCGTCCATGCTAATGGACACCACACCATGCCAAGAGACTGGAAATAGGACTCATCACTAGATCTGTGTGTGTGTGTGTGTGTGTGTGTGTGTGTGTGTGTGTGTGTTTGTGTGTGTGTAACTGGGATTTACTCTCTGACTGATAATTGTCAGCTAACTAAAAATGGACAGATACATCACTTCAGTTTTCCACTAGAGCCATGAGATGAATGTAGCTTCATTAACAATCCATGCCTAAAACATCACACACCCAAACCAAACCATGGTTAGTTTTTAAGTGATCGCAGAGACACTTGCTTATGTATCTTCTGGTCCCAGATGGCATACTATTTGCTATAGAAATGGACAGAAATACATCACATATCAAAAAACATCAGCAAAAAAACACCCTGAAGCCAAAATTTTGTCCATTTTCATAGATAAGTGGATGCCATACAGACAAGTCGATTTGATATTACATAGCAATACTGCAGCCTCCCAGCCAAGTTCAGACGCCAAACATGTCTTTTTAACTGCATCTGACGTAGTAGCAAAATGGCATAAATGGACAAGCCATTGCTCTTAAGTGCCACTTTCACACGCAAAAACTCCCAGGACAAGATGGAGCTTATGGTTTGTGGTCTTTTTAGCCCTCATTCTATATCTGAGCCTGATCAAAGTCAAGCAGCTCTGACAATGTCACATCTTGAGCCATTTGTGGTAATCTGTTATCTGTGTATTCTTAGACATCGGCTGCTGATTTTGGAGATGGATTGTTAGGAATCGTGGGAAGGCTCCTTGGCCTTTGTTATTGTGGAGCCTGTAACCTCAGTGATGGAAACAATAGCAGGAAATTCACTTGGGTGGAGGCAGAGTGGGTTCCTCAGCCGCTGCCTTCCTCATTGGCTGCCAGCATTCAGAACGAGCGAGATGTTGCTCCTCTGGGAAGAAGAAAGAATGCGTGCACACATGTGCCTTTTAAAGGGAATGGATCTCATTCATACTGGCACTGTCCGTATGACCTTCTGTGCAGCAAACCTGACTCACTGAGAGGCATGAGTTTTTGTAGCTCTTTTCATTGAGAAAGCCTTTCAGTATAACGAGCAGGAGTGACTCTAACATTCAGAAATTCTGTCTGATGTCATTGTTGACTATGGTTTGCCAGCTTAACTAATGGGATATTCTGCTCCTAAGATATAATTGGATGCTTTATGACTGACAAAGATAGGATGGAAGATAATGTGAGTACTCAGTGAAGTGCCAGTACTGGAATACTAATATCACTGTTTGGGTATTTCTGATATTCCATCATGAGAAGACAGAAAATAGACTATCAACCAATTTAGCGAAACAGCATTTTTATGCTTGAACAGGACTGTAAAATGTGACACTTTTTGTTTGAATTATGCATAATATTTTACACTCAGTTACTACGAGACACAAGTGCCTTAGCACGGGCTTGAGCAGTCATAGGCAGTATGATGTTATCACTATCTAGGCTAACAACTCTAACTAATGTTAGCTAGTCCAGAAACAATGAAAAGGTATTTCTCTGACAGACTAACTTGTTGGCACATCATCCACTGAGGAGAAAATATCTCATCAGCATTCAGCATTGAACTGGTTAACATCCAGCGTATGAGCTCATCTGAAGAAGCAGCCTCTGCTATTCATCCGACACGAAAACTTCTGTTTGCCCTTTCTGTACAGCTGAATTTTTAGTTACCTAATGTTGGTGCTAAAATAAAAAAGTAAGGCAGCAGCTTTATATTATTTTTGAAAAAAAATCCAAAAATGTTCAGGTCATGTTTTTCTTCCCCATGGTACATTTTCATTCATTTATAGAAACTTAAATATAAAAATGCACTGAAGATTGATAAACCTCACTTTCTGCTCAATGGTTGAGCGGTAAAGCACAGTGAGTCAAGAGTCAAAAGGGTGCTGGTTCAATCCCAACTGCAATCAGTTAGTAGCTTCTGGAGGTTAAGGAAGGTTGTGGGTTCAAATCCCAGCACTGCCAGTGGCACCACTGAAGTACCCTTGAGCAAGGAACCGTCCCACAGTCGGCTCCCCGGCTGCTGTGTCGCTGGCTGCACACTGCTTCACTTGGCTGAATGGTTTAAAGGGCAAATTTCACACTGTGATGTGGTGTAGTCACGGGTGACAAATGGCTCATTTTCATTTATACGGTAGACCTTTCAGTTTTATTTGGAAGTTAACTTACCCAAACCTACATTAGGTAATGCAGAACATACATTAAGCTAATTGATACTGCGCAAGTTGGTCTGATAGAAGGAGAAGCTGGGAGAGATGCTGTCTGATTATGAGTCCCAAAGCACAGTGCTCATCTAAGTAAGCCTCAGTATTTAGTATGCTTGTAGTGTATGTCTTCACCTTGAGCACAACTGCAGTTTTCTCCTCTAGTACGCAATGTAAGCAGGATATGAGCAAGCAGAAAGCCATAAAACGATGCAAGTTAAACGTTTCTGAACTTGAGTTATCATTTACGAGTTGTGCTAGTCCCACACATCTAGAATCATTTTTGGCTCCATATTCCTATAAATGCATCTCTATGGACAGTTAAAAACGTGGACACCACATCAGCATTCTCAGCCTTTGCTGCTGGATTCTGTTCAAGAAGCTCACAGCTGGAGCTGAGACAGAAAACGGTGGATGCTCTCTGAATGGCAATCACACTAACAAGACAAGCCTGGGATCCATCTTCTGAATCAATGAGGTTTAAAATCTCATTCTGTAAGCAGGCACTTTCTTTAAGGAGTGTTATTTACAGAATTACAGGGCCTCTTATAATGCACATTAGAGCTTGCTGAAACTGAATGGACTGATGACAGACTGCACCGGCTGGGAGAAGTGCAGCATATAATGCATCGGTCTGGAAAAATAACGATTATACAGTCCAAGCAGACCCAGACTTTAATATTCATTGTCACTGCCCCCAAGCTTTAGATCCCTTTCTCATTTTCTCCATGATTTCTTACATCTTTTGTAATGTCTGTTATATTTGCGTTTGATTTGTATTTGATTCTTCTTTGGAAGATTGCTTTCTTATGATGTTAGTTTTAAAGCAGTCTGAAAAAATAAGCGAAAAAATAAACTTTTCTGTTATCATTAGTAGTAGTAGTAGTGTTGGTAGTAGTATTTAAAGAGCATATATTATGGACAACTGAATTCTCACTTTTTTTTAAATAAAAGAGTTTGATTTAGTATGTAAACACTTAATATTTCAAACTTTTCACTTCCCAGTCCATACAGTCTATATTGAGGAATACGCAGCAAAAACAGTCCAAGTTACTGTTTTTGGGATTGAACACACATTAACATACATCTACCTATTCAGCCTACAGCAATTCAGCTGCATCCACTCACATGGAAATGATAAAGAGATAATAGGGCAGCCAATCAGTACAGGCCTCATTCACAAAAGGCACAGTAACAAGGACCAAAAAACAAAGGCCCTTTTAATTATGTTTTTTATTTTAAAAATACATATGCTAAAGTTTTTGTTAATACAGGCAGGTATTTCTAATTCAAATTCTTCAAATTCAAATCTCCTAATTTGTCACCCAGCAGCACATTAATTGGTCAGAACAAGTGGAACAGCATTAGCGGTTTGAGCTGGATGCTTTATACAAAGCCCCTCCTTTTAAGTCAGCCAGTAGACTAATCCGTTGCATTTATTTATTTGCTATTTTTGCCTTTATTTGCTAGAATTACCATTAATAGCGTGCACAAAACTGGTAATGTTATCATACCGCCGTTAGCAGATGTATACACATATATCTGAAGTGTTTGTGTTTTTATGCCCGCAGATTGGAATCAGAGATCATTCAGCTAGAGAACGAAGAATTGCAAATATCCGCCAAAGAGCAAGTTCTCAGAGAGAGACTGCGGGAAACAGAGCGCTCGATTGAAGACCTACAGAAAGTAAGATGTGCTAACTGCCCTTCATTGCAGTGAGAGCACACACAAACACACACACACGCACACATGCAGCATTCTAAGCGTAGCATGCTTGTGGGTGTGAGGAACACTGAGATGCAGCACCATGTGAAACCAAAAGGTCAGAGAGAAAAATGTGGCAAGCTTTATTTAGTTTAGGCCAGCACAGAAGCAGTTTTCCATTTTCATCCACACCATGATCGAAGCTCCAAGCCACAAAGTTTGCTTTGTATAAACTTGCCATCCATCTGATTTCATAAGAGAAAAACGCTGTCTTTTCTTTTTCTGTTAACAGAGTCTGCAGAACCAAGACGGAGGTATGGGTCCAATACTCCATCTTATTTTTGTTAAAATTACAATTCTGAAGTCCAGATCAAACATGTTTGGTGTCTAAAGTTTCCTCCTTCAGTTTTACACTCGAGCTAAGAAGCTGCTGTAGCTAATCACAAATCTTATTTTGCATATACTGATCAGCTTTCTGCGATCTTAAAAACGTATAGGTACCTCAAACTGAATCTGGTTGTTACATAATCTAATCTGAAATAGACTTGCTTGTGTGGTTTCTGGCACCGGATGACACACTGTTTATCCGTTAGCATGGACATGTTCCATACAGGGCTAAAAACATTAGAAGCTGCCATCTGCATTCTACATTTTGCCTGTACTTTTGTTCATTTTTGTAGATGATAGTATCTCATATATTTTCAGAAACCACATTAGCTAATCTATTTCATAAACAAGTGTGATGATTTAAGCATGCAGTTATATCCCAGTGCTAACCATTGGGATACAAGCTTTGTTTTTGTCATCACATACTTGGCTTCTGGTTGTTACGTATTCTTAAAAAGATTTGTTTATGTGGTTTGACGCTGTATGATATACTTTTAAGCACCTTGCATGGTTAAAAACACTGGCAGCCATCTTAAAAGCTGCATTTTGCCTGTATATTATTCATTTTTATAGATTTGTACATTTTTTAGATATGTCAGGTAATATGTTATGCACTGTCGGAAACCACATAAGTAAATCTGTGATTATTTAATAAACAGACACAGCTTGAAGTGTAAGCATGCAGTTGCCACAAAGTTATATTTTAGAATATAGCCTAATATGGCCTAATATGTCTTATATAGCCTAATATGTTTTGTAATTATCTATCTATGGAGTAATGGAGATAATTGTGTAAATATTTCTGACACTAATTGTATTCTATACTAACAAATTAAATGCCCCCCAAAATGCAAATTTCAGTCCAAGTTCAAGAGCTTGCCTGTTAACATTGTCAGTGACACGTGTGCCTGTGCGACGCCATTGAAGTACCTACCAGTGGTTGGTGCAATGGTATAAAAACCCACAGCACACATGCTAAATGCCCCATATCCCCTCTGTGAGGCCCTGGGGTCCCTCTTGCACACATTAGCCCCTTGGCCCATTTCCCTCTTGCCTCAGCTAGACTATTGAACTGCACACACAGGGCAATGACTCTGCATTTTGTTTACAATGATCCACCTATTCATAGGGAATCCCTCCAACCCAGGGCCACTATTGTTTCACCCTAATACACACACTCTGCTTTTGCTGTCTAAGCAACGAGCTGCTTCAGAGACAGAAAGAAAGAGATAGAGATACTCAGTATAGCAGAAGGGGGTTGGGAGGGGAGGGGCACATTGGGGAGTGGGGCGTGGGGGGGGGGTCTGCGTTTTGGACCACAGGGATCAAGTTTTATGTCCTCTTCTGCTGTCTGCTCGACAGATGCAGTGAATTACATCTGTTCCCGCATCCCCGAGCTCCCAGAGCTGAACTCCCAAACTCCGGCCAAAGCTTCGGGGGACTGCCTGCTCCCAAGAAAACCTGGTAGGTGCTTGGCAAGGGGGGTGGGAGGGGCAGGGGTGGTGTCAGGTTTGGGCCCAGGCCAACGCTTGGCACACTAATGAGGATTACAGATGGAGTCACAGCGAATCAACACGACACCTGGGACAGCTAAAGAGAAATATATTAATTCAGAAGTGCAGCAGGCTGTCGGAAATCAAAATGTTCGACAAGATTAAAGACTTGGGCAAACATGTAATGATTAAAAAAAAGATAAAAGCAAAATAGTAGATAAAATAACTAGTAAACGAGGTATATGGAGGTGGTCTTTGCAGAGGAGTTTGGAGACTTTCCTGTTTTAGCCTTTAGGGCTTTCAGTGAAGAACAGTCATACTGTATTTATTTATTTGTTTTTTACTCTGGATTGTTCAGAAAGCTGCCCCTTTTTCAAAGTTAGAAATGAGCATTCATTTAGAAAACACAGTTATCAAGGACAATAACTGCATTTAAAGAGGACAGTTTCCAGTTTTCATCTTAGGTCTGGTGATAATCTTCTGGACAGCTTTTTAAAAATGTTAATCACACAAAGTTTTCTTTATAATAACAGGCATATTAAGTATGCTTCTGTACACATACCGTCTTATCCTGTTTCACATTCCTTGCATTTCATTGTTCCTAGCAATGCTTTTGTTTATGTCAGTGCTCAGCGTGTTAACCACTTATACCCTGTGCTTCCTCACTGTCGTAAAATACATATAGATTCCATCATAGCAAAACAAAAAAGTGGTAAACGTTACTGAATGTACACTAAAGGGTCCATATCCTACATTTTTCATGGGACTTATTTTTAGCTCTATTTAAGACATTTAAATTTGTTTATGTACCAAAAACTTTACCTGCCTATTTACTAACTTTTTTATATGCATTTCACTAAAACAGGCTGTTTTGGTTACTATGCTTTAAAAACGGATGTATGCTAATGATCTCTGTACTGATAGGCTGCTTGTTCATATGCGTCATTCAGTCTGGAATGAAACACTTCTCATAACTTCAGCATAAACAGGCAGGGCTAAACTGTAGTCTAATGCGTACATGCTTCATTAAACTCTTTTTAAAAAAAAAAAAAAAGCATGGAAGATACTGTTTTCCATGATATTGGCTCTTTAAGATTAATAATGGATCATCAAGCCTAGAGTTCAACTTTCCAGCATCTTAGTAAAATGAATAATGGTGCAAGACATGAAAGCAGTTAGGTGTGGTGTGCAGCGTTTACAAGATGTGGTTGATAAGTTTGTCGGCTGGCATAAAAGCAGTAAAGATGGTAAGTCTGATTTATCTTATTGATTCTTGTCGATAGAAAAGACATTTATAAAGGAGTGCAGTGCATGGAAATATTACCACTGTATTTGTTAATTAACAGCTTGCCACACTGTAGTGCATGACAAATCACACTAAGTGTACGTTAACCCACACACCTCTGCACTCTTCCCTTTGTCTGAAGCGTTATACGCCATGGAGATCAGCGTCGAAAAGGACCTGAAGACGGGCGACACCAAAATCCTGTCCGCCTCCCCAGTCAGCCCCGAGGAGGCCCACCAGCGGGGAGTCAAGGTCTACGACGATGGCCGGAAGGTGATCTACGAGGTGCGCTCTGGGGCTTCCACCACCCTGGAGAATGGTGTGCACCCCTGGAGCTCAGACGAGGTTGAGGAACTGATGGGACGTGTGGGTCAGAGCCACCAGAAGCCCGACGAGGCCAGAGTCACCATGACACCTGTTGCTCCAGAAGCTGCGGAGGCCCAGCAAGGCTTCAGGGAGCAGACCCTGCACAAGGATACCAAACTGGAGATGGTCCGTGGACAAGAGGGCAAGCCACAGGCCACTGGCCAGGTCCGACAAAGCTATGACGGTGAAGTGACTGAGCCACCCGAGGCCACGGCTGAGAAGCCAGTCACCATGATCTTCATGGGCTACCACAATGTGGAGGACGAGGAGGAGAGCAAGAAGCTGCTGGGCTTCGACGGCACCATCAAGGCCGAGATCGTGCTCATTGACGAGGATGATGAGAAGTCACTGCGGGAGAAAACCGTCACCGATGTCTCCACAATCGATGGCAATGCCGCCGACCTGGTCTCAGGACGGCCCCCGTCCGAAGCCACTGAACTGTCCTCCGAGGGCAAGGATGAAAGCTCGGCCAGGGAACCGCCGCCTGCAGGTACCGAAAAGAAAAAACGCTGCCAGTGCTGTACTGTCATGTGACCTTCTTTTCTCCTCCGACTTCTCTTTCCTTGGAACACATTCACCAAGTCTCTGCCTCCCTTTCCAACCAAACAAACAAAAAAAAAGAAACAGCCTTTCACCTTGTTACTAACAACATCTCCAACACCACTATGATGTGAGAAAAGCACATTCTCTCTTCTCTGTCTTCTCTGACCTATTTTCCACAGAATGGCTCACTCTCTTGCTGTCAGGTTCTCAGGACCCAGGGCAGGACGTTGAAGGAGTGTGGTGGGAGGAAAGGGTGGGGGGGGGTAGTCTTTAGCATAGCATACGTCAAACAATGTTTTTTGGGGGAAACACGAAACTTACAATATCCATTACAAGGAGCATAGTGAACAAACAAAGAACTAACCCAGGTGTTTGTACAGTATATCTGTGAAAATAAAAATGATATAAAAAGACAGTCTTAAACCTGGGTACCCCCAAAAGAGTTTACGTTTGATACTTTCATAGACCTTTATACAATGGTGTAGCATAGTTTTATTTAGATTACTTATTGTGGAAAGGCAGCGGATCCTATGGTGGTTCAAATGTGAAAACAATCCACACGTATCATATGGTATTATACCATTCGCCAGCTCTCATGTTGTTCAGTGGCCTTACTGAAGCATTCACACTTCAAAACAACCATTATTTGCTCGGCTTGTCTTTTCATTTTCCTCTGTTTACACTGGCAGGTTAGACTGTCTGAATGAGGACAGCCGCACAGCTGTCATGATTTGGACAGATCTTGCAGGAGTACGGCTGCCTATTTGTGCCTCTGTATCGCCCTGGTTTGTTAGGATAGGGTTTATTTTTGCCATTGTTTTTATGTCGCTGAACATTTAAACTAATCAGTTCAAAAGAAGTTATGATGAACTGCCACTAGAATCCTCTAATCTTCAGTCATAACCCATCAACTGTTTCTGCTCATTTGGTAGCAGATTTCTCGCTTATACAAATCCGATCTACGGTTAAAATAAATGGAAATCTTTGGATTTGAACTGAAGTGCTAGGTACTGCCATTTCCTCATACACATTGAGAGAAATCTAAAGCCATGGTGTAGTGTATTCCTAGTTTACAAACAAAAATTGGTGCTGAGTTTTATGGGACCTTTCTGGCACTTTAACAAAACAGGAGATGCCATCAGCAACTAGGATATGTTGCACATTTGCAAATACTTGAGATTATACTGTATATCAACCTCACCAGTCCAGAGAATTCTGACCATCAATGTTCCCAAGCTCTCACCAGCAAATCTAACCGTTTCTTAGGCATATGCAGGGCATTTCGAAAGCAAATTGACAGTGTCTAGCACTTTTTTCCCCAACATCCTTCAATATTTGGAAGATGTACTGTAATTCAGCCCAGCACACTGACCCATAAAGACTGGAATTATCATAAAACGATAAAACTTGCATATCTTTGAGGAGTGAGGATACTTGGTTGTAAACACAATATGCCTATAGATCAACAGTGTAGATACATTTTTGCTCTAAACGAGTGCCAACGTGTATTTCTATTGAGGTTGAAATCCAGAAGTGGTTTTAATACAGTATATATACATTGTTTGTATTTATAATGCACACCTAAACGCCATATAGACTTCTTGGTGTGGACTCTTAGGGACACATCCTATTTATTTCTAATTTATTTACTAATCTTGACTGCTTTGTCGTGTCTGTCATTACTGTCTCTCCTCTGTCGCTGGAAAACACAAACATTTAGTGCCATATTGCTTCATTTCGCACAAAGAAGACGGTGCTCAAACAAGGAGCTTCTGACTGAGCGCCAATTTCAGCTGTCCTGTAGAAAATGAAATGCTCTTTCTCACCTGCATTTTATCAGTGGTTTAATATTATGAGTGTGAGCCACTGTACACTGTAGGGGGTAGATACCATAAATGGTCTAATTTTAGGGGGACTTAGGCACAATTTGACAATTTCTCTTTTATCAGCAGAAAAAAAGGCCCCACCGAAGTCCATTGGGATTATGCAAGTGTTTTTATTCTCGGTTGACCTTTTATACACTTTGAGTATTACGTTAAAATGGATCAGTGTGTTCGTATTACAGCTACTATTAGATTAGGTCACCCCAAAAGCTGTAAAAAGTTATGATTCATAATACTATCCTGGAAATGTTAGTATATGTATAGATCACACTGTTATGCAAAATGGAAGGAAAATGAAAAAGCTGAAAATCCAAATTCTTATTACTGCTTAATTTGTGGCTAAACCAAATTATGCAATACAATCTGTGTAAATACAAACATGTGGAAAGTCATTATGATACTTGACATATAAGTATATATATATATATATAATATCTTTTTCAGAATCTCTATCCGTCTTTGAGGAGAGGCACTGCCAAATGTAACAATCGTTAGCCTGTCATTTAGGTAATAGCAAATTTGATGCATTAACACTTCTGTGTAAAAAGTCTCAATGTTGCAGCTACAAGTAGTGCCATGTTTTAGATTCTGCTGTGAACATTCAGTGATGATAAAAAAATAAAAGTTTCTGTTTCAGAAATTTCAGACTGGCAAACTACTACAATAAACTTCTTTACTATGACCCTGAATGAGCAAGTAATTTGTACACTTAAAAAACATATCCTTGCAAGTGAAAGCACTTAAATGTTGGCAATGTATTAATATTTCTCTCCATGAGACTGATGTAAGAATATTAGGTAACACTTACGGTTACCACTAAGGCCCTTTATGTGAGTACAGAGTCTTTTCTTTTGTAAAACATCATCTATGTTCATCACTATATTCTTTTTAAAATATGTTATTGAATGCTTATGCATGTGTTAAGAAGCCCCTATGTAAGTAGCCTTCCAAATATAGTGTAACCATGTATTAAATACTATTCATTTACCCACTTCTATTGCATTGGTATTTAATTTTGCTCTCAACAAGTAATGTTAGAAATATGTAGAATTACCTTCTAGGTATTTTAGAATACTCTCATAAAATCTTTTTTCTCAGTCTCTCAGTGTCATAGCTTACGGCTGGTCTTGGACTAAATTGCAGTGCCCATGGTGAATGAGCCATGGAAATTCTCTTTTGTCTAGACTTAGGCTTAATCTATGTCTGGAAAACTGGCCAGAGAAATATTAGGTACATTATTTACATTGAAAGTGAATTTACTTGCCAAGATATCATTTCCTGCAATGTGTTTCACATTTTGGAGAACAAATTTGGAGGCAGGAGTTTCCCTTAAACTCACTAGTTGTAAGATCATCAGAGCAGGCAAATAATGCCCTCTCTACCATCTTAGCGCTGGAGGGGTTTCAGGAAGCCCATTATAACTATCTGAGTGTGTACAAGTGTAATTATTTAAAGAAATACAGAGTACTTGCAGAAGCCCCCAGCAGACCCTTGGTGAGACGCTGGCCAGTGTCGTCTAGCACCCAGTTTCTCAGCATCGTACTGCCAAAAGGAACCCATGAGGCCGTGGAACCTCAGTATTTGTGGTGTGGCTCCTGTCTGAGCTCAATGGGACATATCCAGCTTGCCATGAGATACCGCTGTGCTTTTTAATTGAGAGTTCTGCTGTATTTTTGTAAACCTGAAGTGTATTTATTTTTTAACTGTTGCGTTTCTCTTTTCCTTTTTTTTTTTTTTAAGATAACTACTGTAATCGCTCTGTGTATCTATCTCTCTATATTGCTCTCTACCACACCCTTTCTTCAGTACGGACTGCCGGCTGTGATGCTGTAACAGTCGCTCCCCCCACCCCCCACCCCTTTGTATGGTAAACCTAGTCCAATAAACAGCATTTTTTTCACTGTGCCTACCCGTCCTGAGTCTGTGCTATGGTTCTTTCTCTAACTCACTGCTCCATCAGGTCACTACTGTACTAGCACTCTCTCTTCATTCTGGGTCAGTAGCATCCCTCTCACCCTCTGCAGCAACACTAACTTCACGCAGGCCTCCTCTGCTCTCTCCTTTGCCTGACACTAGCGCATCACCCCAGACTGCATGCCCCATCCCAAACTATGCTCACTTCCATCAGGCTTTCCACACTGACGTCTAAATGGCAGGAAATGGTTGAGGTCATCTACTCTCATTTTAGGTTAGAACGAAATGAAGTTGGCATTAGTGCTAGTGCTGTGGTCCTTGTCTCTAAGAAATTTGAATGGATTCACTAACATGGACAGGTTCCATTCTCATTGAGAGCTGATATGATTTGGACCAGGGCCAAATAATCCATGTCCAATGTCCATCCGAATTCATTTTCAATGGGAGAGAAATGTCAGCTACTAATTCACATGCAATGCACATATACCACAATACATAATTTGCAAGAATTCTGTTTAATTTGATGTGTAAAAAGACCACAAAACATTTTTCGAACTGGTCCAAAGCAGTGTCCTCCTGCTCTGGAGATCTACCCTCCTGCAGCGTTCACCTCCAACCCAACACCTCAGCCAATCAGGGATGTCTGAAGGCAATCATTTCATTTTCAATCAGGTGAGGCTGATTTGAGTTAGAGCTGAAGTCTGGTAGATCTTCAGGAACAGGTTTGGTGAGCACATGTTGAAAGTGCTGACAGCTTTTATTTGTTGTTATTTTGGTTATAAATAGAACTGTCCCAAGAGACTAGAAGACCTACTTAAGACCCATTACTTAAATTACAAAGAATGTCATAAGAAATGTATTGGTATCACATAATAAGTACTATAGTCTACTACTGAGGAGGCCTGATAAGTACAAAATAAAAGTGTATGCAGCACACACTGAAGTACACATGTATTCATTTAGAATATGACTTAGATACTTGATAACATTTTACCTGACCCCCACTACATCACACTAATATAATCATGCCATCCATAAACATGAGTTGTCATGACAGCTCATGACCATCGATATAACAAGGTTATTACCATGACCTGTGATTGTTATGACAGATACTCCAGTGTCTGAAGTCATGACAGTTTGTGCGACGTACTAATTTAATTTCATGACATCATATATTATAGTATTTGTCATGACAATAACCAACAAAGGCAACATGAGGTGGTTATATAAGTGTAAGCAAGTCATCTGTCATGACAGTACATGACATTGGCCATTAGCATATGTATGACATGAGTGTTATGCACCGGGGTTCCAGTCGTCAAATATTATCACAAACTGTTTATAATTATTAATTGTAGATGCCTTATTAACAAAATTTCCATAACTCTTTTTGCTGATTTGGCGATTAACATGCAGAAAAGTGTGCAGTTTAAGGGTTAATACATTAACCCAAACATAAATCACATCTTTACTTCAAATTTGATGTATACTCTCTTTGTACTGACCAAAGTAAATATTTATTCATGATTTGCTAGAAGACATTAATATATTTGAAACACAGTCTTCTGTATTGCCATAGTTGTTTTTTTCCTCAATAAGCTGAATGCCTACACTGTTATGTAAAGTAAACTGAATGTTCACTTTTGGTGTGATCTAGATTTGAACCTAGGGAAAATGTTGCTTTTTATTCATACCAAGTTCCTTCAGGACAACGATATACAATATACTGATATGCAACATACATACTACAAGTACTCAAATCCTGCCAACTGATTTTGGCTGTAATTAAATGAGCTAATATCAAGGTGAGGATGTTTAGATTTAACATGTCTGGCTAACTGAATGATGTGCTAATGGCAGTATCATACATTGCCCCTAATTGAGTTTTATGTCTTACTCACTTATAGTCATTATAGTCATTAACAACAGGGTGCCATTCTGGGGGGTAGCTACTATTCTGAAAACACTTTATAATGTTGCAAAAAGATAGTAATTGGGACTATGTTATCAAAACCAATGAATCCTTGTGGTTATGTGAGGACAGTAAATTGGTTATATAAGGTTTTCTCATGCTAGTGACACATTGTAGTGGCAGACACTCCTGCTGTGAGCTACAGTAATTACAAACGCGCAATGTGAGAACACACTGGAAGGCAGGCTCAGAGAGAGTGCTGACAAAAGCTAATTCAGCTCTATTGAAGGCTGCAGATCAGTGTGTGCAGAACTGCTAATTGATGTGCATCATATGCTATTTAGAAACTCTTTGCATCATGTGAGACAAAGAGAAACACATTCATTCAATGAGATTTCACAAAGAAAGAACTTCACACATTTAAGGCTACATTGAATGTATGAGTCCAAAGTCACATTATAAATATGTGCATGTTCGCATCAACACACATATACACAGATACACAGAAACATGTTTTTATACAGAGGGTTCTTAAATGTGTTTCATTGGTATAATATGTATGAATGTACCCATACTTTTTATCATGTATACAGTACTGTGCAACAGTCTTGAGTCTCATTTCTATATATTCTGCTCTGAATCACCTTGTTGGTGCACAAATACAAGTTTGTACCTGTCAAACTAAGTAGACTTCAAAGGGCCTAAAGATACAGGGTGCCCAGATAAAAGAGTTCCAACCACTCAGCATTCAGCACCACCAGTATACTGATCACCGCCTGATCACCTGGAATCATCTGCAC